>CM041781.1:120440755-120546585 GCA_023374045.1 Limonium bicolor | reverse complement strand
TTAACCTTATTAGCGTTTTCGCTTTTTACGCGTTTCTTTATTTCTTTGGATTTATTTTTTCCTCACCAATACTACTTAAGCATTATTAGGCTCTTAAACAAGGATTAGAATAATCTTAATCATCTATATTTAAGTTCGGGGTATTTCATCTACCCCCCTTAAGAACTTTGTCCCCAAGTTGCTCGAGGTCATGGGATTACGATACTTGTTCATCATACTCGTCTAGCACCTTAGAATTGCTCAACAACATTCAATTTTTCATGTAGTCAACGCCTTAGAGTAGCTCGAAAACTAGGTAGTAGGTGCCTTCGAATAGCCTAACAAATTCAAAGTTCTTACTTTAGTTAGCCATCACCTTAGAATAGCTTGGCACAATTTAGGAATTTCGGTATAATTTTAAAAAAGGGAGTAGACTTGTCAAAATTGGGCAAAATTTTGGGATGTCACTCAAGCATCAACTAGTCTTTTCCTGTTCATTCCAAAGTGTAGTTGATGGGGGCAATCTTTTATACCCAAAATTTTTACCCCTTGGAAAATGGTATCTTAAGACACAAGCGCTACAAAGAGTAGTTTGGTCCAAAGGGCCTGGAATCCTGGGTTGATTGGCACGTTTCAGGACATGGGTGACAGCTTGGTCATCACGAGGGGCATTTTCCTCATTTTCAAGGCTCGTAAGTCATCTCGTAAGCTTTCTCTCTCCTTCAAATATGACTCAAATCTACTCGGAATGCTTTAAAATTTCAGCACATGATAAAGGATGACAGTTAGAGCATAATGCTTTTATAATTTTGAATTTTGAATTTCCAATAATTTCCTAGTTATTTCTGAACAGATCTGACAAAAAATAGTATTTAATAATATTTCTTTATCCAAATATTCAAATATTTCTTTAGAAAATCCAAAAATATCTTCCTTTACTCGTGTTAAATTTCATAGCCAAATTCCTTCCAGAAGTTACCAGACCAAATCTCAGTAAACTTTGGGTTTTACCGAGTCTATTCTATATTTCGTGATGTGTATATAAGGAACCTTATCCCTTGATAATATCACAACCTCTAAAACCCTAAATCACCAGAGCCTAAAATCACAACCAAACAAGTTTTCCAGCTCCCATTGCCACCACAATCATCAAACCTTCATCAAACCACCACCAAAACGTGGAGAAAACCATCAAACATCAAGGATCAAAAGCTCAAATTGAACTCAATCCGAACCAGCATCGACGAGGCATCTGAAGATTCCTGACGTGAATGATCACATCATTCCCGAAGGAAGCATGTTATAATTCTGCTTCTTTAACTCATTTTGACTCAACTAACTCTCTGTTAAAATTTTGGATCGAACCATCTTTCTTGGCTTCTGAGTTGTTGTTTGTTGTTTGTTTTTGTTTTTGTCCAATTCCTTGTTCATTAATTTTCGTCATAAATTTGAAGTCTATTTTAGATCTATCAATTACTAACGTGCTAAGAATTTTTCAAGCTACACGTCCATAAAATTTGAGCCGAGAACACCGTTTAAGGGTGCACGAAAGCCAACGTCCGTGGATAGTCTGTGCTTCGAAACAGCCTGCCCGGGATCCCGGACGGCTTGTACGTGCCCATGGACAGTGGCGGATTTTAAATTATTCAAATTTTTAGGCTTTCCGAACATATGTCCGGGCCCGCGGACGCCCTATCCGTGGCCCTGGACTTTTCAAATTTTCGTTTCATTGCAAATTCGACTTTTTTGTATAACTAGGTTAACTAGAGTTGTGGGTTCGGACTTTAGGTCCGTGGCCACAAACAGAACTATAATTTGACCTAATTCGGCCTTCATAACCCTAATTTGGTGAATTTCAATTTCCAGTTTAATTTTCAGTCAAAAATGCCAAAAAATAAAAGAACCAGAAACCCGCGCACTTAAGTTAAACCTTTGGGTATAAATTATTTGTTTCGTAGGTGAGATTATGGAAGTACTAAACTACTCTATTATAGGACTTTTGCAATTTGGTGAAACACGCAATTAAAAGAGTAAAATTCCTTGAACCAAAGGAAATGGAAAGTTAATAGTTTGTATCTCCTTTCCATCTAGGTGAAATACCCCGTAATTAAAAATAGTGATTAATTAGGCTAATAAGTAATTTAGAAGCTTAATTAAGTGTAAATAATTATTAGGGAACAAATCCCGAAGAAACGGACCTTTAAAACGGTTTAAAAACATTACCGAACCTTAAAGCGCGTTTTTCGAGGTAACCGGGAAAACGTGTCTTTAAGCGGGTCAAATAGACTCGTAACAATTTTAGGCAACTAAATATTCATTAATAAATATTAGTGAGGCTGTAGGACCAATAAAATCAAGAAAACGAGAAATTAGTAAAAACTGTCAAAAACGGGAAATTGTGGGGTAGGAATATAATTAACACAAACTTATGTGTCCAAGAATGTAAAAAGAATTTTAAAACCCCCTTGGTCTCTGTGTGTGTCCGATTTACATATATACACACACTCACCCACACTTCCTTATTTACTAAAAACAAAAACAATAAAGTAAACCTCACACTCTATTACTCTCTCACAATTCTCTCTCCTACCCCATTCTCTCTTTTCCCTCACGTGGACCAGCACCCTCACTCTCTTTTTTCCTCTTCTTCAACCTCCATCGGTTCCCATGGAAGATTGAAACAAAACACAAAAACCTCACCTTCTCTCCTTTGTAACTCTCTCCACACTTCCAAAAATTACAAAAACTACACCATTGTAATCCTCTCCTCAAGAGCTACATTTTCATCTTTCCAAAATCCAAAAACAAGCATTTTCGATTTTGAGGGTATTCCCCATTTGAAGCTTCAACACCACCATTAGAAGGCCCTTGTTCTCCTTGTTCTTCTAAGGTAAAAATATCTTCAAAAACTCCATCTTTTTCTAGCCTAAATGGCAAAACGAAAATTGAGACTAAACCTTGTTGGTCTCTTGTATGTCCAGCCGATTTTGGCATTTGGTGGTGTGAGAAATCTTGTTCTTGAGCTATCCCAAACAGCTCTTGTGCTCTTGGAAGGTAATAAATTTTCTAAACCCTAAAACCTAGATTAGAGCTTGATTAATGGTTAGGGTTAGTTCATGGTATTGAATGGTGTATGTGAATGGTTGTAGTGTTAGTGGATTGAGACTACAAAACCGGTAGAGAAAGAGGAAGGAGAAAGAAAGAAGAAGCTTGTGAAATAACAAGGTAATATACTTGTCCTTGTGTAGTCTTGTAATTGTATATGTAACAGATTTTTAGTAATGAAAATTAGTATTGAAAAATGGTATCGCATTAGTAGTATAATGTGTAAGAGAATACAAGTATTTTGAAGCCTTTAAAAGACATGTAAAACTGTTACAAAACAGATTGGGGATTAGTGTTTGTGTGCAGGAATTTTGTAGTATTTTAGTGTTGTTTTAGTATTGGGATTGTATATGGGAGCTTGTGTATATTGATGTTATTGAAAACAGGTGAGACAATATAGATGTGAGTAAAACAATGTGGTGAGAGTATAAAATTATAGGGGAGACTATGGCAAAATTTGCCTAGGATTAGAACACTTAGAGAATTAAAACTAGGTGAATAATGGGAGTGTATAACAGATTTTGATTAAGGAAGATAGAGGATAAGTTGAGAGAGATAGTTAATGTAATTATAATGTGTTAGGAGTGTTAGAAATGACATTAGAAGAGGGAGTGGTAGATGGAGAGTGTTAGTGCTAAAATCTGTAGCAAACACAACTAGGGAAACAACTAGTGAAAGTGTGAGTTGAAACTTAGAAAATTAGATGAGTGAATGAGTATAAAATTGTGTAAGGAGTTAGGAAATGAACTAGGGTGTATTAGGAGGTTTAAATGGTGTTAAAACATGTAGGATTAAATGTAGGAACAATGGGGAAGTAATGGGTGAAAGAGAGGACTGAAAACAGAAATTAAAATGCAAATACTGGATCGACCGGACTTGCGACCGGACTTGCAAGTCCGGTCGAGCAGAAAATTTTCCCGTCAGTATGCTACTGGAATCGACCGGACTTGCGACCGGACTTGCAAGTCCGGTCGAGCAGAAAAATTTCCCGTCAGAATGCTACTGGAATCGACCGGACTTGCGACCGGACTTGCAAGTCCGGTCGAGCAGAAAAATTTCCGTAAGAATGTTACTGGAATCGACCGGACTTGCGACCGGACATGCAAGTCCGGTCGGACCAAAAATTTCCCGATGAAACCTACTGGAATGGACCGGACTTGCCAGGGTCGGTCGCAAGTCCGGTCCTGACAAAAAAAAAAAAATTATTTTAATTTAAATAGTAATTGTATATATATATGTATATGTATACCCATACATATATGTATATGTATATGTGTGTAAGCATGCAAACCTTAAGTAAGAAGATAGAAACTTAAGTAAAGGAAAAGTAAGTAAGTAAAGTATAAGTGTAAGAAATGTAAGGACATAGTAAGTATGAGTTAAGTGATGATAGTAATTGATCATTCAATTGTATGTATGTAATAGGACTTGGTTGTGACATCGAAGGACGTTTGGAATTACGTACAACGGTGAACGGTATGGATTCCTCATGCCCCGTATGCTATCTTGGTTACTCTGATTTGTGTGTTGTGTGCTAATTGATCACCAAATAAGATAAATGCACGAATCGGAGTTAATATGCATACTTGTGAATATGTAGTGTTGTATGATGTTGTATACTTCTTTAATTCAGTTTGTATACTTCATGAAATGTATGGATGATATGAATGTGTGTATGTATGTTGTATTGTACCGTGACCGTATTTATGTGTTGGACTTCTAACTTATTCCTAACAAGCTAACCATCCTAACTTAAAATGGTAATTAAATTGGAATGAGTAGAAGTCCGATATAGTTTCGGCCACGCGTGAGGATGCGGAGTCACGAGAGGTTGGCTCCAATTCCTGACTCTTAAACTGGTCCGCGGCCCAAATCCCTTAAGTGGGTAGCATCCCGGATTAGTGAGTCAAGTAAATCCCGGATGTGGGACGGTGTAGTCCCCAAGGCCGGAGGTCCCGACGACTTGACTTGAGTATAAGTAAGTAAGTAAGAATGAGTAAGTAAAGAAAAGGAAGTAAGTAATTGTAAGTAAGAAGAAGTAAGTAATGAGTAAAAGAGTAAAGCATTCCGATTAACCCGGATGCATAATTTGGCTAACCTTGTGAAGGTAAGTAAGATGTGTACTTGTAATGTTGCCTTGATTGTGTAATGAATTGTATAGCATGTATATGTATGAAGAGCATGTATGTATGAATAATGAATGGCATGTTTAGTGGACGTCAAATAGTCGGCGTGCCCTAGCTAGCACGCGGTATATGCGGAGTCCATATGCAGCTTTTGCTGAGCCCCTTGGGGCACCATTTTTACTACACGCAGGTACTCGAGATTGATGAAGATGTGAAGATCATTCATTTCTTTATCTTCTTTTTGAATGTAAACATGAATTTAGATGGGTGTACTAAGTAGTACATGGCTGTACTTTTGATTAGCCGGTGTACCATGGGGTACACCTTTTTGGATATTGATGGAAGGAATTGGTATAGATGAGAGATAGAAACTCATTCTTTTGGAAGTTGAAAGGTTGTAATAATACTTTAAATACTCGGTGATCCAGGATGTAAGTGGTTATTTGTATTGTATGCATATTAGTAGCTCGGTACGTTATGTTCATCAGACCGTGACTGTAAGTATTAGTAGCCTAGCTAGCCGTATGGGCGGTTAGCGGCATTGTTCACCCGCCGTAGTAAGTATGTAATAATTCCGCTGCGAACTCGTAGGATTAATAGGACGATTAGACGGTAAGCATAGGATTAGCGGTTGGGGTGTTACAAAAAGTGGTATCAGAGCGTAGTTACGCTCTGATGTCCATAGTACCGAGCATAGGGATTACCGAGTTAGGATTTCAACCGTCTTAAGACGGATACTTAGAAACCTAACTAGGAACTACCGTTATTAATAACGGATACCCTTAACGTTCTTATGAACGATACCTTGCTTAAATTCCAAGACCTTTGAGTCCTATCTTGCAAAGCCTAACGTAACTGTTAAACATTCAGATGTCAGGACGAGGCCGAGGCCGACCTAGAGGCGAAGCCTCAGATGGAACCGGCGCGCAGACGATAGCTGAGATCGTCGCCGCCACGGTAGCGCAGATGCTACCCAAGTAATACAAGCGTACAACAATCCCAACAAACCAAAAACTCAAGCGGGGCCAGTCCCTCCCCCTCCACCCAGAGAAGCCAATTGGGTAAAAGCTGTAGCGGACTCCGCCCTCCTTGCTTTAGGGGCGAGAGTGATCCGGCTAAGCTGAAGCATACATCTCCGAATGGAGACTGCTTTGAAACACTCGAAGCTCCTGCTGGAGTTCGAGTCAGAGTTGGCGTACTACTTAAAGGATGCTGCAATGGATTGGTGGAAGCTGGTCAAGCATGAGCATGTCAGCGACCCCACATTCGATTGGGATTCCTTCGCATCTCTCCTCCGATCCAAGTACTATCCGGAGCATGTAAACGAAGAAAAGGCTAGAGCTAGACGCCTTAAAGATGACAGACAAGATGTCTGTGGATGAGTACTACCGCACCTTCACCTCCATTCTCCGTCTCCCCGATCTTGGATACACCGGCCAGGTGTTGGTCGATCGCTTCTATGGCGGTCTGAGCCATCGCCTACGGTACGGTATGGGCTATACCAGATTTACCTCCCTTCAGGTAAATAACGGTTAACCCTTAGTATCATGTCAATTCCTTAATTCCTTGAATTCTTTGAATCTTTTCCTTAAATGAGAATCCCGGCTAATACCTGAAACTTCAGGAGTGTTATCACGCGGCTTCTCGCGTTGAGATCACTTGCCAATTGAGGGATGAAGAAACCGCGCTGAAGCGCAAGGCCAATAACAAGAATACCAATGGCGAGGAGCAGAACCAGGGTAAAAGCTGGAAGAAGAAGAAAGGGAACTTCTTTTCTCAGAAGAAGTCCCCAAGTGAGAGCAGTGCCCATGCTGAGCAGGGCAAACCAGCTGAGATCCTTCAGCTTGGTTATTCTGCACCGGTGGCAGCTAAGCCACTGAGATCACACCCTCCTAAGGGTAAATTCTATTTCCAATTCGTATTCATATAAGTATCGTATCTAGTATATCCACGCACACATGTGCTAACCCTCTAACCTCAGGTTCTAGCTCCGGAGCCGCCAAAACCTTCTCCGACGGCCGCACCTATGTGTGCAGAAAGTGTAACCAGGACCATCCTGGTAAGGACTGCTACGGGAGGGAGATCAAATGCTACAACTGCCAGAAGCTGGGACACACAGCTAACAAGTGCCCAGAGAGGGAAGCCGAAGGGAAACTTTCAAACTATAAGCAGAGAGAGGGCAAGGAGGTGGCATCTGGCGATGCACCGGCCCAGCAGGCACCTCAGGGACAGGGATCCCGGGGCCCTCAGAGAGGCGCACCTCAGAGGCAGCCTGTTCTCCATGTGATTGACCGCGATGGGCCCGGTTCGAAATCCGGCCAAGGTAATCACCTAAACCTTTAATCCTTGAAATAGCATGCCTAGTAGTAGAGTAATTGTATGATGAATGCATGATGAATAAATGAAGTGTATATTAAGCATGAAATGAAGTAGTTGAAACTAGTACTCACCGTAGATGAAATTTGTAACCATAGGAAACTTTAGTATCTGTTACCCGATACCGGTAACCTTGAATCAAGAAGAAATCGACATCACCAACCACGACTACAACCAAAAACAGTGTCAGGTCATCCGACCAGGTATGATTTTATTAAAGGGATACCTGACACCCGAAGCGCAAATCTCAATCATCGACGATGCAACGAGCTAGGAACGGGTCAAGGTGGATTTTACACACCCGAATTCCCCGGTGGAGCGAAGATGAAGCTGAAGATGATGTGCTTGGGAAAGGACTGGAATCCTTATACCAAGACATACCAGGAGACACGAACACAAGATGGAGCGACGCCACCGACAATACCACCAGAGTTTCAGACCCTCATCACCAAGCAGTGACTTGCACAACAATGTGAAGCTGAACCAATCCCCGCACTTGAAGCGGACCTTTGTATCGTCAACTTCTATGAAAAAGAAGGACGACTTGGGTTACACCAAGACAAGGACGAGACAGCGGAATCTCTTGAACAAGGAGTGCCCGTAGTGTCTTGGTCCATTGGTGATGACGCCATATTCCTGTATAGCGAGCAGAAGCGTGTGGACCTCGCACAGAAACTGGTATTGAGATCAGGAGATGTCCTAATCATGGGTGGAAACTCAAGGATGCTGTATCACGGGATCAACAAGATCAAGTTGAATACGGCACCGCCGGCAATAATCAATGCCACACACATGAAACCAGGACGCCTGAACCTTACCTTTAGAAAGTATTAAATTCCTAGTATCATGTAATCTATTAGTAACGTGTATTAGAGACACGGTATGTATGATGGTTGGTTTATCAATAAAGAGCAGTGTTGATTTAATTCCACTTGTGTCCACCATCAATACTTATCCAATTGTGAATCCAATAGGTTGTGGACTCGGTACCGAAGGTAACCTGAGCATCCTCACCGAAGCACAAGCCGGCAGAAGCGGCACTATCTTAACGGGAACCTTCCCAGTAAATGGCATTGATGCCAATGTTATTCGACTCCGGCGCCTCTCACACTTTCGTATCACCCTCTTTTGTGAAGAGGTTGAAGCTAGATGCGGATGAGCTACCGAACTTCATGGTTACTCTCCCATCGAAGGAGCGAGTAAAGTGCACCAAATACTATCAATCAGCCACAATCCAAATCAAAGGCGAATCGTTTCCCATTTCCTTCATCGAATTCAATGGATTGGGATTCGACGTAATCATTGGGATGAATTGGTTGGAGCGGCACAAGGGTAGAATCCTCTGCGCCGAGCATCGTTTGCTGCTCAAGAGTCCTTCTGGGGTTACCGTATCTTACCGCCAGAGACCGAGAGAGCCTTCGACCACACTTATATCTGCCATGGCTATGTACCGGGAGCTCAGAAAGGGCCAAGAGGTGTATCTTTGTTATGTACAAGACCTGGAGCGAGATCCAGAGTTCAGTGATGAAGTACCTATTGTATCCGAGTATCCCGATGTATTCCCTAAGGAGCTACCCGGCATGCCACCACCGAGAGCAGTGGAATTTGAGATTGATCTATTGCCAGGTACCGGTCCCATTGCTAGGGCACCGTACCGCATGGCACCGGCAGAAATGACCGAATTGAAAGAACAGTTGAGAGATCTTTTAGACAAAGGGTTTATACGCCCGAGCGTATCACCCTGGGGAGCACCGGTTCTCTTCGTGAAGAAGAAGGACGGTAGCCTCCGACTATGCATTGACTACCGCGAGCTGAATGCGGTCACAGTCAAAAACAAATACCCACTACCGCGTATCGACGATCTATTCGACCAGTTGAAAGGAGCCTCAGTCTTCTCCAAGATCGACCTCCGTTCAGGGTCATCAGATTGCAATCAAGGAACAAGACATTGAGAAAACGGCATTCCGTACCAGATATGGCCACTACGAATTCACAGTGATGCCATTCGGTTTGTCAAACGCACCGGCAAAATTCATGGACCTCATGAATCGTTTATTCAGTGAGCAGTTGGACACTTCGGTTGTGGTCTTCATCGACGACATCCTTGTATATTCTAAGTCACCAGAGGAACATGAAATTCACTTGAGGAAAGTGCTGAGACACTGCGCGAGAACCAGCTTTATGCGAAGTTCTCCAAATGCGAGTTTTGGCTTGATCAGGTATCATTCCTTGGACATGTCATCTCGAGCGCAGGTATCTCAGTTGACCCTTCTAAGTAGAAGCTGTACGATCATGGCCTAGACCCAAGACTGTTACCGACATTAGGAGCTTTCTTGGTCTAGCCGGTTACTACCGGAGATTTGTAAGGGACTTCTCGAAAGTCGCCAAGCCCATGACTACATTGATGAAGAAAGATGCACCGTTTGTATGGACAGACGAGTGCGAGCTATCATTTCAGAAACTGAAAGACTCATTGACCTCAGCGCCCATCCTTACTCTTCCAGAGGGCACAGAGGGATTTGAGGTATACTGTGATGCATCAGGCAAAGGAATGGGATGCGTACTCATGCAGCATGGCAAGGTTGTTGCTTATGCCTCCCGCCAGCTGAAGAAACATGAGGAGAATTACCCGACTCACGACTTAGAGTTAGGAGCCATTGTCTTCGCCTTGAAGATATGGCGACACTATCTCTATGGGGTAAGCATCACCATCTACTCCGATCATAAGAGCTTACAGTATGTATTCACTCAGAAAGAACTCAACTTGAGACAGAGAAGGTGGATGGAGTTTCTCTCAGACTACGACATCAATCTGCAGTATAAGGAAGGGAAGGCAAACATTGTAGCCGACGCCCTGAGCCGTCGAGCACACTCGCTCCATTCGCTACTCGCTTCTTCTAGCTTGGTTGACGAGGTGCGAGACGCTCAGTTGAGCGACCCTTACCTAACCGAAATCAGACACAAGATCGAGAATGGTACATTTGAGAAGAAAAAGTATGATTTTAAGCTACATGAAGATGGTTTGATTCGGTTGAATGGCAGGCTATGCGTCCCCCGAAGCAATGCTGAGCTAAGGGATCGCATCCTGCGAGAGTCACATAGTTCTACATTATCAGTCCATCCGGGAGCCTCCAAGATGTACAAAGACATGAAGAGGTACTTCTGGTGGTCTGGAATGAAGTCAGATGTGACGGAATTCGTATTGAGATGCTTGACATGCCAGAAGGTAAAATTTGAACACCGTAGACCGGGCGGAATGGTACAATCTATGCCAATTCCGGAGTGGAAATTTCATGATATCTCCATGGATTTTGTTGTAGGACTCCCACCTGCTAGGGGAGGACTCAACATGATCTGGGTTGTAGTAGATCGCCTTACCAAGGTTGCCAGATTCATACCGATGAAGGACACCTGGAAGGTAGTTAAGCTAGCAGAGCTTTTTGATAAGGAGATTATCAGACACCACGGAGTCCCTAAGACCATAGTATCTGACCGCGACACCAGGTTTCTTTCGAGATACTGGAGAGCTACAAGGGAAGCGTTGGGTACAGAATTGAAGTTGAGTACCGCCTTCCATCCTCAGACCGACGGTCAGACAGAAAGGACCATCCAGACACTGGAGGACATGCTTCGGGCATGTGCCTTGGACTTTCAGGGGAGTTGGTTAGATAAGCTTCATCTTATCGAGTTCTCGTATAATAATAGTTATCACGCCTCGATTAAGATGTCGCCTTTCCAAGCTCTATACGGTAGACCTTGCCGTACACCCTTGTGTTGGGATGAGTCAAGTGAAGCGGTCATAATAGGACCGGAGTACCTTGAGCAAGTACAAGCCGAAGTGCAACAAATCCGAGCTAACATGAAGGCAGCCCAAGATAGACAGAAATCCTATGCGGATGTGAGACGACGCGACCTCGAGTTCGCCGTGGGCGACCAAGTGTTCTTGCGAGTTTCACCTATGAAGGGTGTCTTCAGATTTGGTCAGAAGGGCAAGCTAAGCCCAAAGTTTGTAGGGCCATACACTATCACCGAAAGAGTTGGTTCAGTAGCCTACAGGTTAGCACTACCTGAGGACTTGGGACGTGTCCATGATGTATTTCATGTGTCACAACTCAAGAAGTATATGGCTGATCCTTCTCATGTGTTGGAGCCCGAGAGACTATCCATTGAGCCAAACATGAGATATGTCGAAACCCCAGTGAGAATCCTTGATAGGAAGACCAGAGACACTCGCCATAAGTCCATACGAATGGTGAAGGTCCTATGGTCTAACCATGATGTCGAAGAAGCGACATGGGAGTTGGAAGATGCCATGAAGGCTAAATACCCGCAGTTATTCATAGACTAGAGAGTCTAGTATTTAATATACGGGTACGGGTCGTACCCCTTTTAAGGGGGGTAGAACCCTTTGCTTTAGCATTGCTTCGGGGTAAGCATTGCATTTTGTATGGCACACGTAGTGCAAGTAAATTTAGTATGGATGTGTATGTATGTGTAATGTGTAATGAATGATGTGTATGTGTAATGTATGGTGTATTGGTGTAATGTGTGGATGGTAATGATGTATTTGTATTGTGGTATGGTATGAATGGAAATGATGCATTGTGTATGTGAATTGCGTATGATGTTGAAATGTGTATGTTGCAATGTGGAATGAAGCAAACACCTCATAGGTGTAGTAAGATGCATTATGGCAATTGGTTTGCATAATGAGTAGATTATAACATTAACCTTGAGCAACTTTGAGGGCAAAGTTTCTTAAGGGGGGTAGATTGAAATACCCCGTAATTAAAAATAGTGATTAATTAGGCTAATAAGTAATTTAGAAGCTTAATTAAGTGTAAATAATTATTAGGGAACAAATCCCGAAGAAACGGACCTTTAAAACGGTTTAAAAACATTACCGAACCTTAAAGCGCGTTTTTCGAGGTAACCGGGAAAACGTGTCTTTAAGCGGGTCAAATAGACTCGTAACAATTTTGGCAACTAAATTCATTAATAAATATTAGTGAGGCTGTAGGACCAATAAAATCAAGAAAACGAGAATTAGTAAAAACTGTCAAAAACGGGAAATTGTGGGGTAGAATATAATTAACACAAACTTATGTGTCCAAGAATGTAAAAAGAATTTTAAAACCCCCTTGGTCTCTGTGTGTGTCCGATTTTACATATACTCACTTTTTATTTAAAAAAAAAACAAAGTAAACCTCACCCCACTCTATTACTCTCTCACAATTCTCTCTCCTACCCCATTCTCTCTTTTCCCTCACGTGGACCAGCACCCTCACTCTCTTTTTCCTTCTTCTTCAACCTCCATCGGTTCCCATGGAAGATTGAAACAAAACACAAAACCTCACTTCTCTCCTTTGTAACTCTCTCCACACTCTCCAAAAATTACAAAAACTACACCATTGTAATCCTCTCCTCAAGAGCTACATTTTCATCTTTCCAAAATCCAAAAACAAGCATTTTCGATTTTGAGGGTTCCCCATTTGAAGCTTCAACCCACATTAGAAGGCCCTTGTTCTCTTGTTCTTCTAAGGTAAAAATATCTTCAAAAACTCCATCTTTTTCTAGCCTAAATGGCAAAACGAAAATTTAGACTAAACCTTGTTTGGTCTCTTGTATGTCCAGCCGATTTTGGCATTGTGGTGGTGTGAGAAATCTTGTTCTTGAGCTATCCCAAACAGCTCTTGTGCTCTTGGAAGGTAATAAATTCTCTAAACCCTAAAACCTAGATTAAAGCTTGATTAATGGTTAGGGTTAGTTCATAGTATTGAATGGTGTATGTGAATGGTTGTAGTGTTAGTGGATTGAGACTTCAAAACCGGTAGAGAGAAGGAAGGAGGAAAGAAGAAGAAAGAGAAGCTTGTGAAATAACAAGGTAATATACTCACCTTGTGTAGTCTTGTAATTGTATATGTAACAGATTTTTAGTAATGAAAATTGGTATTGAAAAATGGTAATGCATTAGTAGTATAATGTGTAAGAGAATACAAGTATTTTGAAGCTTTAAAAGATGTAAAACTGTTAACAGATTGGGGATTAGTGTTGTGTGCAGGAATTTTGTAGTGTTTTAGTGTTGTTTAGTATTGGTATGTATATGGGAGCTTGTGTATTTGATTGTTGAAAACAGGTGAAATAGTGTTGAAATGTGTAAACATGTGGTGAGAGTATAAAATTATAGGGGAGACTATGGCAAAATTTGCCTAGGATTAGAACACTTAGGGAATTAAAACTAGGTGAATAATGTGAGTGTGTAACAGATTTTGATTAAGGGAGATAGAGGATAAGTTGAGAGAGATAGTTAATGTAATTGTAATGTGTTAGGAGTGTTAGAAATGACATTAGAAGAGGGAGGTAGAGGAGTGTTAGTGCTAAAATCTGTAGAAACAACTAGGGAAACAAACTAGTGAAAGTGTGAGTTGAAACTTAGAAAATTAGATGAGTGAATGAGTAAAAATTGTGTAAGGAGTTAGGAAATGAACTAGGGTGTATTAGGAGGTTTAAATGGTGTTAAAACATGTAGGATTAAGTGTAGGAACAATGGGGAAGTAATGGGTGAAAGAGAGGACTGAAAACAGAAATTAAAATGCAAATACTGGAATCGACCGGACTTGCGACCGGACTTGCAAGTCCGGTCGAGCAGAAAATTTTCCCGTCAGTATGCTACTGGAATCGACCGGACTTGCGACCGGACTTGCAAGTCCGGTCGAGCAGAAAAATTTCCCTCAGTATGCTACTGGAATCGACCGGACTTGCGACGGACTTGCAAGTCCGGTCGAGCAGAAAAATTTCCGCAGAATGTTACTGGAATCGACCGGACTTGCGACCGGACATGCAAGTCCGGTCGGACCAAAAATTTCCGATGAAACCTACTGGAATGGACCGGACTTGCCAGGGTCGGTCGCAAGTCCGGTCCTGACAAAAAAAAAAAATTATTTTAATTTAAATAGTAATTGTATATATATATGTATATGTATACCCATACATATATGTATATGTATATGTGTGTAAGCATGCAAACCTTAAGTAAGAAGATAGAAACTTAAGTAAAGGAAAAGTAAGTAAGTAAAGTATAAGTGTAAGAAATGTAAGGACATAGTAAGTAGGAGTTAAGTAATGATAGTAATTAATCATTCAATTGTATGTATGTAATAGGACTTGGTTTGTGACATCGAAGGACGTTTGGAATTACGTACAACGGTGAACGGTATGGATTCCTCATGCCCCGTATGCTATCTTGGTTACTCTGATTTGTGTGTTGTGTGCTAATTGATCACCAAATAAGATAAATGCACGAATCGGAGTTAATATGCATACTTGTGAATATGTAGTGTTGTATGATGTTGTATATTTTCTTTAATTCTTAGTTTGTATACTTCATGAAATGTATGGATGATATGAATGTGTGTATGTATGTTGTATTGTACCGTGACCGTATTTATTGTGTTTGGACTTCTAACTTATTCCTAACAAGCTAACCATCCTAACTTAAAATGGTAATTAAATTGGAATGAGTAGAAGTCCGATATAGTTTCGGCCACGCGTGAGGATGCGGAGTCACGAGAGGTTGGCTCCAATTCCTGACTCTTAAACTGGTCCGCGGCCCAAATCCCTTAAGTGGGTAGCATCCCGGATTAGTGAGTCAAGTAAATCCCGGATGTGGGACGGTGTAGTCCCCAAGGCCGGAGGTCCCGACGACTTGACTTGAGTATAAGTAAGTAAGTAAGAATGAGTAAGTAAAGTAAGGAAGTAAGTAATTGTAAGTAAGAAGAAGTAAGTAATGAGTAAAAGAGTAAAGCATTCCGATTAACCCGGATGCAATTTGGCTAACCTTGTAAAGGTAAGTAAGATGTGTACTTGTAATGTTGCCTTGATTGTGTAATGAATTGTATAGCATGTATGTATGAAGAGCATGTATGTATGAATAATGAATGGCATGTTTAGTGGACGTCAAATAGTCGGCGTGCCCTAGCTAGCACGCGGTATATGCGGAGTCCATATGCAGCTTTTGCTGAGCCCCTTGGGGCACCATTTTTACTACACGCAGGTACTCGAGATTGATGAAGATGTGAAGATCTATTCATTTCTTTTATCTTCTTTTTGGAATGTAAACATGAATTTAGATGGGTGTACTAAGTAGTACAGGGCTGTACTTTTGATTAGCCGGTGTACCATGGGGTACACCTTTTTGGATATTGATGGAAGGGAATTGGTATAGATGAGCAAAAAGATAGAAACTCATTCTTTTGGGAAGTGTGGTAAAGGATGTAATGTAATACTTTAAATACTCGGTGATCCAGGAATGTAAGTAGGTTATTTTTGTATTCAGTATGCATTATATTAGTAGCTCGGTACGTTATGTTCATCAGACCGTTACTGTAAGTATTAGTAGCCTAGCTAGCCGTATGGGCGGTTAGCGGCATTGTTTCACCCGCCGTAGTAAGTATGTAATAATTCCGCTGCGAACTCGTAGGATTAATAGGACGATTAGACGGTAAGCATAGGATTAGCGGTTGGGGTGTTACAAAAAGTGGTATCAGAGCGTAGTTACGCTCTGATGTCCATAGTACCGAGCATAGGGAATTACCGAGTTAGGATTTCAACCGTCTTAAGACGGATACTTAGAAACCTAACTAGGAACTACCGTTATTAATAACGGATACCCTTAACGTTCTTAGGAACGATACCTTGCTTAAATTCCAAGACCTTTGAGTCCTATCTTGCAAGCCTAATGTAACTGTTAAACATTCAGATGTCAGGACGAGGCCGAGGCCGACCTAGAGGCGAAGCCTCAGATGGAACCGGCGCGCAGACGATAGCTGAGATCGTCGCCGCCACGGTAGCACAGATGCTACCACAAGTTATACAAGCTGTACAACAATCCCAACAAAACCAACAAACTCAACGGGGCCAGTCCCTCCCCCTCCACCCAGAGAAGCAATTGGGTAAGGTGAAAGCTGTAGCGGAACTCCGCCCTCCTTGCTTTAGGGGCGAGAGTGAGTGACCGGCTAAGCTGAAGCCATATCTCCGAGATGGAGACAGCTTTGAAACCTCGAAGCTCCTGCTGGAGTTCGAGTCAGAGTAGCAGCCTACTACTTGAAGGATGCGGCCATGGATTGGTGGAAACTGGTGAAGCACGAGCATGTCAGCGACCCCACCTTCGATTGGGATTCCTTCGCATCTCTCCTCCGATCCAAGTACTATCCGGAGCATGTAAAAACGAAGAAAAGGCTAGAGCTAGACGCCTTAAAGATGACAGACAAGATGTCTGTGGATGAGTACTACCGCACCTTCACCTCCATTCTCCGTCTCCTCCCTGATCTTGGATACACCGGCCAGGTGTTGGTCGATCGCTTCTATGGCGGTCTGAGCCATCGCCTTCGGTACGGTATGGGCTACACAGATTTACCTCCCTTCAGGTAAACAGTTAACCCTTAGTATCATTATCCTTAATTCCTAAATTCCTTGAATTCTTTGAATTTTCCTTATCCTCTTTAAATGAGAATCCCGGCTAATACCTGAAACTTCAGGAGTGTTATCACGCGGCTTCTCGCGTTGAGATCACTTGCCAATTGAGGGATGAAGAAACCGCGCTGAAGCGCAAGGCCAATAACAAGAATACCAATGGCGAGGAGCAGAACCAGGGTAAAAGCTGGAAGAAGAAGAAAGGGAACTTCTTTTCTCAGAAGAAGTCCCCAAGTGAGAGCAGTGCCCATGCTGAGCAGGGCAAACCAGCTGAGATCCTTCAGCTTGGTTATTCTGCACCGGTGGCAGCTAAGCCACTGAGATCACACCCTCCTAAGGGTAAATTCTATTTCCAATTCGTATTCATATAAGTATCGTATCTAGTATATCCACGCACACATGTGCTAACCCTCTAACCTCAGGTTCTAGCTCCGGAGCCGCCAAAACCTTCTCCGACGGCCGCACCTATGTGTGCAGAAAGTGCAACCAGGACCATCCTGGTAAGGACTGCTACGGGAGGGAGATCAAATGCTACAACTGCCAGAAGCTGGGACACACAGCTAACAAGTGCCCAGAGAGTGGAAAGCCGAAGGGTACCTTCCAGAACTACAAGCAGAGAGAGGGCAAGGAGGTGGCATCTGGCGATGCACCGGCCCAGCAGGCACCTCAGGGACAGGGATCCCGGGGCCCTCAGAGAGGCGCACCTCAGAGGCAGCCTGTTCTGCATGTGATTGACCGCGATGGGCCCGGTTCGAAATCCGGCCAAGGTAATCACCTAAACCTTTAATCCTTGAAATAGCATGCCTAGTAGTAGAGTAACTGTATGAGTGAATGCAGTATAAAAATGAAGTGTATATTGAGCATGAAATGGAGTAGTTGAAACTAGTACTCACCGTAGATGAAATTTGTAACCATAGGAAACTTTAGTATCTGTTACCCAATACCGGTAACCTTGAATCAAGAAGAGATCGACATCACCAACCACGACTACACCAACAAACAGTGTCAGGTCATCCGACCAGGTATGATTTTATTAAGGGGATACCTGACACCCGAAGCGCAAATCTCAATCATCGACGATGCAACGAAGAGCTAGGAACGGGTCAAGGTGGATTTTACACACCCGAATTCCCCGGTGGAGCGAAGATGAAGCTGAAGATGATGTGCTTGGGAAAGGACTGGAATCCTTATACCAAGACATACCAGGAGACACGAACACGATGGAGCGACGCCACCGACAATACCACCAGAGTTTCAGACCCTCATCACACAAGCAGTGAACTTGCACAACAATGTGAATCTGAACCAATCCCCGCACTTGAAGCGGACCTTTGTATCGTCAACTTCTATGAAAAAGAAGGACGACTTGGGTTACACCAAGACAAGGACGAGACAGCGGAATCTCTTGAACAAGGAGTGCCCGTAGTGTCTTGGTCCATTGGTGATGACGCCATATTCCTGTATAGCGAGCAGAAGCGTGTGGACCTCGCACAGAAACTGGTATTGAGATCAGGAGATGTCCTAATCATGGGTGGAAACTCTAGGATGCTGTATCACGGGATCAACAAGATCAAGTTGAATACGGCACCGCCGGCAATAATCAATGCACACACATGAAACCAGGACGCCTGAACCTTACCTTTAGAAAGTATTAAATTCCTAGTATCATGTAATCTTTAGTAACGTGTATTAGAGACACGGTATGTATGATGGTTGGTTTATCAATAAAGAGCAGTGTTGATTTAATTCCACTTGTGTCCACCATCAATACTTATCCAATTGTGAATCCAATAGGTTGTGGACTCGGTACCGAAGGTAACCTGAGCATCCTCACCGAAGCACAAGCCGGCAGAAGCGGCACCATTCTAACGGGAACCTTCCCAGTAAATGGCATTGATGCCAATGTGTTATTCGACTCCGGCGCCTCTCACACTTTCGTATCACCATCCTTTGTGAAGAGGTTGAAGCTAGATGCGGATGAGCTACCGAACTTCATGGTTACTCTCCCATCGAAAGGAGCGAGTAAAGTGCACCAAATACTATCAATCAGCCACAATCCAAATCAAAGGCGAATCGTTTCCCTTTCCTTCATCGAATTCAATGGATTGGGATTCGACGTAATCATTGGGATGAATTGGTTGGAGCGGCACAAGGGTAGAATCCTCTGCGCCGAGCATCGTTTGCTGCTCAAGAGTCCTTCTGGGGTTACCGTATCTTACCGCCAGAGACCGAGAGAGCCTTCGACCCCCTTATATCTGCCATGGCTATGTACCGGGAGCTCAGAAAGGGCCAAGAAGTGATCTTTGTTATGTACAAGACCTGGAGCGAGATCCAGAGTTCAGTGATGAAGTACCTATTGTATCCGAGTATCCCGATGTATTCCCTAAGGAGCTACCCGGCATGCCACCACCGAGAGCAGTGGAATTCGAAATTGATCTATTGCCAGGTACCGGTCCCATTGCTAGGGCACCGTACCGCATGGCACCAGCAGAGATGACCGAATTGAAAGAGCAGTTGAGAGATCTTCTAGACAAAGGGTTATACGCCCGAGCGTATCACCCTGGGGAGCACCGGTTCTCTTCGTGAAGAAGAAGGACGGTAGCCTCCGACTATGCATTGACTACCGCGAGCTGAATGCGGTCACAGTCAAAAACAAATACCCACTACCACGTATTGATGATCTATTCGACCAGTTGAAAGGAGCCTCAGTCTTCTCCAAGATCGACCTCCGTTCAGGGTACCATCAGATTGCAATCAAGGAACAAGACATTGAGAAAACGGCATTCCGTACCAGATATGGCCACTACGAATTCACAGTGATGCCATTCGGTTTGTCAAACGCACCGGCAAAATTCATGGACCTCATGAATCGTTTATTCAGTGAGCAGTTGGACACTTCGGTTGTGGTCTTCATCGACGACATCCTTGTATATTCTAAATCACCAGAGGAACATGAAATTCACTTGAGGAAAGTGCTTGAGACACTGCGCGAGAACCAGCTTTATGCGAAGTTCTCCAAATGCGAGTTTTGGCTTGATCAGGTATCATTCCTTGGACATGTCATCTCGAGCGCAGGTATCTCGGTTGACCCTTCTAAGTAGAAGCTGTACGATCATGGCCTAGACCCAAGACTGTTACCGACATTAGGAGCTTTCTTGGTCTAGCCGGTTACTACCGGAGATTGTAAGGGACTTCTCGAAAGTCGCCAAGCCCATGACTACATTGATGAAGAAAGATGCACCGTTTGTATGGACAGACGAGTGCGAGCTATCATTTCAGAAATGAAAGACTCATTGACCTCAGCGCCCATCCTTACTCTTCCAGAGGGCACAGAGGGATTTGAGGTATACTGTGATGCATCAGGCAAAGGAATGGGATGCGTACTCATGCAGCATGGCAAGGTTGTTGCTTATGCCTCCCGCCAGCTGAAGAAACATGAGGAGAATTACCCGACTCACGACTTAGAGTTAGGAGCCATTGTCTTCGCCTTGAAGATATGGCGACACTATCTCTATGGGGTAAGCATCACCATCTACTCCGATCATAAGAGCTTACAGTATGTATTCACTCAGAAAGAACTCAACTTGAGACAGAGAAGGTGGATGGAGTTTCTCTCAGACTACGACATCAACCTGCAGTATAAGGAAGGGAAGGCAAACATTGTAGCCGACGCCCTGAGCCGTCGAGCACACTCGCTCCATTCGCTACTCGCTTCTTCTAGCTTGGTTGACGAGGTGCGAGACGCTCAGTTGAGCGACCCTTACCTAACCGAAATCAGACACAAGATCGAGAATGGTACATTTGAGAAGAAAAAGTATGATTTTAAGCTACATGAAGATGGTTTGATTCGGTTGAATGGCAGGCTATGCGTCCCCCGAAGCAATGCTGAGCTAAGGGATCGCATCCTGCGAGAGTCACATAGTTCTACATTATCAGTCCATCCGGGAGCCTCCAAGATGTACAAAGACATGAAGAGGTACTTCTGGTGGTCTGGAATGAAGTCAGATGTGAGAATTGTATTGAGATGCTTGACATGCCAGAAGGTAAAATTTGAACACCGTAGACCGGGCGGAATGGTACAATCAATGCCAATTCCGGAGTGGAAATTTCATGATATCTCCATGGATTTTGTTGTAGGACTCCCACCTGCTAGGGGAGGACTCAACATGATCTGGGTTGTAGTAGATCGCCTTACCAAGGTTGCCAGATTCATACCGATGAAGGACACCTGGAAGGTAGTTAAGCTAGCAGAGCTTTTTGATAGGGAGATTATCAGACACCACGGAGTCCCTAAGACCATAGTATCTGACCGCGACACCAGGTTTCTTTCGAGATACTGGAGAGCTACAAGGGAAGCGTTGGGTACAGAATTGAAGTTGAGTACCGCCTTCCATCCTCAGACCGACGGTCAGACAGAAAGGACCATCCAGACACTGGAGGACATGCTTCGGGCATGTGCCTTGGACTTTCAGGGGAGTTGGTTAGATAAGCTTCACCTTATCGAGTTCTCGTATAATAATAGTTATCACGCCTCGATTAAGATGTCGCCTTTCCAAGCTCTATACGGTAGACCTTGCCGTACACCTTGTGTTGGGATGAGTCAAGTGAAGCGGTCATAATAGTACCGAGTACCTTGAGCAAGTGCAAGCCGAAGTGCAACAAATTCGAGCTAACATGAAGGCAGCCCAGATAGACAGAAATCCATGCGGATGTGAGACGACGCGACCTCGAGTTCGCCGTGGGCGACCAAGTGTTCTTGCGAGTTTCACCTATGAAGGGTGTCTTCAGATTTGGTCAGAAGGGCAAGCTAAGCCCAAAATTTGTAGGGCCGTACACTATCACCGAAAGAGTTGGTTCAGTAGCCTACAGCTAGCATTACCTGAGGACTTGGGACGTGTCCATGATGTATTTCATGTGTCACAACTCAAGAAGTATATGGCTGATCCTTCTCATGTGCTGGAGCCCGAGAGACTTTCCATCGAGCCGACTATGCGGTATGTTGAAACCCCAATGAGAATCCTTGATAGGAAGACCAGAGACACTCGCCATAAGTCTATACGAATGGTGAAGGTCCTATGGTCTAACCATGATGTCGAAGAAGCGACATGGGAGTTGGAAGATGCCATGAAGGCTAAGTACCCACAGTTATTCATAGACTAGTTAGTTTAGTATGTAATATACGGGTACGGGTCGTACCCCTTTTAAGGGGGGTAGAGAGCCCTTTTGCTTTTGCATTGCTTCGGGGTAAGCATTGCATTTTGTATGGCACATGTAGTGCAAGTGAACTTGGTATGGATGTGTATGTGTGTGTAATGTGTAGTGAATGATGTGTATGTGCAATGTATGGTGTAATGTGTATTGTGAATGGTAATGGTGTATTGTGTATTGTGGTATGGTATGAATGAGAATGATGGATTGTGTATGTGAATTGCGTATTGTACTTGAATTGTGTATGCTTGTAATGTGGAATGAAGTAAACCTCATAGGTGTAGTAAGACACATTAGGACAATTGGTTTGCCTAATGAGTAGAATTATAAAACTTAACCTTGAGCAACTTTGAGGGCAAAGTTTCTTAAGGGGGGTAGATTGAAATACCCCGTAATTAAAAATAGTGATTAATTAGGCTAATAAGTAATTTAGAAGCTTAATTAATAAGTGTAAATAATTATTAGGGAACAAATCCCGAAGGAAACGGACCTTTAAAACGGTTTAAAAAACATTACGAACCTTAAAGCGCGTTTTTCGAGGTAACCGGGAAAACGTGTCTTTAAGCGGGTCAAATAGACTCGTAACAATTTCAGGCAACTAAATATTCATTAATAAATATTAGTGAGGCTGTAGGACCAAAAAAAAAATCAATAAACGAGAGACTAGTAAAAACTGTCAAAAATGACAAGTTGTGGGGTAGAAATATATTAACACAAACTTATGTGTCCAATGTTGCAAATAAAAATTTTAAAACCCCTAGCTGCTGTGTGCTGTCCGATTTACATATATACACACACACACTTAACTTCTTTTACTCACAAACAAAAAAAACAATAACACCCTACTTATTACTTTATTTCCTTCACTCACAATTCTCTCTCCTACCCATTTCTCTTTTCCCTCACGTGGAGCAGCCTCTCACCCTCTCTTTTTTCTTCTTCTTCAACCTATGCGATTTCCATGTTGGTGAAAGAAGAGAACCCACACAAACACTACCTTCTCTCCTTTGTAACCCCTCAATACTCCTCCAAAAATTATAAAAATTACACCATTGTAATCCTTTCCTCAAGAGCTAAATTTTCATCTTTCCAAAATCCAAAAACAAGCATTTTCGATTTTGAGGGTATACCCCATTTGAAGCTTCAACACCACCATTAGAAGACTCTTGTTCTTCTTGTTCTTCTAAGGTAAAAATATCTTCAAAAACTCCATCTTTTTCTAGCCTAAATGGCAAAACGAAAATTTAGATTAAACCTTGTTTGGTCTCTTGTATGTCCAGCCGATTTTGGCATTGTGGTGGTGTGAGAAATCTTGTGCTTGAGCTATCCCAAACAGCTCTTGTGCTCTTGGAAGGTAATAAATTTTCTAAACCCTAAAACCTAGATTAAAGCTTGATTAATGGTTAGGGTTAGTTCATAGTATTGAATGGTGTATGTGAATGGTTGTAGTGTTAGTGGATTGAGACTTCAAAACCGGTAGAGAAAGAGGAAGGAGAAAGAAAGAAGAAGCTTGTGAAATAACAAGGTAATATACTCACCTTGTGTGGTCTTGTAATTTTATATGTAACAGATTCTTGGTAATGAAAATTGGTATTGAAAATGGCAAAAACATTAGTAGTATAATGTGTAAGAGAATACAAGTATTTTGAAGCTTTAAAGATGTGTAAAACTTATTGAAAACAGATCGGGATTTAGTTGTTGAGTGCAGGAATTTTGTAGTGTTTTTAGTGTGTTTTAGTATTGGTATTGTGAATGGGAGCTTGTATTTTGATTGTTGAAAACAGGTGAAATGAGTGTTGAAATGTGGACTAGAACATGTGGTGAGAGTATAAAATTATAGGGGAGACTATGGCAAAATTTGCCTAGGATTAGAACACTTAGAGAATTAAAACTAGGTGAATAAGGGTGTTGTAACAGATTTTGATTAAGGAAGATAGAGGATAAGTTGAGAGAGATAGTTAATGTAATTGTAATGTGTTAGGAGTGTTAGAAATGACATTAGAAGAGGGAGATGTAGAAGAGGAGTGTAAGTGTCAAAATCTGTAGCATAAGACAACTAGGAACAAACTAGTGTGAGTGTTGAGTGAAACTTAGAAAATTAGATGAGTGAATGAGTAGAAAATGTAGTGTAAGGAGTTAGGAAATGAACTAGGGTGCATTAGGAGGTTTAAATGGTGTTAAAACATGTAGGATTAAGTGTAGGAACAATGGGGAAGTAATGGGTGAAAGAGAGGACTGAAAACAGAAATTAAAATGCAAATATTGGAACCGACCGGACTTGCGACCGGACTTGCAAGTCCGGTCGAGCAGAAAATTTTCCCGTCAATATGCTACTGGAATCGATCGGACTTGCGACCGGACTTGCAAGTCCGGTCAAGCAGAAAAATTTCCCCTCGGTATGCTACTGGAATCGACCGGATGCGACCGGACTTGCAAGTCCGGTCGAGCAGAAAAATTTCCCGGCAGAATGTTACTGGAATCGACCGGACTTGCGACCGGACATGCAAGTCCGGTCGGACCAAAAAATTTCCCGATGAAACCTACTGGAATGGACCGGACTTGCCAGGGTCGGTCGCAAGTCCGGTCCTGACAAAAAAAAAAATTATTTTAATTTAAATAGTAATTGTATATATATATGTATATGTATACCCATACATATATGTATATGTATATGTGTGTAAGCATGTAAACCTTAAGTAAGAAGATAGAAACTTAAGTAAGAAAAAGTAAGTAAGTACAGTATAAGTATAAGAAATGTAAGGACATAGTAAGTAGGAGTTAAGTTGATGATAGGTAAATTGATCATTCAATTGTATGTATGTAATAGGACTTGGTTTGTGACATCGAAGGACGTTTGGAATACGTACAACGGTGAACGGTATGGATTCCTCATGCCCCGTATGCTATCTTGGTTACTCTGATTTGTGTGTTGTGTGCTAATTGATCACCAAATAAGATAAATGCACGAATCGGAGTTAATATGCATACTTGTGAATATGTAGTGTTGTATGAGGTTGTATATTTTCTTTAATTCTTAGTTGTATACTTCATGAAATGTATGGATGATATGAATGTGTGTATGTATGTTGTATTGTACCGTGACCGTTATTTATTGCGTTTGGACTTCTAACTTATTCCTAACAAGCTAACCATCCTAACTTAAAATGGTAATTAAATTGGAATGAGTAGAAGTCCGATATAGTTTCGGCCACGCGTGAGGATGCGGAGTCACGAGAGGTTGGCTCCAATTCCTGACTCTTAAACTGGTCCGCGGCCCAAATCCCTTAAGTGGGTAGCATCCCGGATTAGTGAGTCAAGTAAATCCCGGATGTGGGACGGTGTAGTCCCCAAGGCCGGAGGTCCCGACGACTTGACTTGAGTATAAGTAAGTAAGTAAGAATGAGTAAGTAAAGTAAGAGGAAGTAAGTAATTGTATGCAAGAAGAAGTAAGTAATGAGTAAAAGAGTAAAGCATTCCGATTAACCCGGATGCACAATTTGGCTAACTTTGTGAAGGTAAGTAAGTTGTGTACTACTGCATTGTTGCCTTGAATTGTGTAATGTATTGTATGAGCATGTATGATGTATGAAAAGCATGTATGTATGAATAATGAATGGCATGTTTAGTGGACGTCAAATAGTCGGCGTGCCCTAGCTAGCACGCGGTATATGCGGAGTCCATATGCAGCTTTTGCTGAGCCCCTTGGGGCACCATTTTTACTACACGCAGGTACTCGAGATTGATGAAGATGCTGAGGACATAGTTCTATTTCTTTATCTTCTTTTGGAATGTAAACATTGAATTTACGATGGGTGTACTAAGTAGTACATGGCTGTAACTTTTGATTAGCCGGTGTACCACGGGGTACACCTTTTTGGATATTGATGGAAGGGAATTGGTATAGATGAGCAAAAGATAGAAACTCATTCTTTTGGGAAGTGTGGTAAAGGATGTAAAGTAATACTTTAAATACTCGGTGATCCAAGAATGTAAGTAGGTTATTTTGTATCAGTATGCATTATATTAGTAGCTCGGTACGTTATGTTCTCAGACCGTGACTGTAAGTATTAGTAGCCTAGCTAGCCGTATGGGCGGTTAGCGGCATTGTTTCACCCGCCGTAGTAAGTATGTAATAATTCCGCTGCGAACTCGTAGGATTAATAGGACGATTAGACGGTAAGCATAGGATTAGCGGTTGGGGTGTTACAAGATCAGTTTATCAACAGGATGTGGCTCTTGTTGTGAATTGTGATCCATTAACGATACTAGGCTACCGTGTGGTATCCGTAAGTATCTGGATAAATTTCCAACGGACTACAGATGGTCCGTAGGTCGGAGACTCTACCGCTGGAGTGGCTACTGCCGTGTGTGACCCGCCATAGGCGATGGGTAACTTAGAGACACGTCGTTCTAACGAGGCGTTGTCATCAGGCGTGACTAAACGATTACGGACGACTATATTAGTTCGTACATTAGGCGAACACTATTTGGGCTTGCATGCCAAGGACGGGAATTCATACTTGTTTATAGTTCTCGTTGTTTCGCCTTGTTGTTCATTGGTTATGCTTTGTGGTTATGTGTGGTATGTTGGTGGTATTGATTGAATAAGTCGTTGTACTCATATGTGTGTTGTGAATTTGATTAATTGAATGAATTGTACTTATATCTGTGTTGTGTACTGGGTGAGTCGAGTCGCTGTGCTCGTGTGTGGATTTTTGTGGATTGTTCGGTCGAACGAGTCGACGTACTCAACTATGAACTTTCAGGTGTTGTTGGAGTGGAGTCTCTGTACTCATATAAGCGTTGTAACGCTTTCAGTGGTATTTTACGATGCGATGTGTGAAGCCGGGGGCTTGGTTACTATTTTGAGTTTACTGCAACATATATATTGTTGCTCTACAGTTTCAACATTAAACTATTTGTATGGAAATGAATTGCATGCTCTCAACCAAATAACTGAATGGTCCGAGGGTGCATGACAGTCAGGTAGTAACATACTCAGCAGGGGCTGATTCCATACCACAAACTACCATTTTTGCAGGTATGCAACTTCCGTGTGTCAGCAAAGAGAGTGACGCGCTGGGTAGTTCAATTACAGTTATTTAAACATGTACTGTTGCATTTTGATACGAACCTAGAAACGTGTATAGGTATTGGATACTTAGAAAGCTCACTGTGAATGTATTTTATATTGGTTTGGGAAGTTTAGATCTATCTCTTGTGTCACTGTGGGAAAATGTTTCGTATTTAAGATTACATCAGTAAGCACGTTATTACTCGTATGGGCGAGTAAGAACGGTGACACCAGTAGTACAATTGTTGAGATTACCGCTGCGATTGTTAATTAAGTTGATTAGGAGCCGAATAGAGTAGGGGTGTTACAGAGGATTCCAGTAAGGCACGACTCCTAACCCTTCTTAGTTAAATGATTTCTTTATACACTTTTATTTTATGAATGTCTGTAGAGAATGGTGTGCTGTTGTTCTGTTCGAACATTAAACTACAGTCGAAATATAGGTTGGAATATCATCTATTGAGTATGTTAAGATTTTGGTTGGGATAAATCATATATTAAGCTATTTTCAAAAGCATACTTATGGAGAATACATGGCTAAGAATACAATTCCTTAAGAGTAAGTACACATGCTCCTAGAAATTTTAAAGAATACTTTTGGTTGAAAACAGTATACAAATAACTTTAAATAACTAAATTAGTATTGATGTTATATGAAAGTACTTCAACTCCTTTAAAGTTTGAAAATAAATCTCAAGAATTACTTGGTACAAATTGTTGCCTAAAGGTAATGTTTGGATAAATTTTAAGTCTAGAAAACTATTAGGTTAACAAACACTAGTAGCATACACCCGAACCCATAAACCACACTAAAACTCTATGCTAACTTTAGAAAGAAAATACCTAAACCTAACACCTTACGGGAAATGCTTGGTACGACGAACTCCTAGGCCGAAAGTAGTGGGGGTGCACACCCACTTCTGGAAGTCTTGGGGCTAGACAAGCCTTGTCATCTAACCGGAAATAATCATCTAAGAAGTGATGGATTGTGTTGAACTTGAGGAGGATTGGTGGTAAGACGTTACCATCATGAAATCTTGAGCTAGGCATATTTCATTACCAGCCACAATGAACAATTCAATACTTATAGCTTAAGATCCAGTATTAAATTCGTACAAGAAAAGGGTTATTGAGTTAAATCTTTGGTGAAAAATACTCATATATGGAGTGAAAACACAAGAGTAATGGTGTGGAAACCTGAGTTAAGGGTGATTTCTCTGTTGACACATAAACTTTACGGGAAGCCTGGAATAACCCTACAACAACAATACGAATATTGGATGAAGTAGTGGAACATACCAATACATGGAGGAAAGAGATTTAAAGTTGGTTACTGCAAGGTAAAACATCTACCCCTTGTTGAATATAAAAGCCATTAAAAGGAGTACTCAAAGATTGAGTGAAGAAAAGACTAATACTAAACTAAATATTAGTGATCCTTAAATACTTGGAGTATTGAGCATTTAGTGAAAATTGAGAGTTACTTAAAGATTGGAAATTCTCATGTTTATTTGGAAGTTTAACATTATATATAAAATTTTAGAAGTCACACTAAGAGTGATATTTACAAAAGCCACCATTGTCTAAGGGAGTACTAAGATTTAATAATCAGAAGAATATTTACATAGAACAAACCTTAAGAAAAATAATTACCAAGAGTGAGTGAGTTTTCATTAGACTAGTTCATTTGACTTGAAATATTATATAGAGTCCCTACCTTACAAAATGTAAATTTTAAGATAAAGGAATCAGATTTTGGAGCTACATTATAATTAATAAGAACTTCCTAAAACTCTGCCTTGTGTGAAATTATGTAAATATATAATAAGTAAATTTTATGAAGTAAATACCTAATGGTTCGTCTAAAATACTATAGTTAATTATAAAAACAATTGAAACTTGAAAAGTCACAGAAAATATTTATTTTATAAAGTTTTAACATATGGTTGGCTAATAACCCCTTGAAGATAATTTTGGAAGATTATTGAGGATTATTAAATGATCTGAAATATTATTTAAACTACTCAAGTACGTTACACCTGATTTATAGCTTGTTAATATAATTGATATGATAAATGATCATATAATGATGTATAATTCGTACCGGTCATAAAATGAAAGGATAAGGATCATAAAATAAAATTTTATAACAGTTAAGAAAATACAAATACAAAACAATCAAGAGATACAGATAATATATCGATCGCAGATAAAATCAACGGTGCGATAAAATTTACAACAAAGCTGGTAATAAGGTGTTGAATCCTTTGAATGTGGCGTTTGAAATAAACATCAAGTAATTAAAGAAAACATAAACTAAATGTTTGGTAGCCTAATATGGTCCATGCATGTTGTTGTGATTGGTTTTTGAAACAATCTTATTGGATAGTGTGTTCTGAGTGAAGTACCCACATCTTTTCGCATGATGTTTTCCTATCCTTCTGTGGTTCTCATTAGTAGTGGTACGAGGGCGTACCTTAGCTCTTTTAAGGGGGATATACTGGCATACTCTTCCTTCGTCACCTCATCCAGATTATGCCATGTTGCCTTATTAGTAGGATGAGAGGTGTTTGTATGTGCTTGGTTTTTACATTATGACACAGTATGTGACTGTTGATTTTCATCATACTATGTCTTGGTATATCTTGGTCCGTTTTGATTTTGAGTAATCTCGTGTGGAATGTTGTTATGGAAATGGATGGAAATAAAGGATTGGATTGGTATGGAATTTTATTGGATCATTGGAATTATTACTGTCTCAGCACACCCGAAGCGGTGTGAGTGCCTATTAGTTGATTTTAAAACTTCGAGGCGAAGTTTCTTTTAAGGGGGATATACTGAAATACCCCTAAATTAATTTAGGGGATTTCTTTTATTAAACCTTTAATAATATTAAGTATTAAATTATTATATGGAATTATGAATGTTACATTAGTATAAGGGATTATGAATATTAAATTATTGTATGGAACTATGAGTATTAATATTATATGGAATTATGGAAATTAATTTAGGAGATTCCTCCTATTTAACTCTAAAGAATACAATTTAATATTTAATTATTATATATTATTATGAATTTAATAACAAGATTTATAAGTCAATAAATCTTGGAAAAATTCCTAGACACACCAATTATATTATAAAGATTTTAGAAATATTAGGAGGATTGGTTTGAAACATAAAAGTCAATATTAAATCCAAGAAACCTTAAAGCTTATTAAGCCTTGCTAGGGTTGACTTTTTGAGAATGGTCAAACCAGCCCATGAAACCTATACCAATAAATAGGTTATGGAAAACCATGAAAATCGATAAAAAGAACGTCAAAAACGGATCATCCTAGCCAAAGTTATGATAGATTGAAGGTTAGAGCCAAAAATTTGAAATATGCCACGTGTCACACTGTCACGGGTCGCCTAACACTTAGCCGATTTTTATCCCGTTTTTCCGGTAACCGATACCAGATTTTGCCCTAACTTTAGACGGCTATATCTCACTCATCTCTCAATATTTTTCAATGCCGTCTTTTTCATTCTCTTCTCCTTTGAATCCTCTTTCCAACCATTACTCACACATACCCTAATTCATTATACTTCAGCCGCAAATTCGATCTAAAGTTGACCACATGCGAAACTTGTACCCAGAATTCCAGCTTTTCACCGAATTCAGGTAAACTTCGTTCGATCATAACTTCTTCGTCTCTCAGCCAAATTTAGTGTTCTTTAGCTCGTTTTGAAGAGCTCTAATCCCTCTACAACTTTCATGTTGATGACCAAAGCCAATTCCCAACCGTTTGGAAGAACGAGGTGTCTAAAGTTTCAGATTCGTCAGCACAGAAAATCATAGTTTTCTTTCCAGAAAACACAAGGTAAACTCACAACTTCCAGCTTCAATTTCTTTCTGTGTAGTGAAGTTAGGGTGAGTTCTTGCTATCATTGTGTAGAGCTATGTTTCTTCTTTCTAATGAGCCCAAGAACATGGCCTAACTCGATCTAGAACGTATTTTATAGATCTCCAAAGTTCGCTACTCGAACAGCTCAGGTTTGAATTTTTTTTCCAGAAACCGATTACGATTTCCGTCACCGGTGCTTCCCTGGTAAGTCTCCGTTCAATTCCTCCTATTCTGTAACTCGATTTTGCATTATCGACCTAACCCAACTGCCAATTTCATCAATTATGCCTTGTATTGAGAGAATTTTGTAAAAATCGAATCGGGTATAACATGAACCCTAACCTCTTCGAACCCAGAATCGAATTCGTAGGATACTTCATCATAGGTGGTGAAATCGGTGTCAATAGATGCGTTTTTCGATTTCGAATTCAATGAAACAAGAATCACTCAATTTCGTTCTGTGGATTAGGAGAAATCGATAGATTAGTACTCGACCGGTTTGCCCCTTTTGCTGATGAACTCGGAAAACTAGGGCCGTCCGATCGTAGTTAAAAGAAACGGACGGCCGAGATTAAAACGTTTCAGATTAGGTTTTTATAAATTCCAGCAAATAACCCTAACTTGTTGAGTTAATTTAAATATCTTCCCGAATGTATTTTGACTTGAAATTTTAACCATAGATTCCTTATTAAATCTAGTTTATTTTGATGTAACTTATTATGGTTTTGGAGTTTTTAGACGTAAGTTATGATTTTTGCAAGTTACGGGTTTTCTAGAATTATTTGGTTAATTTAAAAAGATATTTTTATGAAATTAAAATTTATAATATGTCTAAAATGTTATAGTTACTATATACTTAATTTGGGAATTTCTGGACAAGAGGAAATAGGTTTAAAAATTGTATTTCTAAGGTTTTTCATAAGTTACCTTATAATATAAGGTTTTTAATGTAACCAAAAATTAAAGTATAGTTGATTAATAAACTTTATAGGTTGGGGAAAACATAATAAGACTAAACTAACATTTAATACAGAATGTTAATAAATATTTTTGGGTATAAACTTTTAAGTGAAGTAAATATATATATATATATATATATAAAAGGAATAAAATAGTAACTTAGGTTAAATCAAGGAACTAAATTAATCTACATTTATATTAATTATATAATATGGTAGTTAATATACTTAATTGAAACTAAGGAAAATACTTTATTTTATAAACCATATTTTGGATGTAGCTATGTGTAAAAGTTAATATAAATAATTAAATGCAATAAAACTACATAAAGAATGTCTTGAATAAATCCTAGTATACATATACGATAAATAAATAAGTAAAAGACACAAAATACCTTATAGCAAATAGAATATAAAGGAATTAATAAGTTAAACTAAACCTATACATAATACTATTAAAAGAATATTATATGAGGTAGTATTGAATTGTGGTTATGAAATTAAGCGTAAAGAGTTATCTTGGATTTCTAAGATTTATATAAACCATATTAAAATATATGTGTAATATTATTTGTCAATGACCAGAATGTAAATCTATAATTTGGTTAGGTAATTAATAAGTTGGGACTTAGGAATATTTGTAATTAGATTTTACACAAATAGAACTTATTATATAATTAATAAATAATGTAATACTTTTACATCTAAATGTTCTTAATATATAAACAATAATAAAATAAATAAAATACTTTTACATCTAAATGTGAGGTGGGTTAGTAAGTCTAGATTTAATCATTTCTTAACATTTATGGTGTTGAAATATAACTTAATGTTTTAAGATAAAATCATTAAAAGGATTATGATATAAAACTATATTAAACTATGATTTGGAAATTTATCTAAATAATAATCCTTAAGTTTCTTGGCATTAGATAAGCCATATGAAATACATTTATAACATTTATTACCAATACTTAGGATGTGAGTTTACAATTAAGTGAGGTATTTAGTAGTTAGAATTTATAGAAGGTTATAAATAGGAATTTGATACTTAAAACCTTTGAACCTTTTATTAGATAAAACTAAGTTACATAAGATACTATATTGATATACTTTACGGTAATGGGAAATAATGATAGGTTATTTGAATATAAAAATGAGAATTTTCATAATAGATTATCTTATTAAATAATTAACAATTTCACTTACGAACCAGAATTTAATTCTTTGATAAATTCTACTCTATGTAGATATATTGTCCATCCTAAATACAATAAAGGAAATTAATTTATTAAGTTATTCCTTTGAAACCTTAGGTTTTGTAAAACAATTTAAAACGTATTTAAGGCTTAAGTTTAATGAAGTTTAGTACAAAGGATTATACATAGTCTATAGAGAGAATGCGTGTAAAAATAAAACATTTAGGAAATTAAATGTAATTAAGGATACATAAAAGGTTATACTAACACCTTATTGTATAGGTAATAATAAAACATATAATATACCTTCTGAATACTAAATGTAAGATTAATTCGTTAAATCTAAGTTAACTATAGTATTGTTATTCACGATGAGAAGCAATTTAACATCTTATGACAAGTTTATTAGATGGATGTAATTAAAAGTCATTATGAACTAAAGATGAGATAATTGAGTTTAGTAGTTCAATTAAGTTATAATAAAACGCGTCTACAACACTACGATTCCAATATACAAGATGTAGATCTTAATTAAGTTAAGAGAAAGACTTAATCATAATGGGTTATCTAGTAGATATGTTTAAATACATAATCTTACATTGTGAGATATAGTATAGTATTTTGAGATGAGTCCATCATAGGTCATAACACAATGTTTATTCTAAATTAAGAATAATGGTATTGAGCTTAAGATTATTATTGAAATTCTTAGATTTAATTATATAATATAAACACATTTATGTTATAAAGGTCTCAAAAGTCTTGAATGTGAGGATTGTGGTTAAATATGAATAAAGTGGATAGGAGTGGACAGATAGCAGGTGCTAATAAAACATTCCTTGATCCTACAACCTTGGGCTATACAACCTTCTAAAATAAGTCAAAGGTTATACATAACATTTAAGCGAGGGCTTATAAGATAATTGAGATTTGGAAAAGAGAGAGGAATTTATTTAAGTTTTACTTAGGGTACAGGTTATTGATAGCAAGTTATCTTCAATGTTCCTCAGAGAATTGTTGAATGTTTGCACGAGTTTACTAGAACTGCTACAGCATTGACCAGGTACGATTTCTCGTACTCAGATACTTTTGCTAATGGGTTTTGTGGAATGTTTTGGAAAACGCTAACTGACTTTAAGAGGAATTTCTAAAAGGAAATGGTTGTGTGACTAACTCAGCTTGTGTGACTAACTGAGCCTTGAATGTGAAACTCACTTGGGTATTGGTTCCTTCTATTTGGTTGTTCCATTAGACATTGACTGCTTAGGGTTTACGCTTCTGCACTCTGTAGGACTGAGTGTTTTGGTATTGCTCTGGGTAGTTAGTGATCTGGTGGGAATTTGGAAAAGGTCGATTTTGGTAAATTCTTCTTTTGACTCTGGATATCGTTTCATCCATGAGCTGGTTCTTGAGGTTTCGACGTGCGCGCGTCTTCAATGGTAACAGTGAGGGGCTGTATATCCCCTGTCCCAAAAAGGGACGTGATAGACAGTGAGGGGTTGTATATCCCCTGTCCCAAAAGGGACGTTGTAGACAGTGAGGGGCTGTATATCCCATGTCCTAAAAGGATGTACTTGGCGGTGGGGCCATCTCTCCCAGTTGAATTATTTCACTCTTGAGTTATTGGTTCTTGGACCTATCTTATCATTCCTAGTCCTTTGTGACTATCTGAGTCTTTCTACTCCTAACGGGAATTGGGTTTAACTAAGGCATTGGATGTTCACTAACACATGGTGTGGTTTTGTTTCACTAACTTTACGTTCTTATTATTTATCTTTACCTTAACTTGTTATCTTTGGCTTGGTGATTTTAAAGTGCCTTGTTTCCGTGTTTTACTTTTAAGAGTTTAATTTCAAGTTACTGTTTATTTGGAAGAGTTATGTATTAAAGATTGCTTTGGAGAATTGTATGAAACACCCCTAATAATTAAAACACATGAAATCGTGAATATGAGTGGTATGTACAATAAACCGGACACAGTAATATAACCACGGTATAACCTATAACCTACGATACTGAGGGACATACATATGTCCATGAATATAAACGAGTCACAATGTAACACGCATGTGTGCTCAGCGGTTTTTGATATTAACCGACACAACTGAGTAAATTAAATTACACCGCGCTAGGACTTTTGTGCATGAAACTAGTATAGACATTATGTAAACTAAAATAGATCGGGTACTTGTGTTATATAACTACCGTACAAATAACTTGTGCTACGAGCACATAGCATACGAGACACGTGATTAGATACAAACATGTACAGGTAACATTATAACCTAAGGATGGGTACTTCCCAATTTATATTCCATGACATAGGTAATAACCCAACTACCAATTTGCTACTGAACTCAATTATCAAACTGCAATAAAATCAGTCTCACTCCTGAAACATCCCAGAGTTCCGCAAGCTTCCATTAAATGGAAACAAACTGTCGCTCAACCTTTGTAATATACCGATTTTGAACAGCAGAATTTTATTGTTTTCCCCACCTTCCCTACATACTACTACTCTTCTTTCCCTCTCGTTTTTGTGAGCCCGATTAAATAAACTACAACCCAACCCATCCACTTAACCACTCAACAGTTAATAATCTGTACCGATTTTCATTTCAGAAAACTCCTCTGCATGCAAATGCCTTCCCTGTCTCCCAACCGTTGTCTCGGGAGTTCCTTCTCGCGGCGTCTGTAACTCAAAGCAACAGACCACTCAATTCTTCCCTTTTACCCACGCAAATTACCTTGGTTGTCTTTCCAACGAAGGTCCCCTTTGCCCTCTCGCATGCGTGAGTTCCCAACTCTGAGCCAAACAAGCTTGTGTTCTTTCTTTTTTTTGCTTCCTGTTGTTTCCGAAATGAGCGCAAGCAGAACAAGATCCTTGGAATTTCCCTCAACTGCGGTCGCATGGTGAAACTCTCCTTCCCCAGAAGTTGCTCTTCGATCTAGAGCTAGTTGGCACAGAACAACGAGGTAAATCGATATCAACTTTTCTCCTCCATCCCGTTATGTTCCTGTCCAAGAACTTTCACATCCTAACTTCTGTCCTTCTTCTGTTCTGTTTCGCCCGAAATTTTTACTCTGTCCCTCTAATCTTTTGCATATCGCACGCGAGAGAACCTTGCATGCAACGTTTTGGAAATACCCATGTGAGATGTGTCGACGATCTTCAAGAAAATCCCCTCCCGGCGCAAGGTAAATACTCCGGGTTGCATTCCTCTTCTGTTGATTTTCTTTGTTCTGTTTCTACCCGAGAATCCTTGCTCCAACCCTGCTAACTTTCTGCATTTGGCAAGCATGAACCTTGCATGCAACCCTACTGATGAGATCTCGGGAAGTTCTGGAACAAGAGAACCCATCCTAATTCCTGCGGGTATTCTAGCGCAAGGTAAATACTCCTGGTTGTTTTTACTCCCGATGCTCTCTTTGCTCTATTTTGTCCGAGAATGGACTGTTGATTTCTTTTCCCTATCTACTTAGCTTTCCAGCAACTGAAGGTGCTCCGCAAGTCCTGGAGCAACAACCTACTCAGATTTCATTTGAAAACTAACCAAGGTAAATTTCAACCGAAGTTGCCCGAGTACTAACCATCGATTTAGTCTGAAATATATATACGTATATATGCATACTTCCTCACAGAAAACTAACCCCTGATTCGTGCATAACTAGGACCGAAAATTTGTCTAAGGAGGACGAGGGAAAACAGCAAAGAAACCCAGCTGAAGATCCCCAAGGTTGTAACCCAAAATCCTTGCCTAAACTATGCTTAAAGACTCGTGTCTAAATTTGGTCTGAGGTTATCTGGTAAACCTGGTAACAATAAACTGAAAGGTGCTATCTGTTTGTGAACTGCTCTGGTTAGTGGCTAGCTAAAAAAAAATGGTGGTTTAAAACGTCTAGTTTAAGAGGTGTTAAACCGTGCTTGAGCTATACCAAAAACAGGTGGGATTGATTCAAGGGAAAATGATGCTAAGTGACTTATTAAACTATGTCATTAACTGGCTAGGAGAAACCGAGTAAGTAGAGTAATTCATGGCTAGTATTGTGTGACAGATTTTGGTTGCTAGGTGTCAAGTGTTGTGACTGTTGGTTCTGAAAAAACAAAAGAAGAGGAAAAGGATGTTGAATGTTCAGGTCATGCAATTGAGGCTAGGGGAATGGAAACATGACCACTGTATAATCGAGACACAATGCCTAGTCGAAAGTGAATAAATGCCAATGTGTAAATGTTGAAAACTTGTTAAACTGATGCCGAAAACTTGGCCCAATTAATGCTGGGAACTCGGTTAAAGTAATGCAAAAGAAAGTTAGGGTGTTATCGGTATAACCTTGACAGAAACAATGTAAATGTAGTACTGGCTGGGTGATGGGCTTAAAAGACTTTCTAACACATTATACTTGGAGTAAGTAGATGGGGAATGTTGGGAAAAACCAGGTAACTAGTTTAACAGAGAAAGAAGAAACGGTAGAGTGCAGTAGAGTAGCCTCAGTTTTCCTGCAATATCTGGGTTGCAGTATAAACACATTTCAGTAGAAATGTTGCCTTGTGTGGTTTCTGGGTTCAAAACGTTGTTAAAACATTTAAATAAGTGGGTAAATCCTTTTGGGGAATTAGTAGTCAGGTTAAGGAATAAAGGGAAAGATGGGAGTGACATCAGTTTGTTCATTTCAGAGTTTCAGTTTTTCTTTCTTTCCAGAAGCTGTGAGTTCTATATAGCTAGGTTACAGAAGGTTTATGTGGGTTTGCATCGGGATGTTAGCGAGCCTAAAACGTTATTAATACACTTAACTAAGTTTTACACGCCTTGAGAAGGATAGAGATCAGTGAAAATACAAGAGAGGAGAAGTGTACTAAAGTGGTGTTTTCAGTTCTGTTATGTTCCTAGCTTCTGTCGAGATGAGTTCCAAGACTGTCATCAGAACTGTGTCAGTTGGCGATGAATACAAAAAAAAAACAATAAACCTTGCTATGATGCGTGACTAACAGGAAATACCTCAGATGATTAGAATCTACTGTAATCAACCAACGAGAACCTGTTAAACTAGTAAACCCGCTCCGGTACTATATATCTACTTCACTAGGGACTGAAAACAGTAGGGTAGAATGGTCGATGAGCTAGTAAGTTGAGTGGTGCTGGGTGACTAATGTATTAGTGTCCTAAGGGTAAAAACGATAGTTTTAACAGCCTGGAATCGAGTATGATGAGTACCAAAGTTTAGGAGCAACACCCATAGTTCTGTGAGCGGGTGTTGATTTCATAACAGTTCAGTATAAACCAATTAAGGGAACCAGTGATGAGAAGAAGGATACACCGATCTGTGTGAGCTGAAGCCCTGTATTAATGAGTGTCGAGGGTTTAGGTTATGATTCTGGAAATGTGGAGTGAATGTGTCGGAGAGATAAATAATACTAAGGAACTAGGGAAGGAAGTCACAAGAGTTTAACTAAACAGCTCGGTCAAAACCAGATAATAGATAAAGGGTTGAGTGCTGAAAACTTCACGAGAAAATGCAGAAACTCAGCTGTGTAAGCTGGGGAATAGGGCACGAAATAGACTACAGAACAGGAAGTAAAATTTAAGTAAGACTAACAGTTGGGTTGAGAGAAAACAGACAGAAAGAAAATGATCAGAGAGCGACTTCCAATCCCTTGTTACAGATGGTCAAATCCTGCTATTCTGTATAACTAGTTGCAGGAGTTTTTCAGAGTGTGAATTGGCTTAACAATAAACCCAAAACCCTAGTACTACTTGGGCTGGATTGGTAAAACGCCTTAGGCAAATTGGACCTCAATTGGGGACTTAAACAGGGAGTAAGAGGAGGATATGAGCGGTTGGTGTTTTTAGTTTTCTGTTGGGTTTCGGTTCAGTATAGATGAGTCCCCAGTTGGTTAGTGGTGCTACATTAGGAAATTGGGTATGAATGTAAACCGTGCTAAAATGCTTAGTAACAGAGGTACACTTCAGGCAGCTTGGAACTAAATCTTGGGTGAACTAAGAATGGGAGATAACCAAGTTAATGAGCATTGAAGTGGAGAAATATTCCCTAGTTGTTGAGTATCAACCCGTAACCATTGGATTGGTCTAAGAGGGATTAATAATATAAGGTCTAGAATTATAACCGGATCAACAAATCGAAGCAATGCATACTTATAGGAATTCGAAAGGGAATTAGGAATAATACCAGAGAATACGAGAGGATTATGTTAGGACAAGTTCGAGGTACCTTAAATATTACTGGTTGGCTAAAACCATGATCCAAACCAAACGGATAAAGTATGTCAAACGTTGGTAACCGTAATACCTAAGACTAGGCCAAACTTTATGAATAGAACTATGAAAAATAACGCATGATCGAACGATCTAACTCGTCCGAATAATCGTTACAGGAGTGAGTCCCACGAGCAGCGGGGAACCCTTGTGCAAGTATCTATGACAACTATTGTAAGGTATGGACATGTGTGGTTCGTATGTTGCCGTGTTACACGGCTTGTGTGCTGTGTGCCTTGTTTGCCAATGACTTCAAGACTAAAGCATGAAAATGGATTGTTTGTTTATCTTGCTTATTCGCTTGCGGTGTGTTTGTGTGAAGTATGATAACGGATTGCTCATTTAAATTGCGGTATTGTTTGCTCTATACCTTACTTGCGTGCACACAGTAACTTAGTCACTCCCCGTTTATGTAAACTACGGGACGGAACTTAACGAATAATACAAACGAATAAGGAAACTACTTATATAAAGGAAAACTCCTCTCTAACCATGGAGGACTCTCAAGGACGCCCACTATGGTGTCAAACTATTTACGATAAGTGAATGCCCTATTGAGGACGGTTATCGACACCCACAATGGTGTCAAGCTGAACAGAAAGAAAAGACACATAATAAGTAATTATCAACTGGTAGAACATGAGAATAACCCGGGAAGACAACATCTCGGGCCGCGCGGTATGGATGATCGGGAGTTGGTATCTGCATCAGATCCTTCGACCGACTATTGTGGAATGCATCTTGGGGTCTAAAGACGATCCCTCTTTCTCGACGAACGACGCCGGGATTGGAAGATTGGCAATTTGGGAAGCATGACCTGGGGTCAAGAGATGACCCCTCTTTCTCGACCTGACGTCGGGATTGGAGGATCAGCTAATTGGAGAGCATAACCTGGGGTCTAAAGACGACCCCTCTTTCTCGACGTACGACGCCGGGAATGGAGGTATGAACTAAGGAGGAGACGTCCTCCAACGTGCGGTAACAGAAGAATACACCGTTAATCTATGAGAAACAGGGAAAGATGAGCACCCATACTATATGGTCACGGGATCTAAACTATATCCCTAGACCGGGTGCAAGGAAAGAGAATGGAAATACACATTATGAAAACAAGGAAAGAGAATGAGAATACACATTATGGAAACAAGGAAAGAGAATGAAAATACACATTATGAAAACAAGGAAAGAGAACGAAAATACACATTATGGAAACAGGGAAAGAGAACGAGAATACACATTATGGAAACAAGGAAAAGAAATGAAAACACACAACGCTTATATGATCCCGCTGTGAGGATCGTCATCACTTGTACTCTATGACACACTCTATTTGTGATTGTGATGATGTGCTTGTGGCTGTCTCTGTGCTCAGCGTGTTGTGAATTGGTGTGTTGCCATTTCATGTTGTGTGTTACTGCTTATTCATGGCATGTAAATCGGACTTAATAATATTCGACCAAGTAGTCGTGTAGCCCGGTAACATGCGGGCTTCACACGTTCATACTCGGCATAGTTTTGCTGAGTCCTTTATTTTTACAGGTGATCATCTGGATCGCGACGGAGCGTAGGCAGGGGGACTACCATGGGGGTAGTCCATCGGGGCACGACCTTTAAGTTTGTAGTAGCACATGTAATATATGGGTTGATACTAAACCCGAGATGTAATTCTTAGTTTATGATTTGGTAATCTTGTTGTAGACACTCGGTATTCAGAGTTGTATCTTATACTGTATGAAAGTTTTGGTTGAGGGATGTTCCAGTCATGCAGACCGTAACTTAGTATTGGTAGTGTGGTCTGTCAACCACGTGGGTGGTTGGCATCTGTAGCACCCGAATAGAGTTCGAAACCGCTGCGTAGACTTCTACTGCTAATTTAGGCGCGTCGTTTAATTGTTGATTGTGATTCGGGGGTGTTACAGAAAGTGGTATCAGAGCGTAGTTGCGCTCTAATGACTGGAACAGTGAAATACCGAGTATAGGGAAAACCTAAATTTGGGAAACGGGGTTAAGGGTTAGTACGTGAGGCTCGTTAGTTAGGGTTCTTCCCCAGTAACACTGGATGCCTAACAAACACCTACACCCAAGCCTTCACATCCTGTCTCTTAAATTCAGAGAAAGAACGCCAGAGAGGTAGAAAGCCTCCTCTTACTCGGGGAAACCCGATCTGGCATCTACTTAATGTCATACAATCAACCCGTGAAGAAAAGACTATACTATACAATAGACGTTGCCAAAAGGATAATACCCGTAGAAGGACCAATTTTAACGACAACTTGGGTCGACATGCTTAGCAGTCGATAGGACCCTACCCCACAAAATAAAAAAAGAGGACCGAAATACCCAAAAATTTATGTAATAAATAAAGCTCAAATAAGCAATTAATTAACCTAAGGATGGTGTTGAGATAAATACTGCAATTCGAACACCTGAGAGGGTAATTTAAGAAAACCTCTCATAAAACAATGAAATCAGAGAATATAATTCGGGACGTAATTACACCCTAAAATTGGTACGATCTATAACGCTGAATAAAGCACGACACAATTTTACACACTAAATCTAATATTTCGGGACTCAATAAATTCCCTGCGTCTTCTTACGTTCTCTTCATTCTCTGACGTAACAAATTTTCTAAGACACCAAGTACAGCTCCCTGAGAAAAATGCATTGGTAAAGGGATCGTAAAAAGAACTCTCGAACCTTGTAAATAGCCATTACCATGGGGCACTAGTTACCCTTCCCAAACACAAATCAAACAGATAGGAAATGGCAATGAATAATGCCACTATTGTGAAATAATCCCTCCAAACACATAACATATTCAGGGACTCTAAACAGGATTTATCAAATCATATATATATACCAATGTACATACATACATACAAGAAAAGACAAGTCACCAATAAAACCCAAGGGGTAAACGGGTTCAATTAAAGAAGGTCATGATTAGTAAATCAACCATACCTAACTTGAGTTAACAATACAACTCAACGACCGAAAATAAATATTGAGACCATGTAGCAAATGAACACATATACATACCCAAATGGTACGAGGGTTGGAGTGAGAAGAACTTTTAATTCAAGGAAATATAGATTGGAGGGGACACCCATATGAAGATGTATATAAATCAAGGGATCATTATAATATAAATACGACCTCAAACCTTATGACACATGAGTATGTATTTATGCACACACCTAGAGGTGTATACAGTTGGAGAACTTGAACAGTTAACCTAAAGACTTAGACTTGGGCATTAGTCCATAAAATTGTTTGCCAGGTGACTAGAAACGAATGTGATAAGAACTCAAGTTTGACTAATAAACTGATTGTTTACATCGGACGTGCAAGGTTGAACTTGACCCTGGCCAGGTCAAGCGACACTGCGCACAAATTGGGGCGAAGGGGTAGCCCAACATTTACGCTGATCACGTCAGTGTTGGATGATTCCCGAAACCCCCTACAAGTGGACACATAAACTACAAATAGGTGAAAGTTTACAAGTTGGATAGATAAAAATGCAAAAAAAGAAGCGATATTGATACAAGATGATGAAACCACATAACATACGTGGATGCATGGCCCGAAAATTCGGGGATAAACACAAGGACGTACAAACGTGTGACGACTGGAAGTAAGGTGATGCTACCTATAACATAGTTGTTAATACATAAAGTATACACTACCGTAATCAAGTGCAATATGTAACCGATAGTAGTCAATTACCTTGGTTCCTGGCGGGACATAAGAACAATAATGGTAATGAGAAGGAAACTAAACATCCTATGTAAAGTAGGGTACAATCATAAAAGCTTGTAACATGTATAATTCGGTAACCTTTTGACTAAAACTAATTGAATTCAACCAGCAGTGTCAATGCCATAATTGGACTGAGAAATAAAGGTTACCTAAAGACAAAGAAAAGTCTAAGTTGGCGGTACAAATCAAGCTATAAAATAAGCAAAAATGCCATGAGAGTAAACTAACCGTCGACGTACAATTACGATCGGCTATATAAAATAAACATGTTGTTATAACAATGACATGATTATAACATTGAGAAATAATAAGAACTAAATCGTTACTACAGAGAATATATCAATATAAGCCTAGAAGGCCTCCTGAGTACAGAAAGGGGAAACTAAACCCGAAGGTAATCAGAGTCGCACAGCAGAAGCTGGTGGACCGTTCACACATCTTCCAGCAGATTAACAAGTAACTTATCTGCCAATACCTTAAACCCGGAGAGACTAAACCCAAATCGAACCTGTTGGTAGTTCTGTATGGATACCGATAAAGGCCTTTTAATACAGAAACCAAACCATTAGCATGGTTAAGACCTTTGATGGATGATATAGTGAGAGCTGCATTGCATAAAAACTGGAATGCGTCATGAGACTTAAACATCGGGCGTAATCCATTTTAAGGGGGGTAGGCGAGTTGCGTTTTGTGTTGTTGTTGTGCTGTGTTCGTTGATGTGTTGCTTTTGTGATGCTGGCGTATTTGAACTGTGTTTGGATTGTATTTGGATGTGTTGGGAAGTACCTTGATTATGAATTTATGACTGGTGCTCTGGATCACACATGAGTTCGGTTTGTGAGTATTGCTGGAATCTTGATTACATATGAGTACATGTTGGGAGTATTACTAGTACATTGAAATATTATTGAGAACTTGGTGAAACCACAAAGGTGGTGTGGCGTGTATAAGCGCAACCGATAAAATAGAACTGTGGAAATTACGGGAAAGGATCCTCTTGTTAGTGAGAATGAATTCGGGACTTAATCCCCGGTAGTGACCAGAAAACGAACATTAATGAACGATACAAGACTTCGGGACGAAGTCTCTTTAAGGGGGGTAGGTTGAAACACCCCTAATAATTAAAACGCATGAAATCGTGAATATGAGTGGTATGTACAATAAACCGGACACAGTAATATAACCACGGTATAACCTATAACCTACGATACTGAGGGACATACATATGTCCATGAATATAAACGAGTCACAATGTAACACGCATGTGTGCTCAGCGGTTTTTGATATTAACCGACACAACTGAGTAAATTAAATTACACCGCGCTAGGACTTTTGCGCATGAAACTAGTATAGCACATTATGTAAACTAAAATAGATCGGGTACTTGTGTTATATAACTACCGTACAAATAACTTGTGCTACGAGCACATAGCATACGAGACACGTGATTAGATACAAACATGTACAGGTAACATTATAACCTAAGGATGGGTACTTCCCAATTTATATTCCATGACATAGGTAATAACCCAACTACCAATTTGCTACTGAACTCAATTATCAAACTGCAATAAAATCAGTCTCACTCCTGAAACATCCCAGAGTTCCGCAAGCTTCCATTAAATGGAAACAAACTGTCGCTCAACCTTTGTAATATACCGATTTTGAACAGCAGAATTTTATTGTTTTCCCCACCTTCCCTACATACTACTACTCTTCTTTCCCTCTCGTTTTTGTGAGCCCGATTAAATAAACTACAACCCATCCACTTAACCACTCAACAGTTAATAATCTGTACCGATTTTCATTTCAGAAAACTCCTCTGCATGCAAATGCCTTCCCTGTCTCCCAACCGTTGTCTCGGGAGTTCCTTCTCGCGGCGTCTGTAACTCAAAGCAACAGACCACTCAATTCTTCCCTTTTACCCACGCAAATTACCTTGGTTGTCTTTCCAACGAAGGTCCCCTTTGCCCTCTCGCATGCGTGAGTTCCCAACTCTGAGCCAAACAAGCTTGTGTTCTTTCTTTTTTTTTGCTTCCTGTTGTTTCCGAAATGAGCGCAAGCAGAACAAGATCCTTGGAATTTCCCTCAACTGCGGTCGCATGGTGAAACTCTCCTTCCCCAGAAGTTGCTCTTCGATCTAGAGCTAGTTGGCACAGAACAACGAGGTAAATCGATATCAACTTTTCTCCTCCATCCCGTTATGTTCCTGTCCAAGAACTTTCACATCCTAACTTCTGTCCTTCTTCTGTTCTGTTTCGCCCGAAATTTTTACTCTGTCCCTCTAATCTTTTGCATATCGCACGCGAGAGAACCTTGCATGCAACGTTTTGGAAATACCCATGTGAGATGTGTCGACGATCTTCAAGAAAATCCCCCCGGCGCAAGGTAAATACTCCGGGTTGCATTCCTCTTCTGTTGATTTTCTTTGTTCTGTTTCTACCCGAGAATCCTTGCTCCAACCCTGCTAACTTTCTGCATTTGGCAAGCATGAACCTTGCATGCAACCCTACTGATGAGATCTCGGGAAGTTCTGGAACAAGAGAACCCATCCCAATTCCTGCGGGTATTCTAGCGCAAGGTAAAATACTCCTGGTTGTGTTTTACTCCCGATGCTCTCTTTGCTCTATTTTGTCCGAGAATGGACTGTTGATTTCTTTTCCCTATCTACTTAGCTTTCCAGCAACTGAAGGTGCTCCGCAAGTCCTGGAGCAACAACCTACTCAGATTTCATTTGAAAACTAACCAAGGTAAATTTCAACCGAAGTTGCCCGAGTACTAACCATCGATTTAGTCTGAAAATATATATACGTATATATGCATACTTCCTCACAGAAAACTAACCCCTGATTCGTGCATAACTAGGACCGAAAATTTGTCTAAGGAGGACGAGGGAAAACAGCAAAGAAACCCAGCTGAAGATCCCCAAGGTTGTAACCCAAAATCCTTGCCTAAACTATGCTTAAAGACTCGTGTCTAAATTTGGTCTGAGGTTATCTGGTAAACCTGGTAACAATAAACTGAAAGGTGCTATCTGTTTGTGAACTGCTCTGGTTAGTGGCTAGCTAAAAAAAATGGTGGTTTAAAACGTCTAGTTTAAGAGGTGTTAAACCGTGCTTGAGCTATACCAAAAACAGGTGGGATTGATTCAAGGGAAAATGATGCTAAGTGACTTATTAAACTATGTCATTAACTGGCTAGGAGAAACCGAGTAAGTAGAGTAATTCATGGCTAGTATTGTGTGACAGATTTTGGTTGCTAGGTGTCAAGTGTTGTGACTGTTGGTTCTGAAAAAACAAAAGAAGAGGAAAAGGATGTTGAATGTTCAGGTCATGCAATTGAGGCTAGGGGAATGGAACACATGACCACTGTATAATCGAGACACAATGCCTAGTCGAAAGTGAATAAATGCCAATGTGTAAATGTTGAAAACTTGTTAAACTGATGCCGAAAACTTGGCCCAATTAATGCTGGGAACTCGGTTAAAGTAATGCAAAAGAAAGTTAGGGTGTTATCGGTATAACCTTGACAGAAACAATGTAAATGTAGTACTGGCTGGGTGATGGGCTTAAAAGACTTTCTAACACATTATACTTGGAGTAAGTAGATGGGGAATGTTGGGAAAAACCAGGTAACTAGTTTAACAGAGAAAGAAGAAACGGTAGAGTGCAGTAGAGTAGCCTCAGTTTTCCTGCAATATCTGGGTTGCAGCAGTATAAACACATTTCAGTAGAAATGTTGCCTTGTGTGGTTTCTGGGTTCAAAACGTTGTTAAAACATTTAAATAAGTGGGTAAATCCTTTTGGGGAATTAGTAGTCAGGTTAAGGAATAAAGGGAAAGATGGGAGTGACATCAGTTTGTTCATTTCAGAGTTTCAGTTTTTCTTTCTTTCCAGAAGCTGTGAGTTCTATATAGCTAGGTTACAGAAGGTTTATGTGGGTTTGCATCGGGATGTTAGCGAGCCTAAAACGTTATTAATACACTTAACTAAGTTTTACACGCCTTGAGAAGGATAGAGATCAGTGAAAATACAAGAGAGGAGAAGTGTACTAAAGTGGTGTTTTCAGTTCTGTTATGTTCCTAGCTTCTGTCGAGATGAGTTCCAAGACTGTCATCAGAACTGTGTCAGTTGGCGATGAATACAAAAAAAAACAATAAACCTTGCTATGATGCGTGACTAACAGGAAATACCTCAGATGATTAGAATCTACTGTAATCAACCAACGAGAACCTGTTAAACTAGTAAACCCGCTCCGGTACTATATATCTACTTCACTAGGGACTGAAAACAGTAGGGTAGAATGGTCGATGAGCTAGTAAGTTGAGTGGTGCTGGGTGACTAATGTATTAGTGTCCTAAGGGTAAAAACGATAGTTTTAACAGCCTGGAATCGAGTATGATGAGTACCAAAGTTTAGGAGCAACACCCATAGTTCTGTGAGCGGGTGTTGATTTCATAACAGTTCAGTATAAACCAATTAAGGGAACCAGTGATGAGAAGAAGGATACACCGATCTGTGTGAGCTGAAGCCCTGTATTAATGAGTGTCGAGGGTTTAGGTTATGATTCTGGAAATGTGGAGTGAATGTGTCGGAGAGATAAATAATACTAAGGAACTAGGGAAGGAAGTCACAAGAGTTTAACTAAACAGCTCGGTCAAAACCAGATAATAGATAAAGGGTTGAGTGCTGAAAACTTCACGAGAAGAATGCAGAAACTCAGCTGTGTAAGCTGGGGAATAGGGCACGAAATAGACTACAGAACAGGAAGTAAAATTTAAGTAAGACTAACAGTTGGGTTGAGAGAAAACCGACAGAAAGAAAAATGATCAGAGAGCGACTTCCAATCCCTTGTTACAGATGGTCAAATCCTGCTATTCTGTATAACTAGTTGCAGGAGTTTTTCAGAGTGTGAATTGGCTTAACAATAAACCCAAAACCCTAGTACTACTTGGGCTGGATTGGTAAAACGCCTTAGGCAAATTGGACCTCAATTGGGGACTTAAACAGGGAGTAAGAGGATATGAGCGGTTGGTGTTTTTAGTTTTCTGTTGGGTTTTCGGTTCAGTATAGATGAGTCCCCAGTTGGTTAGTGGTGCTACATTAGGAAATTGGGTATGAATGTAAACCGTGCTAAAATGCTTAGTAACAGAGGTACACTTTAGGCAGCTTGGAACTAAATCTTGGGTGAACTAAGAATGGGAGATAACCAAGTTAATGAGCATAGAAGTGGAGAAATATTCCCTAGTTGTTGAGTATCAACCCGTAACCATTGGATTGGTCTAAGAGGGATTAATAATATAAGGTCTAGAATTATAACCGGATCAACAAATCGAAGCAATGCATACTTATAGGAATTCGAAAGGGAATTAGGAATAATACCAGAGAATACGAGAGGATTATGTTAGGACAAGTTCGAGGTACCTTAAATATTACTGGTTGGCTAAAACCATGATCCAAACCAAACGGATAAAGTATGTCAAACGTTGGTAACCGTAATACCTAAGACTAGGCCAAACTTTATGAATAGAACTATGAAAAATAACGCATGATCGAACGATCTAACTCGTCCGAATAATCGTTACAGGAGTGAGTCCCACGAGCAGCGGGGAACCCTGCAAGTATCTATGACAACTATTGTAAGGTATGGACATGTGTGGTTCGTATGTTGCCGTGTTACACGGCTTGTGTGCTGTGTGCCTTGTTTGCCAATGACTTCAAGACTAAAGCATGAAAATGGATTGTTTGTTTATCTTGCTTATTCGCTTGCGGTTGTGTGTGAAGTATGATAACGGATTGCTCATTTAAATTGCGGTATTGTTTGCTCTATACCTTACTTGCGTGCACACAGTAACTTAGTCACTCCCCGTTTATGTAAACTACGGGACGGAACTTAACGAATAATACAAACGAATAAGGAAACTACTTATATAAAGGAAAACTCCTCTCTAACCATGGAGGACTCTCAAGGACGCCCACTATGGTGTCAAACTATTTACGATAAGTGAATGCCCTATTGAGGACGGTTATCGACACCCACAATGGTGTCAAGCTGAACAAAAAGAAAGACACATAATAAGTAATTATCAACTGGTAGAACATGAGAATAACCCGGGAAGACAACATCTCGGGCCGCGCGGTATGGATGATCGGGAGTTGGTATCTGCATCAGATCCTTCGACCGACTATTGTGGAATGCATCTTGGGGTCTAAAGACGATCCCTCTTTCTCGACGAACGACGCCGGGATTGGAAGATTGGCAATTTGGGAAGCATGACCTGGGGTCAAGAGATGACCCCTCTTTCTCGACCTGACGTCGGGATTGGAGGATCAGCTAATTGGAGAGCATAACCTGGGGTCTAAAGACGACCCCTCTTTCTCGACGTACGACGCCGGGAATGGAGGTATGAACTAAGGAGGAGACGTCCTCCAACGTGCGGTAACAGAAGAATACACCGTTAATCTATGAGAAACAGGGAAAGATGAGCACCCATACTATATGGTCACGGGATCTAAACTATATCCCTAGACCGGGTGCAAGGAAAGAGAATGGAAATACACTTATGAAACAAGGAAAGAGAATGAGAATACACATTATGGAAACAAGGAAAGAGATGAAATACACATTATGAAACAAGGAAGAGAAAAATACACATTATGGAAACAGGGAAAGAGAACGAGAATACACATTATGGAAACAAGAAAAATGAAAACACACAACGCTTATATGATCCCGCTGTGAGGATCGTCATCACTTGTACTCTATGACACACTCTATTTGTGATTGTGATGATTGTGCTTGTGGCTGTCTCTGCTCAGCGTATTGTGAATTGGTGTGTTGCCATTTCAAGTTGTGTGTTACTGCTTATTCATGGCATGTAAATCGGACTTAATAATATTCGACCAAGTAGTCGTGTAGCCCGGTAACATGCGGGCTTCACACGTTCATACTCGGCATAGTTTTGCTGAGTCCTTTATTTTTACAGGTGATCATCTGGATCGCGACGGAGCGTAGGCAGGGGGACTACCATGGGGGTAGTCCATCGGGGCAGACCTTAAGTTTGTAGTAGCACCATGTATATATGGGTTGATACTAAACCCGAGATGTATTCTCATTTTATGATTTGGTAATCTTGTTGTAGACACTCGGATTCAGAGTTGTATCTTCTATTGTATGAAGTTTTTTGGTTGAGGGATGTTCCAGTCATGCAGACCGTAACTTAGTATGGTAGTTTGGTGGTCTGTCAACCACGTGGGGGTTGGCGTCTGTAGCACCCGAATAGAGTTCGAACCGCTGCGTAGACTTCTCCTGCTAACTTAGGCGCGTCGTTTAATTATTGATTGTGATTCGGGGTTTACATTGTACCAGTTTCCATTCCAGGGAACTGACTCACCCCTCCCGGGTGGGCTGCTTGGTTTCATCTTGCAGGTATAAATTGTTTATACAGGTGGCCACGAAGAGCATGAGTGATTGGGATGGGAATTAAGAATTGTGGAGAGTTATTCTATTTTACTAGTAGTTATGTTATGTTGTTTTTCTCGAGTTCAGACCCTAGCTTTTGTAATTTTATAAGTTGTAATTGGTGAGGTTTGGTGCCGGGTGTTTGGAACCCGATGGTCTGTAAACGCCAGTAGAGATTTTATATTCCGCTGTATTTATTGTAAATAGGGGCGTTACATATATAATTATCATATAATTCTGGTGATATTTCGTATATGAAACGAGGTGCTACTTTAATAATAAACGGGTACTAATACATCCGGTTATTGGTACATTTGTTTGTGTTTAATTGGATACTTGTTGTGGATAGGTATCTGAATGTTGTATGATTCTGGTGGTATTTCGTGTATGAAAATGAAATTCTAGTTTAATAATAAATTGTACTAATAAATTCCATTGATACCTTGTTTATGTCCAATTAGATACTTGTTGTGTGTGGGCATATGTATAAATGTCATATGATTCTGGTGGTATTTCTTGTATGAAAACAAGGTGCTACTTTAATAATAACGCTAAAGTCCAGATATTGGTACACTGTTTGTGCCCAATCAGATACTTATAGTGGATGAGTATATAATTGTCATATGATTCTGGTGGTATTTTATGTTGAAAACGTATTGAAACTGATAGAAAACTGACGGAAAAACGAAAAATTTCAACGAGAAAAGGTGTAAATTTTGGCCGCCTCAAATTGGTATATCCTGGAAAGGTTGCATCTAACTTGATCTGATCCAAGGGTGGGACTAATTCTTCTCTCCGTATAGCAGTATCTTCTTATTTGACCCATATCCCTGGTATTAAAATATGAGACTGTAAAGGAACCGTCATAGCTTCAGCACATCATACCCCTCCAAGAATTTCTTATTGGTTGGTATAGCCTTTGCCCCATCATGTCTCTGGTACTACTCAATCACTTAAGGCACCAGTTTTGCAGCTTCCTCAGGCAGCCAACAAAGCAACTAGTTCGATGCTTGTCCAGTCTGCAATGAATGAGCACAGGTGATTCCTCACATCGTCTGCAATGAACGACTCTATTTTTTCGAAAACTACCCACACTTTTTCCTACTCAAATTACTATTGTGAATTGGTAATTTGCAAAATAAAAAGTTCAAAATTTGACATATTCTTCATCCTCCAATATTATACCACATAATCTAATGGTCAATAATTAGTCCAGAATGGTTAAGGGACAAAGTAATGTCCATAATAGAATCTATATTTTGTTTTTGCTCACTTGCTAGCTCCTGTTCAATCCTGATTACTGAATCGTCGACCCAACATTAGTAAAGCTCGATGGGGGGCAAAAAAATAACAATGCTTGCTTGACAATGGCAAGCATGAGCGGGAGCCTTGCATTGATTTTGAATTTGAAAGCTGCCTCTTCAATGTACAGAATTGTAATTTAGGGGTTTTAGGAACTGAATGAAGAAGATATCTAATTCACTTTCCTCCCGGGTAACTCTCCAGTCTCTTCTCATTAAATAGTATGAGTGTGACGTTAATTTGTCAAATTTCATTTCCTTTTTCACAATTTCAAAAAGTTGATCATGTTTATGATAACATGTTATATTTTTTTTATATATGGCTGAAAGTTCTTCCGAATAGCTAGACTCCGGCTCTAAAGAACCTTTCTTGCGGTATAAAATGATGCAGCATATGTAAATGTATGTGTTCTACATACTTATAGTTTTAAATGTGGCAAACTGTCAGGCCAATACTCAACAAGAGTATCTTTTCTGATATTGCGACTTTAGTGTAGAGATATAACGGTTTTTATCTCATTAGATATGATTTTATTTATCCAGATTCTATCTCAAGTTACTATACGGTTGTTAAGATATAGTATTAACAATATTATATCTATTAAGGAATAAATCAGTTAAAGCTACGGTTTAGCTTCAGGTGATTATTCCAGGTGAGATTTTCTAGGTTGTTAGGTTATCTATTAGATTCGGTATACATATGCGTACAGGAAGGTTATACAGGGTTGCAGCTCGCTAATCAATAAGAGAGCGGCGTATTCAACCCGAGAGTGAGAAAGGAATGTTTTCGTTAATCAAGTTAGTTTAGACTAAGATGTTAGTCTTGAGTGTAATTGTTCAAAGTGTTGAACAGATCAAGAAAGGAGTATTTCAAGCTATTAATAAAGGATTAGTAGTTGAGTTTTCTTCAACGTCATTGTTCTTCTTGTCGCTCATATTATCTAGTAGTTCAGTCTTATACTGAGAGTTCCGAGTTCCTATATCACGAACTTACAAGTGGTATCAGAGCAGGTTTACCTTCTAACAAGGCCAATGCTTCAAGGTAGATCGTGAGAATGAGTTCGTATAATGTTAAAGCACCCAAGTTGAGGAATTTGAACTACTCAAAATGGTGCAAGCAAATGGAAGATTAGCTAATGTCTGTGGACTACAAGGTTTGGAAAATTGTTACCCAGGGAGATTACAAGGCAATTGTTACTGTCGAAAGAGTTCAACAAGACAAGCCTAAAAACCAATGGACTGAAGATGATGAGAAGATGTTAAGTAAAAATAAGTAGGCACTATGAATATTGGTTTCATCACTATTTGATGAAGATCAAGGAAAGTTCTAGGAATCCGAACTGCTAATGGAGTTTGGGATTTTTCTCAAAATTGCTTATCAAGGAACCAAATCTACTTAGAAGGATAAAGAGAAACAGTTTAAAAGAGAATTCAATAAATTCAAAATGTCCGATGGAGAAAGTCTTGCCTTGACATTCGAAAGATTTAACCAGGTTTTGATGGAGATTAAAATTGTGGGAACTTCCTTTACTAACGTAAAGATTATGAAAGATTTAGAAATTCACTCACCAAAGACTGGTTGAACTTTATATCAATGATTGAATAGATAAATAAGTTATCCTCCATGTCATTCGAGGAACCGTGTTCTAATCTGGTTGTTCATGAAAGCAAGATGAAAGAATAGAAAGTTGAGGGAGCTTCTGTTGAGTGAAAAGACCTGGTACTGAAAGCTAAAAGAATAGCTGAACCTTCTGACTGGGAATTAGATGATGATTTTGATTCAGAGATGAATCTGTTGGCACAAGGGTTGAAATGAATTCTAAATAGAAAATGAGGAGGATATTAGGGGGCAAGCCACAACTCACGAGAAACTGATGTTAGTAAAATCGAGTGCTTCCGATGTCACAAGTTAGGGCATATGATAAAATATTGTCTTTTGTCGTCTAAGCCTCCGTAATACAGAAATCAGGATTCCCACATGGCTGCATCTGTGTGGGAAGAAGAAGAACAGGAGCCAGAACAGACAGAAAGAGTGGAAGCACATTTTTGCATGATGGTGATTCATCAGACTCATACTGACAAGTCAGTATATGGTGATTCTATGTGTCTGATGGCTGGAGACGAGGTACATCACTCTCTTATGGGAGAGCAGGTAAGTGCTTATAACCTTGATAAGTTTTATGAGGATTCCACCAAAGGTCAAATCTTTGATGCTTTAAAAGCAGCGCTTTTGGAAATCGGCTCACTGAAAGAAAAAACATGATAAGAATGATGAAGTTGCCGACTAACTTAGGAAATTTGAGTTAGAAATAATTGGGCTGAAAGAGCAAAATAAAGAACTAGCCACATAGTTAGTTTCTAATTCTACTAAGGTTCTTCAATCCACTATTAATTACCAAAGCTTACAATTTCATTCCAATTACATTTATATAACCTATAGTTTTAATTTTCCATTCAATCATCCCAAAGCTTCACTATCGATTTCCTTCAACTTTCAAATAACACCTACGTTGTTCTAAATTTCAAACTCACCCTAAAACTTTCCTTATTTACGGTTTAACCCCATATTATTTCTAATCTTTACAATTCACCACCAATTTAACTATCTTTTAGATTTTCATTCCTCATTCATTTAATTCCAAACTCAACCCTTAACTTTCATAAATTCCTGAATAGACCCCCAATGTCATGTTGGTTTCTATATTAACTTTCCCATAATTCTGGTTTTACTCCACTAGTTTTATAATCTTACAAATATAGTAGAATCATTATTTAATTTCAACTTCAACATTTCTTCCCCAGATTTGGTCAACTCTCTATCTCCAATTAGGATTGCCCAAGTTCATTCTATGTTCCTCATTATTTTCCAGAATTTATAAATTGGCCGACAAGTTTTATAAATTTTACAGTTAGCCCCTAAAACTTACTTAAACTTAAAATTTTCATTCCTAACCAAATTAAACTCCTACTATTCGGCTTTAATTATTAACTATTGACCACCCTAAACTTTGTTTCATTACAGTATTAACCTATCTTTTTGGTCACATATTTTATATTTACTAGTTCATTAAATAAACTTATATATATATATCTTAAAAGCTAGTTTTTGGCTCTAAACTCATTCAACCATAACTTGATTTTCGTAAGTCTTTTAACTCTCAAAATTTTAAGTCTTTTAAACCACCAAATCCCATATTTTTACAGTTTATATATTAATATTTTAGCCTATGCTTTTAAAGGCACTAAATACTAAAAAATGCTTATGAAACAAGGCCTAAACACTTGGCCATATTACAAGACATATTATAAACATTTATTAAAACAAAATACTCATAATTCCAAGCTGATAATTTGGCCATACACGGACCTACTGCCCACATTTTGATATTTCAGCATTTAAGCACTTAAACTTTATAAATTTGACATTTAATTGCTTAACCCATTAGTTAACTTAGCCAAATGTTTTAATGTGAGTTTATAAACATCCTTAGGTCGCTATTAACCATTTCTATAGTCCATTCTCGGCCATATTTGTTGCAACACCAAAAACAACTTAAAACCTTAAAATATGTTTTAAGGCTAGAGTATTAACCTTAAGCTCCCAAGTGAGATTTTCCCCTTGTAGTTTCTCAAGTTTTCAGCCCTAAAATATACAAGTAAGGACATTAAACTCTTTTGTACATATTCAAGGCTTAAACAAGTGTTTTAAGCACCAAAAACTTCACTTAGCCGCTTCTACAACAGTAATTTTTTCTTTGCCAATTGGCTTGTGTTCCGTGTTCTTGGATGTTTCCAAAGGTTTTAGGGCTCAATTTTTTGGACACCATGCAAGGAAAATAAGGGTTCAACTTTTTGGGTTATTTAAGGCACCTTAAACAAGATTTAGAGCTTAGAGCACAAAATGGACTTTAGGAATAATTTTACCTTATGACTCAAAGTTGAGGCTCTTGTACTCCAAATTTCAGCCAATATAGTAACACATGACAATAGTGAGACCTTTGGGTAGATCTAAATGTAGAAGGTGACTTAGGCACTCAAAAATCTCGTTTTTAAGCCTTGCCTTAAGGTTTAATTCTTCCTTCTAGGAAAATGAGGAAGAAAAGACTTTGAGGAGTTGAAAGATCCATATTTTGTAGGAAATGAGGAAGAAATATTAGTTATGAAGGTCTTATTTTCGGACATGTAAATGAAGGAAATGAACTTGTGTTTTTTAGAGCACATTTCTTACCCTTTTGTCTTGGTTGAGCTTAGCTTAGCTTGCTCATGGTCGAGTGCTGATTTTTTGCTCTTCAAATTCTGTAACTTTTGGCCATGACCAAGGGAGTAAGTTTTTGTTTGATGTTCTTGCTTTGAAGAAGAAGAAGAGGAGAAAAATGAAGAAGACAGTGAGTGTTTTGAGTCTAGAGCTCAAGGTCTTCCATGAAGATTCAATGGTGGATGCTTAAGGAATAACATGGAGGAGAAAGAGAGGGAGGAGGTCATCCAACATGAGAGAGGAGGGGAAATGAGGTAGTTTGACTAGTTTTGACCAATATGTGTTTCTTAAGTGAGAAGGGGATAATAGGATAATGCCACCTCATCAATACCTTACCATTTGTTGCACCCTTGAATGTAGACCCTTGTATCCACCTAACACATCCTTAGGGGTGGCCACTTAAGGGAGAGAAGGGTTATTTTGGTCTTTGTTGTGTTTTTAATGTTAAGGACTTATAAGTTGTACATTATGGACTTGTTCCATGTGTTAGGTTGTAACATGTGTTGTTACTTAGTCCTAAGGTGTATTCCTTGAGGTTCCTCCCACATCGGTAAGGAGAACGAATGTGTATAGTTGGACCTCTTCCTTGTGTGAGTCCCTTAGGAGGTGTGCGTGCCATATCACACATTGTGGGCTGATTAGGCTGGGCTGTCACAGATGGTATCAAGCCATTGTAGTGGGGCGAGGTTGCTTCCCATGTGGATTAATTTGAGGTTTACCTACATGGTTAGAGGATAACTTGCCTATAGGTGCATTGATACCTTTCATGTGAGGCTTGTAGGAACAGTATTAGCTGACAATAACACATGTGGCTGATTCTCTGTCACAAAGGTGTATTTCTTGGTATTAAAGTGTATTCTTTGTGTCTTTTAGTAATTGGATACTTTACTATTCATTATATTATATAAAGTTACTACATAATTCTCTCACATGATTTATGATCATATTTCATGTATTGAAGTGTTACATGTTACATTAACTTTAGAGTTGTGTTCTCCTTGTAAATGTTCCCTCTTTAGTCCATTATTTCATGTGGGGTTTAGTGCTTATTTTGGACTATACATATTTGTTTATGTATGTTTAGAGGTTATTTAATTCCTTGATGATTACGGTTTGTTAGTCTTTATTATTTAATGACTAACCTTGATTAAACTCCCATTTAATTAATTCATGATTAATTAGGAGTATAAAATTAACATAAAATTGTGGCATAATACAAGCCATAAAATAAACTTCCAACAATCATAAAATATCCATAATACAATATTATTTTTGGCCATATCAACTCCCTTACTTCCCAAGGTTTATTTTTCACATAAACTCCTTAAATTTAAGTTAATGTGATTTTTAAGTCCTTTCCTTGGTAGACATAATCAATTATGTTAGTATAATTTTATGTCATTACTTAGGTCATTTTAGATCATATTTTAACCCATGCTTTTGGCTGAAATTAGTTCCCCCCCATTAACAAACTTTAAACATCAAAATGAGTCTTAAGTTCAGAATTTGACCCTTAAGTTCCAAGCTAAGTATTTGAACTTCCAAAGCTAGATTTCCTCCAAGATGTTCGGCCCTTTATATACAAGGGGACAGTTAGATTTATTGCATCTAACTGAACATTAAAGGGTAGATTAAACTCTTAAGGCTTAAGATCTAACTTACTATTGTAAAGGTAGTTTTCCTTAATTTTTATTCCTTCCTCCTTGCTTGATTCTCGGCCACACAGCCCATGTTTGGCTCTCCATTTCGGCCATTTAAAGAAGGGGAAGAAGAGTAGTGTTATAGTCCCTAGACTCCTAATATAATCAAAGGAATTAATGAAGGGCTTAAAGCACAAAATTGTGCTAGGAAATGAACTTTTACCTTGTAGTCTCCAAGTGGGATTTTCACTCCATATTTTCGGCCAAGCTAGGAGCATGAGATTAAGAGTTAGCTCCTAGATTGTCTTAGAATAGAAGGTAGTTAAGACATCAAAAGAACTAGTTTTCATGACTTACCTTTGGTTGAAGTCTAGCTTCCTTTAAGCTTGGTTTTTTCCTTGTAATTTTCATCCAAGGAGAAAATATGTAGCTCCAGATTTTTGAAGGGAAAAGATGAGTCAAAAGAGCCTCATTTTCGGATCTCAAAAGTAAGAGAAAGAGTTTAAGGTTTTAAGACAACCTTTCTTACCTTTGTTTGATTGAGCTTCGGATACCTTTCCTCATTGGTTTCACTTCATATTTTTCCCCCCAAACTACATAATTTCGGCCATAAAATGATAGGAATGTGTGGTGATGTTCTTTGTTGAAGAAAGGAGGAGATTTAAGAGGAATGTGAGCAAGGAAACTTACTTCACCATTGGTTTTCTTTCATGGAGCTTGAAGAGGAAAAATAAGGATGAAGATGGAGCACTCTCGGCCAAAGTGAAGAAGGAGCGTTGGACGGAAGCAACATTATGAGAGGAATGAATGAAATGAGGGTGTGTAAGAGAGTGTGAGGGAGGTGTTGGTGGGGGTTCCCTAGGAGAGAAGACTTTTTTTTTTACTTTAGGAACCTACATCTTAAAGCACATTTGCTTTTGTGTCATATTTTAAATCTCCCTCCAAGTGTGGCAGGCTCCATGGAGATATTTTTGGGTGTTTTTTGTAATTTTTGGAACTTATAATATTAAGGTGTTACCTTTTGTTGCATTTGGACTTGTTTCATGTGTTAGGTTGTTACATGTGTAGTTAGCTTGTTCCAAGGTGTATTCCTTTGTGTTAAGGTGCATTCCTTTGTATTTTGAGTTGATTAGTAAACTTTATTGTTCATTGTGACTAGTTAAGTATGTTCTTTGATTCACTCATGACATTTGTGCTCTTAATTCATGTAATGATATATTACATGTTACATCAACTTTCTTAGTTGATTTCTCCTTATAAATTACTCTCAATTTAGTCCAATATTTATGTAAGGTTTAATGACCTTTTTGGACTATACGTATTTGTTTTATATAACATTTAGAGATTATATAACTCCTTAATTAATTTAGACTCATTAGCCTCTATAGTCCATTAATTAATCCTTAATTATATTTATAAACCTTAGAGATACTTCAGTAATGCTAATAAAGAAAGCCTAGTTCACGAGATTTTCAACCCAGATAGTTCGCTAAGTTCCTGTTAGAAGGAGGATTGCCAGGAAAATTTCTATCGGGTCACCTTTTAATCCAAAAATGACAGACCTAACTTGGTGGAAGGAAAATCGGTAGACGGAATTGAGTTACATGTTGAGCTCTCACCTGAAGCAACTGATCCACAAAAATCAATTCATCATCAATACTGAAGTAGAAAATTCAAGCATGCAAGATTTAGACCATCAACTGAAGCAAGACATGTTTTTTAAATATGGACAATGACTCCATATAAACTCAAACATTGATCACATACCAAGAAGGGGTGGAACCGAATCAACACCAAAGAGATGAGCTCAGGGATAGCTTCCACAACATTCTAGGCACAAAAGGAAATCAAAAGGGTGGTGAAGATATTTGTGGGAAATACAACCGTCAGAGAATAGATTGTACGAATATGTTCTGGAATACAAATACTTGACTGGTGCAAAAGGGTCAATAATCTGCAAGGACCTTGGAGTGTGCTAGTGCATACCTTAGTTCTGAATGACTGTATGTAACCTATGGTGATAGGGTGTGCATTGTTGCGTATAAATTTTATTTCATGTTACTGTTATGTACTATGGCGGGGTGAAAACCTTGCTGCTTGAACCAGGTAATGGTTAAGTTGCTACTCATGTAGCCCCATGATAAAAAAAATCACGTGGTAATGATTAGCAAATGATGGTGCTGCCTAAGTGAACCATTAATTTGGTGAGTGCAGTCCTCCCTTGTGTGCAATGATTACTACTTTCCTTTTACTCTCAGCATGTCCAGACACATGTATGGACAGATTTGTAGTTTGTTCTGGGCCTTTGTCCGGACACGTATGTCTGGACACAAGTGGTGGACACAACTTAATCAGGGTCTAGATTATTTGTTCGGACTCCATTTTGTTCCTCATTTGTTACAAAGCTTCTGAAGTGAAGAATGTAATTCCATGAATTTTACCTTTATGGTACACATAAATATGCATTAGTACTCATCTAAACACAAACCTAAGGAAAGACATTTTATAAGTGGGAAATTGTAACACCCCTACTACTATAACAGTATTAAAACGTCCATCTCCTTACTCATCAGATACTCGCAGCGGATATATACTTACATACAAGGGTGATACAATGCCGTTAGTCACCCACGTGACTAACAAGGCTACTGATTCTACAAACAGCATCGGTCTGATGGACCGGAATCCCGAGTACTACGATCTACAATACATCTTTCGTTTACCACATACTGCTACAATCTCCATTCAATACAATACTCCAAGTACAATACAATGTAATCTACATACCGAGTTTACTAAGTTCCTCATACAAGTATAATACCTCTTCAAGTTCATACATACTCACTAAGAGACACTACTAACTACATACCCATTCCTCACTACTACATTACTTTCTAATACAAGGGGTGTCTAGTCAATACACCTCTACATTCTGCTACTACTATCCAATGTAGTCATCGTCTCGTGCCTTGACCACATTCGCTTCGGGTACCTGCACACTAAAAAATGTCCCCCGAAGGGGTCAGCTTTCGCCGAGCATGATAACCGCATACCCCGCGTACTAGTGAGGGTACGCCGACCACTTGGTCGAATACATGCGGTTCATTTCATACAACATACATGCATACATGCTCTTATACACAATACATGAATACTTACGCAAGCATACACACATACACTTCATTACATACAAGGATACAATATAACCATCAAATACATACTTACCTTCTTCCGAATACAATACCCAATACTACACAATTTACAATACGGTTAGCTTCATTGGTCCACCCGGTTTAATCGGGTGGAGATTACTCTTTTACTCATTACTTCATACATACGCATACATACTCATTCTCATACTCATACATACTTACTTACTCTTACTCTTACTCATGTTAAGTCGTCGGGACCTCCGGCCCGGGACTACTCCGTCCCACCACCGGGATTACTTGGTTCACTAATCCAGATGCTACCCACTTAAGGGATTTGGGCCGGGACCAGCTTACGAACCAGGAATCGGATCCAACCTCTTGTGTCTCCTCATCCTCACGCGTGGCCGAAACTATATCGGACTTCTACTCATTCCGTTTACTCACTTAAGTTAGGAGTTAGATAGTTAGGAATTCAGTAGAAGTCACACTCAAGCCACATTCACAAATACAATGCCCAACCTACATCATACGAAATAAAATACAATACATAAGTACAATACAGATTCATTACACATATCATCATCCATACATTTCATGAATTATACAAACTATTGTTCAAGAGAAATATACCAAGAACAATATGAACAAACACAAGTAGTTGCAATATAGTTCGATTCATGCATTTATCTTATTGGTGGTCAAGTAAGCACACAAATCGGGTAACCAGATTAGGATACAGGGCATGAAAAATCATACCGTTCACCGTTGTACGTACTCCAAACGTCTCCCGGTGGTCACAAGAAACCAAATCCTATTATATACATACAATTGAATGATTAACATCTACAATTATTCAACTTGTACTCTTACTATGTTTCCTAACTCATACGTACTATGTCCTCACAAATTCTTATACTTACACTTTACTTACTTACTTAGTTTCATTACTTTAGGTTTTACTTTCTTACTTCTACTAGCATGCTTACATACATGCACATATGTATATGTATGGGTATACATATATGTATATGTATAACATATATGTATATGTATATATATTATATATTATTATTTAAATAATTTTTTTTTGTGTCAGGACCGGACTTGCGACCTACCTTGCAAGTCCGGTCCATTCCAGTAGCTCAGATTCCAGAAATTTTTTCTGGCCGCCCGGACTTGCATGTCCGGTCGCAAGTCCGGTCCATTCCAGAAGGTTTCATCGGGGAATTTTTCTGGTCCGACGGACTTGCAAGTCCGGTCGCAAGTCCGGTCGATTCCAGTAGCATCCTGACGGGAAAATTTTCTGCTCGACCGGACTTGCAAGTCCGGTCGCAAGTCCGGTCCAGCCCAGTATTTGCATTTTAATTTCTGTTTTCAGTCCTCTCTTTCACCCATTACTTCCCTTTTGTTCCTACACTTATTGCCACATGTTATGACACTAATTAAGCCTCCTAATACACCTTAGTTCATTCACCAAATTCCTTGCTCAATCCATCAATCAACTTACACAATACCTCACTTCCTTTCCACACTCACAACAGTTTTTCATCCTCCAATGCTACAGATTTTTGTTCCAACTTCTTACATCCAATACTTCCTCTACCAATGTCACTCCTAGCATCCCAAATACCTTCTCTTACCAAGCCGACCCACTTCCAAGCGATTGTACCATCTATACCCAAGTCCAACATTCATTTTACCAAATCTTGCACACTATTTCTTCTTAGCTCTACAATGCAAATCTAATAACTCTTTGCTACAGATTTGACGCTTACTCTCCCTTCTCTAACCACCTCTTCTAATGTCATTTCGAGAGTTCCAAGTACATCACTATACATTATCTAGCTCTCCCCCACCCTATCCTTATCTTTCTCTATCAAACCTGTTACAACATCTCTTAGCCACCTAGTTTCTAGTTCACTAAGTGTTATAATCCTAGGCAAATTTCGCCATCGTCTCCCCTATATTTTATACACTTTCACCACAATGTTCCCTTACACATAATACCATCTCACCTGTTTATACACAACAATCAATATACAAGCTCCCATACATAATTACCAATACTAAAACACTACTAAAATTCCTGCACTCAAACATTCATTCCCAAACTATTTTAACAAGTTTTTAAGTGTCTTTTAAGACTTCAATGTACTTATATCTTCCTACACATTACACTACTAATACATTACCATTTCCATTACTCATTCCGAGCTACCAAAAACTGTTACATACATATATATACCAAGTTACACAAAAGAGCATTCTTACCTTGTTTCCCCTTTCTTTCTCCTTACTCTTTCCTTCTTCTTTCTCACCGTTTTGTAACCTCAATCCTCTAACACTACAACCATCCACATACACCATTCAATACCAAAAACTAACCCTAACCATTAATCAAGTTTAATCTAGGTTTTAGGGTTTAGAAACTTTATTACCTTCCAAGAGCACAAGAGTTGTTTGGGATAGCTCAAGAACAAGATTTCTCACACCACCAAAATGCCAAATCGGCTGGGTATAAAAGAGCAAGCAAGAGTTAAGCTTCAAATTTCGTTTTGCCCTTAAAGGCTGGAAAAAGATGGAGTTTCCGAAATATTTTTACCTTAGAAGAACAAGGAGGAGGAGGGCCTTCTAATGGTGGTGTTGAAACTCCAAATGGGGTATACCCATAAAATCGAAAGTGCTTGTTTTTGAATTTTGGAAAGATGGAAATGTAGCTCTTGATGAGAGGATTACAATGGTGGTATTTTTACAATTTTTGGAAAGTTTGGAGAGAGTTATAAAGGAGAGAAGTAGAGGGTTTTGGTTGTTTTTCTTATTCTTCCATGGCCATCGGTTGGAGGTTGAAGAAGAAGAAAAGAGAGTGTGAGGGTGGGGGATTTACGTGAGTGAGAGGAAATGAGATAGGAGAGAGAATATGTGTGAGTGTGAGAGTAATAAAGTAAGGGGGGTGTTTTACTTTATTGTTTTTGTTGTTTAGTAAATAAGGAGAGTGTGAGGAGTGTAAGAGGAGGGTCCAAAATCGGACACACAACACACACATATTCACTTTTACTTTTTATTTTCAAAATGGACACATAAGTTTGGTCTATTTATATTTCTACCCCACAACTTCCCGTTTTTGACAGTTTTTACTAATCTCTCGTTTTATTGATTTTATTGGTCCCAAAGCTTCACTAATATTTATTAATGATTATTTAGTTGACCAAAATTGTTACGAGTCTATTTGACCCGCTTAAAGAACGTTTTCCCGGTTACCTCGAAAAACGTGCTTTAAGGTTCGTTAGTGGTTTTAATCCGTTTTAAGGATCCGTTTTCTTCGGGAGTTGTTCCCTAATATTTATTTAGACTCAATTAAGCCTTTAGAATCCTTATAATACGCTAACCGAGGTCTCATACCTCCTATGGTTATTTAACGCTTATTTAGCGTTTTCGCTTTTAAAGTGTTTCTTTATTTCTTTTGGATTTATTTTTCCTTACAATTATTAATTAGGTACCATTAGGCCCTTAAATACGTATTAAGTTAATTTAAATCCCTATATTTAAGTTCGGGGTATTTCAGAAATATTGCCCAAAATGCTACGAATAATAGGTGATTCAAACCCTTTAAAGTTTATATATTTTGCACTTATCAGTATAGACATGTGGGCTTTGTCTCATCCCTTATTGACACTAGCACTAGATCCTGGAAAGAAGACAAAGTTTTGGGCTTGGTTCCGCAAAGAAGATGCGGAATATATTCTTTGGATGTCCCTTAGTTCAATGCCCAGGCAGGATGCTTGGTGCTAGGGTGCATCACGCTCTGACACTTTCTTTGTCTAGTTGGCTTACCATTTTGCTACTTCAGTTGCGCCGTAACAGGAAGGGTCTACTTCGTATGGTAGTCACATTGGAATTGCAATGAAAAAGGTTAGAAAGTGTCATATCCCTCTACGTATTCATTTTTTTGCTGGAAATATTTATGCAGGGTATCATTACTTGTTGCTCATTTCTCTGAAGAAGGGGCGTAGATACAATTGACACTAGGTTCTCTCGTTGTGGAGATGAGGAAATTATGGTATTTGCTTTTGTTGAATGTCAAGCTATAGGGATGGCGGACAATTGAAAAGATTGAGGATCCATCTTTTTGATAATGATAATGCTATATGCGATTGGATGATATCATTATGCCTTTCACGTAACATTTAGCTGATTCAAATAACCATTATCTTCCTGTGGAAAATATGGTCCGCAAGATGTAAGCCCGACCATGGCCGGAGTAACAACATTGGGGTACGCATGGACTAAGCACAAACCTACATCGATATGGTGACTACAATTTTGCGCTAACTCAAATGAAGGAGAATGATGAGTAGGTGGTCGACAATGAAGAATTGGAGTGTATGGGATGGTAGTGTTGGTAAGAAGGCTGTTTGGGTTGGGATAGGAGTTGTTTGTAGAAACAATTGAAGGAAAAGTCCTAGCAGCCGGTATTATAAATGGCTCCAACTCCTGGGACACAACTATGGTGAAGGCCAAAAGCCCTCCTGTTTGTTATAACATTAGCATCCCGACTAAAATCAAATGCAGTTCGTTTACATTTGGATTGTCTTATAGTTGTCAATTTTATGTAAGGTTAAGGAGAAGTGCCCATGGAGTTTAAAGTAGTCCTACAAGATACTCTAGATCTTGTATCATCTTTCAGGTATGACTTGTGGTCTTATCTATCTCGTACAAAAACTGTTGCTGCTCATGTATCGACATACTTAAGAAGGAAAGACAGAATGGTCAGGACTTTGCGCACTACAAAAAAAGTATCATTTACTAACACACGGTTTTACTAACACATAGTTTAGTGTCCCTAGAGATATAATTTACTAACACATTATATGTGTTAGTAAAAGCTAAATCATCTTTACTGACTCATTTATTAAAGTGTTAGTACACACCTAATCTTTACTGACTCATTTATTAAAGTGTCAGTACATACCTAATCTTTAGTGACATAAAGTCTTAATTTTACTAACTTATAAAATTTAAGTTAGTATAGTAATTAATTAATTTGTATAGATAAGTTCTAATCAGTCACTAATACAAAAAAAACTGGCGCGCGCTCACAACTCCAAAACTTAAGTTAGCGGTAATTAATTCCCTTCTCTTTGACAATACCGATCGAAAATCTTCAACTCACTCTTCCCGCTAATTACCTCCCTTCTCTTTGACAATACCGATCGAAAATCTTCAACTCACTCTTCTACACCATGAGCGAACAAGAGGTTGAACAAATTAGAAGGTTTGAATCACTGAAAAAACATCTACTGAGACTGGTAAAATTTTCTTCGTGTTTCCCCCAATTATGTGATTAGGGTTTATGTTCTCCTAGTTTATATGTCGATTCCTCAGCCTTTTCCTGCATCACGCCTTCGTTTCCTTTTTAAGAATCGTCTTTGCTTGCCTAATAAACTGAGAGTGGTGGATCTGAAGATGAGAGCACGGCCTAGCAGGTTTATTCCCGAAATCTATACCGACGTTCCTTCTTCCCAGTCCCCGTTTTCATTTTATTGTTTTTGTTTTCTTAAATATATGTATGAGAGTAGATTGATGAAGTCCAAACTCACCATGTGTTCTGGGGTTCGGAGGTCTGTAACATCAGAGTACCAACTTGGATCTTTGACCTTTTGCCGCTCCCACTCACCCGCCTTCTAGTTTTATAAAGCGTGTTTGATTGAATTAGTTTATGTCCACGTTCTCCTTAAATTTCTTAATGTTGATAGCTTATCATCAATGTTGGTGAAACGCCCTGTACACTCACTCGAAACATGTGTATCAAGCTCAAAAATGCATTCTCATGTGCCAACAGAAGGGATTTTAGCTTTGGATCTGTTTTCTATACCCGATTATTTACTCTCTCAAACCCAATATGTGCCTTGTCTATCTGCTCGATTTGCATTGTCTATGGATTATTCTCGGGTTGTACATTGTCAAAAAAGAGTCCAAGCGGAATGTTCTATCTATCATGCGCATTCCATATGGCTCTGTTGCTTCATACAGAACATTGCATCTTTTAGGAGGGGTGGATTGTTCAAACCTGAGATTAGGGTTTATGTACACCACCACCCCCACCTCTCCCTCCAAAAGAAAATCCTCTCCTTCCAAACATATCCTCTTCAAAAACCCCACCACCAGATTCCTCCTTGTACGCACCACAATTGAAGCTGCTTCACCTGCTAGCAAGTTGTGAGTACCGCAGTTACCCACACCACAGTACCAATCTGTAAACAAACAAATTTGTTTACCTATATGCTCTTTTCAGCATCTGTTCAACTATTTTGACTATTGTGCTCATATGCACTCTATAAATCTGAACCAGCTGATCATGATAAATTCATGAACAACCGTCACTCACACCACCACCAGCTACCACCACTTCCTCCACCATTTGTAACTGGTTGCAGGTTGTCTTTACTGATGTGGGAGCCTCACTGCATAGTCTGCATTGGCACATCCTCATCAATTTTTTTCCCTTTTATTTCAAATCATTCCTCATCATCGATCATGTAAACACCCCAACCGTTAATCTCATCATTACCTCTTAAACCGTTACTAATTACTCCTACTCACGCAGCGGAACTCTAATTACAACGAGGGGTGAAACAACGCCGTTAGCCACCCATGTGGCTAACCAGGCCTTTCTTACATATCGTAACGGTCTGATGAACTGGAACAACCGAGTACTTCATACAAATACAATACTCAATTCATATCTCTACTATACCGAGTCTACAATATACGGATGCCGATAACATACTCGGACTTACACCTCATTCAAACGCATAAGTAATTACAATCTAACTACCCATGCTCACAGCAGTCCCCGTCCTACTCTCTCGAACGGTGGTCAGCTTCAAGTACCTGCACACTAAAAACGTTCCCCCTAGGGGTCAGCTTACGCTGAATATGAAATTCGCATATACCGCGTGCTAACCGCGGTACGCCGACTACTTTGGGTCGGATATACATGGAGTTCATTTAAATCAAACAACATGCATCATGGCAATACAATATATATGTATATCACACAAGGAATCTACATCCAATCACGGAACACGATTCCTAACTAACATAACAATGTTGTTAGTGGTAACTGGTTACTCTTAGGCATTGAGGGTTATTCCTCGCTATGCCTGTTTACTTATTCAATACCTCACCCGCTCTCTCGGGTTACTTATTCGTATACACACCCGTTCTCTTGGGCTACTCATTCTTATACTTACCCATTCTCTCGGGTTACTCATTATCTCACCCACACTCTTGGGTTATTCATACTCAAGCTCTTGTAGATTCTCGAGACACTACAGGTCTCCTACGTCACGCTTGTTACTCTTATTACATACTTGAGCCAAAACTCATGGCTCTCTTGCATAGTCTTACTTCCCCGGTTTCGACCCTACTCTGGGTCTAGCATGGTGGGAAGGTTCAACTAGCTCACGGAACTCTCTCTTAGTTCCTATCTCTTTTACTTAGGTCCGACTACTCTCGGACTACTCTCGTCCCCATACACTCCTCTCTCGGAGTTATAATAATAGCATGTATATTAGTCTAGAAGCATCATTCTCGATGTTTCTAATGACTTTGGGAACTTTACTTAAATTCGGGTAATCTTAGGTTTAAGGGTTACCTCACAATCATATGCTTATACATTCGGATATTTTCTTATACCGGGTAAAATCCTCATATAAGAGGTCGACCGTATCTCAAGGGAGTCACATAGTCCCTTAGGTCTCTTTACCTTTCTTATGTTTACATTATTGGACTAACTTCGATCCTCTCGATGGAGGTTCGTTTATCCCTCCACTCATATTTATTTCGTGGATTGTTGCAATAAGGTTTCCTAACCGTTATCGGGTATTTACTCAACCCGTACATCTCCTCACATTCTAGGGAGTTTATATGTTTGCGTTATCATTACACTTAAATCGATAGTTTATGTGTGTTTGCATACTTCCATTGGTTATGTGACTACCCGTTCAACGGGTTTCTAGTCAATCAATACTCACTAAGAGTCGGTCTATGCACTACGTTAGACCACACCGGCATACAAGTATGTTAGCTCATACGACATACAACAATGCATGCATAAACAAACAAGGGATTATTTTCATGCTTTAATCTTGATTAAGCCGGCACACAAACACACAAATCAGAGTAACTCGGTTAGCATACGGGGCATGAGAAAATCATACCTTTCACCGGGGTTTTTACTTTACCGTGTCATCTCACCATGCTCGGGTCACGCACGACTCTCTGATAATGTTTCAAACATTACTGTTAATACTAAGATCATATGGTACATAATTAAATGCTATCCCGTATTTTCCCCGTTACCCCGTTTACTCGGTTTTACTTTTGTTAATTTGAGTTCTTACTTCTCAACCACTTCTAACACTTTCTTACACTTCTTAGGGCCTTTCCTTGTCACCAAACAAGGCCTTAACATCTTATAACATCATTAACATTCAAACCCCCATCATTTAAACCCTTTAAAACATTCTCTGTAGGTTTCTGGGGGTGGTCCGGGACTTGGTCCTTACCCTAAGTCCCGGACCAACTGAAGATGCAACTCTCGGCGGAATTTCTACCATGGTCCGGGACCTTGTCCCTATCCCAAGTCCCGGACCAACATGGTTGTTCACTCTCGACATAAAAATTGGGGGTGGTCCGGGACTTTGTCCATGGACTAGGTCCCGGACCCTGCTAAAACCTGCAACATACATCATTTTTCAACCCCAATTCAATCCTTAATCCACACCCAATCTTCCCCTAATCTTTCCATAAGTTTTCCCACATGTTTAACCACCTTTAAACATGCTCTAAACCTCTTCAATTCATGGGTTAAACCCTTACCCAATTTCCTGCTCAAAATCACAATTTTACATTCTCATTTCAACACTTTGCACCCTTGTGCATTTTCTAACCTCTCTTGACACTTGCATTATTGTTCTCTCTTCATTTAACCATTCCAAAACTTCCAAGATAATGCACACCTCATACCAAGTTCCATGACTCACTCTTAAAACCTAAAATTCTCATTCCTTTTTCCTAAAGCTCCTTAGGCATTCACACAAGTTCTTGCTACAGATTTAGCATCAAATCCTCTCTTTAAACAAGTATTCCCATGGTGATTTTCTAAGCCAAAACAACCACCATCAACACCTAGTTTCTCTAGGTCATTACTTACTCACAACCATACTCAATCCACTTAAATTTCTACACAAATTTCGCCATAACTTGGCTACATCTCTTAACATTACCCAAGCTCATTTCCTCACATCATCTCCTAAAACTAGCCAAACCCACATGGGTTCTACCAGCACACATATAAAACCATCAATACTCATCAAATCCTCCAAATGCAACACAATACATAATTCATAAAGTGCATAACTCTTAGGCTCTTAAATCAACATTAATTTCACAAATGCTATCTCACTTGCATTATTTCTATACAAGCACATTATTACCACACTCATGTGGGGTTCATTTATTTTTATTAACCCATCCCAAATTCTAATACATATAGAATATACTTAAGGGTTGGTTTCTTACCTTGGATTCTCTCAAGTTTCCTTTTAAATACTCTTCTCTTCTTCTCCTCTTTTCCTCACCCAAAATCGGTCAAGGCAATCTCTTTGCCCATTTCTCTAGACCAATATACCAATGGGTGTAAGGAGTATTAATTAGTTCTCCCAGTTGTAAAAATCATTCATGAACTCAAAAGAAGGCTTAAAGCACAAAATGGGGCATTACCTTTGAAAACCCTAGAATTGGTTTTGCCATGAATCAAGGAAGGAGCTCCAATCCACCATTGGAGGTTTGAATAGATGCTCAACAAAGAAGAAAACAAGGTATTAAGGAGGGCAAAAATCGGCCAACCAAAGAGAATGGAGAAAATGAACTTTTCTCTTGAAACTTTTTACCTTGTTTGAAAGAGGAGACTCCAAGCTCCTAAATGGTGTAGTTTATTCTTCAAATGGGTAAAACCCATGGAGATGGACTTCTTCCTTTTTGAATTTTGAAAGAGAGAGGAAGATAGGCCTTGGTGAGAGGAGCAAGAATCTATGCTCGGTTTTTGAATCGGAGCTTTAACGAAGCTTGTACAAGGTGAGGAAGGTGGGGTAGCCATTGGAGAAGCTCCAAACCGTGGAGGAAGGAGAAGAACCAGAAGAGAGAAAAGAGAGAGGGAGTCTCACGGTGGGAATGGGAAGAATGAGGAGAGAGAGAATAAAGTGGTATAAGTCCCCTTTTCACTATTTGCTTTTCTCTTTCTTTTTCTTTTCTTCTATTACTAGCTTAGAGTGTGTGTGAGTGTGTTGACTCACTAATTAAAAACCGGCCCCACTATATTAGTAAGCTGGAGCGTTTTCGTTTTCTTACAGAAAACGCTTGTTATTTTACCCGGTTTGGCACTATTCACTAACCGGGCCCGTTTTTCGGATTTTTCTCGTTTCTTCATTTTTAATGGTTATTAAACTTCCATTAATACTTAATTATAGTTATTTAATCAACTATAATTTTACGGGTCCATTTGACCACTTAAAGTCACGTTTCGGGTTTTCTCGAAAAACGTGCTTTAGAACTCCGTTAGCGTTTTAATCCATTGTTTGGATCCGTTTTCTTCGGGAATCATTCCCGTATACTAATTAGGCCTAACTAAGCCTTAGGAATCCATCTCGGACCCTCTCGAGATCATTTATCTATATACTCATTTAACGCGCATTTTAGCGTTTTTCGCTTTTCAAGCGTTTTCTCTTTTCTTTTGGTTTTATTTTCTTACCAATACACTTTAGGCACCATTAGGCCTTTAATAATCATATTAGAGTAATTTAATCACCATTTTTAGATCCGGGGTATTAAAATCTACCCCCCTTAGGAACTTTGTCCTCAAAGTTGGTGGATCTAGATGGTTACTCTCATGGGCGTACTATGCCAAGGTTATAATACATGTACAACCTTACCGACTTCACAAGTCAGCCTCATTTCACACTACACATAGCACACATATGTCACAGCATGTATAGCAATCAAAAATACTTTTTTTTTGTTCTCCTCCATGGAATCGGTCCGAAGACAAGAAGGCACTACAGTCCTCGAATCCATGTTGAGTAATATACTACTGATCCCTCAGGTACCGGTCACGTTGAACACTTACTCTTCTGGTTCACGGCCGTTTCATGACAAATGGGCACTTACTCTCTCTGGCCCACGGTCCCTTCGGTTCTGATCAAAACATTACACATATACATATCCTCAGGCACTCTGGTTGACTCACTCAACACAGGAACATCTCAGGGTACTCTCCCCGTCCCGCTGCCTTTGGAAAAATCACACACTGACACCGCCCCAACCGGTCACTTAGGACCGCCGCACGTACGGTGCAATGGTTTCAAAACTAATACTCGCCCACCGTTCTACCGGTCATCAAGACTTAAGGCCACAGCCATCGGCGGGTGATAGCGGTTTCAAACCAATTTCGTTTCCATCTTCACACTTGAGGGAAATTCTTTTTCAAAATCTGTTTGAAAATTTTCTTTTAAGACATCACACAACTCCAAATCAGATTTATGGTAGCTGTATCTTTCTTAGCGTGATTACTTGTGACCACTTATAGGGAGCTTCAAGAATCATCCAACCCTGATGTGATCAGCATCAGTGTTGAACTATCCTTCCACCCCAATTTGTGTTCGGTTTCCCTTGATCGCTAGCAGACCAAGTTCCACCTCCCACGTCAGTTTCAAACAATCAGATAGACAAACATTTTCGTTTTCTATCTTTTACTCTTTCTAGTCATATTCATAAAACAATCTGTTTCAATTTATCTTTATCATGGAACTTAAGTCATCCATTATTCTCATTTGTTTCACTTACCTTGCCTAGGCATTCCATAATTGTGGCCTCATTAGTCAAATTATTACTCAAATTAAAACATGCAACATACAACTCCAAAGGATGGAACTCACTCCATCAATCATTCTCAAATAAAATCACCTAGGGAACTCACTCCCTCGGTTTCATACCACCGTACTCATTATGTCTCATGTCTAATCTCACTAGACACATACTATAGGGATTCTCATTCCCTAGGAGTCTCTCTACTCCTCTTTTCATATATATTACATACTCGTTACTTGCATCACTCATGCACAACAATCATTATTACACAATGAATGGGTACATATGTTTATGTAACATAAGTTCCAATCATCAAAACAATTTCTTTTGTGCTATGCACATAGTAGTTTACGCACCAATACGTAAAACATACTCTAAGCGGTTTCTCGCCTACCCCCCTTAAAAGGGGTTACGCCCGCGTAACCAACCATATGTTATCACTGAACATTGGTTCATTAATTCGGTATCATGAAGTATTTAACTTCAATGCGGTTAATTAACTCATAACCGGGTTAGGTTCTAGCCTCTAAGGCTTCAAGGCGTTTATGATTAGCCATCTACTCACAATTGCTAGGTATAATTAACCTTTGAATTATGGTCCACAAGCTTCTGCTGCGTGACCTAATAACTAGAGCTTAACTCGCCCTTTTGGTATTTTCAATGTATTATCCACTCCCTTTCTATCCGTTTTACTTGGGAATAAGGTTTGTCAATCGTCGCTAGGTATCTCTTACGTATGCGAATTCGATGAATTTTTAGTGTCTCCCCAGTTCTCTGGGAATCTACTTCGTATAACACTGTATACCTTTGTGATTATTCACTTATTTTTCCCGACTTGTTGTCGGTTGAGGTCAAGCTACTACTTAGCATGTAGTGCTTCCTCGTTTAATAGTGGCTCATGGATTATGTTTGTTTCTTGGTTCAGTACCAGAGTTCTTCATTCATACTACTCTGCATTTTTCCACATATCGATCCTGGGCCCTGTGGGTTACAGCCCACTCTTTGTGCATCTTTGGCCAATGGCCGCACGGTTATCTCTCTAGATTCTCACTCAACAGGCTTCGTTGACATTCTTGACTCTCCCACTTGATCATTACCGCACAAGTGCCATACCAAAACACTCAGTCATACAGAGTGCAGAAGCGTAAACCCTTGACGGTAAATCTCTCATGAGATAGGAATGAACATGTCTCCTTTACCACATTTTCTCATCAGCTTCATATCATTAACTAGTTATACTCTTCAACGGTCGCTTGCTGCGTACCATGTTCTACTCGTTACAACATTCGCTTATATGGCATCCGCTACTACTTTAGCTGCCGCTCATGTACTCCCGCCATTTATACTATGGCTTGCCATTCACTTAGCTTAATGAAATACGTTACTCTTTTAAATCTCTCTGCGCACTTGCGCACTGCTTACTCTGCAGTTCATATTACACACATACAGTGTTTACTACTCAATTTACTCTACGGTTTAGAATTGCCGCAATCGAGGTTCCTCCTTACACTCTACTATAGTTCATATACTCATTGGCAATATACACATGCTCAAGTTTTACTACACCGCACTAGCGGTTTCACATTTCATACCTAGGTGGTAGCCTTTCTCTGGAGGATTCACGCAAATGCCGCTCCATAGGCCCCATAATAACAAGTGGTATCCCCACTCTAAGGTAGTGGTTCATTCTCCACTGTTCCTCTTATGCCTCTATGCATAGGTTTACAACGTTTAGATCTACAAGTTGCAGTTAGTTTACCGGCTTATAAGCCACATTGCCTCGCCATGCCCCCTGCGGGCTGTTTATACAGGTTTCCGCTTCTCCGTATACCATTAAATGGTTGGAGGTATTACTGGGTTTTGATATGGTAGTTTCACCACGCTTCCAAACATGGAAGACCCTTAAAGTATTTTGATACTAATTCATGCCCTCTAGCATTTTAGGGTATCCCGTGTTACGAGGGATCCCTTCGGGTTCTACCCGAGTGTTTGCTTAAACACTTGTGTTCTCAACACGATGTTTCGTTCAACTATGTTGACTCCGGCACCCTTCTCGGATTGCTCCTGGGTGTTACTGAGTAATGCCATTACATCTGGCTTGTACTCATGGTTATGTTCAGTTGTGACTTCGCCTTGCGGCTATGTCCTCGACTATCCCGTTTAGGGTTGTAATGTCTCCCATTATTGGGTAGATCCTTGGTACCTTCTAATACCTTCTAGGTCTGGTCATTATTCTCTTCAGTGAGGTATAAAGTGGGAATTCTATCCCGTTCATCGTACATTAATAAGTTCATTTAGGCATTCGCCGTATTATTTACACTGGTATTCACCCAGTTATTGGGTATTTCCTGAGACATATCCAATGTCTGTACTTAATACTCTGTGCTTCTCGCGCTTATTAACGCTATATCCTTAGGTCCGTCACCTTACTGGATTCTAGACTCCTTAATCTGGTAAGCTTCCTTATGTTCTTCGATCATTCGAGGTGTCCAACTGTCTTGGTTTGAATTGGCTCTTTCGTCCGTAGTATGGAGTGGGCTACTTCCCGTGTACCGTACTCTACTTGTATACATACATGGAGTATCTTATTGATACGTTACCACCTACCAAACTAACTCATAATTGGTCTGTCAGGTCCGCAGGCTCCTTCGGAGTGCGGTCGTTCCATGTCTCGTTTGTGTACACTTGTAGAGTCGGTCACGCCTAAGTGAAGTATTCTGTTGCCAACTCCTCTTGTATCATTATATGATAACTTACCGTGGTTCTCTGGTTGGTTTAAAAAAATTCGGGGGGTTTTTGGAAAATTTTATGTTTGAAAGAAAATTCAAGTTTAAAAGTAAGCTCTTCATGGCATTTCAATGCCGGCTGATTCTTACCCAGTCCAGCTTCTTGCTGGCCGGTATGTTCTTTATACAGTGATTAGGCCGTTAAGCCCTTTCAAGGGTTCGTTTCACCATTCTTAGAGTTTGTGGTGCTATGTCGGCTTCTTAGCCATCCACGTACTCTGCTAAGTACTTATTGTGTGTCAAAGTTCCTCTTAGCTGTCCGTTATACTGCATGCCGAGGCAAGTGCGCGGTACAGGCGGTTTTTGGACTAACTCATACCGGTCACGGTATTGTTCACATTGTATTGGTAGCCTCGTTGGCTCTCCTTGATCCTCTAGTTGGATAACTGCTCCTTGGAGCTGCTTCTCGTTCCTATTGACATGACTGTCATTCATTTAGGTGCTCCTCCACTCTCGGAGTTCCTTAATTACTTTAATTCTATGCTTTACCTCGTTGCTCGTTCCCACGTCTTTACTTGGGTTACCGAGGTTTAACTTATTTAGGTACTACTTCTGTAGTCCTATTCGGGTATATCCCGTAGTAATGCTCGTAGCTGTCTAAGCTGTATCAGTTAAGTATTGCAACCTCTTGGGTGTGGCAGGGTGGGTGTACCTACTCTCATCTAGGTTCCTAATTGGTTGGTATACCGTTGGTAGTATTATTAACTATGACGGTCCATAGACATGTGTCTCGGTTTGGTTGCTTCTCATGAGTCCGCCTTGTTGCACGGTGGTGCTTTCTTCTTGCTGCTGCTCGGCCAGCTAGGTTCTCGCGACTGCTAGCATGTCGCCCCAAGTTGCCACAGATTCGGTCTCCTTGGATTAGGATTTCTCGATCTCTCGCCATTATGTGCGGTTATTGTCATTCCAGCGGGATCCGTCTCCGGGATTCCCGTTCTCGGGATCTACCGCATGACATGTTCTAGTTCATGTGAAATATTTAGTAACTGCCAGATTAGGTTTCCCAGTCTCTCTGGCGTTCTTCCCAAGCTTTTAATGCGGGGGTTGTGGAGGGCGGGTTTTATTGTAGGTCTCCAGATCATACTGTTGGAAGTTCCTAATAGCGCATCTCTCAGATCTACTCACTCTACCAAGTTCTACCAGCTCATCCTAACTTATCCTATAGCTCGGCTCTCGTATTAGCCTAAGTCTCGGTATTCCTAGCTCGTATTTCATCAGAGCGATACTTCGCTCTGATACCATTTTTGTAACACCCCAACCGTTAATCTCATCATTACCTTAAACCGTTACTAATTACTCTACTCACGCAGCGGAACTCTAATTACAACGAGGGGTGAAACAACGCCGTTAGCCACCCATGTGGCTAACCAGGCCTTTCTTACATACCGTAACGGTCTGATGAACTGGAACAACCAGTACTTCATACAAATACAATACTCAATTCATATCTCTACTATACCGAGTCTACAATATACGGATGCCGATAACATACTCGGACTTACACCTCATTCAAACGCATAAGTAATTACAATCTAACTACCCATGCTCACAGCAGTCCCCGTCCTACTCTCTCGAACGGTGGTCAGCTTCAAGTACCTGCACACTAAAAACGTTTCCCCCTAGGGGGTCAGCTTACGCTGAATATGAAATTCGCATATACCGCGTGCTAACCGCGGTACGCCGACTACTTGGGTCGGATATACATGGAGTTCATTTAAATCAAACAACATGCATCATGGCAATACAATATATATGTATATCACACAAGGAACCTACATCCAATCACGGAACACGATTCCTAACTAACATAACAATGTTGTTAGTGGTTGGTTACTCTTAGGCATTGAGGGTTATTCCTCGCTATGCCTTGTTTACTTATTCAATACCTCACCCGCTCTCTCGGGTTACTTATTCGTATACACACCCGTTCTTGGGCTACTCATTCTTATAATTACCCATTCTCTCGGGTTACTCATTATCTCACCCACACTCTTGGGTTATTCATACTCAAGCTCTTGTAGATTCTCGAGACACTACAGGTCTCCTCGTCACGCTTGTTACTCTTATTACATACTTGAGCCAAAACTCATGGCTCTCTTGCATAGTCTTACTTCCCCGGTTTCGACCCTACTCTGGGTCTAGCATGGTGGGAAGGTTCAACTAGCTCACGGACTCTCTCTTAGTTCCTATCTCTTTTACTTAGGTCCGACTACTCTCGGACTACTCTCGTCCCCATACACTCCTCTCTCGGAGTTATAATAATAGCATGTATATTAGTCTAGAAGCATCATTCTCGATGTTTCTAATGACTTTGGGAACTTTACTTAAATTCGGGTAATCTTAGGTTTAAGGGTTACCCTCACAATCATATGCTTATACATTCGGATATTTTCTTATACCGGGTAAAATCCTCATATAAGAGGTCGACCGTATCTCAAGGGAGTCACATAGTCTCTTAGTCTCTTTTACCTTCTTATATGTTTACATTATTGGACTAACTTCGATCCTCTCGATGGAGGTTCGTTTATCCCTCCACTCATATTTATTTCGTGGATTGTTGCAATAAGGTTTCCTAACCGTTATCGGGTATTTACTCAACCCGTACATCTCCTCACATTCTAGGGAGTTTATATGTTTGCGTTATCATTACACTTAAATCGATAGTTTATGTGTGTTTGCATACTTCCATTGGTTATGTGACTACCCGTTCAACGGGTTTCTAGTCAATCAATACTCACTAAGAGTCGGTCTATGCACTACGTTAGACCACACCGGCATACAAGTATGTTAGCTCATACGACATACAACAATGCATGCATAACAAACAAGGGATTATTTTCATGCTTTAATCTTGATTAAGCCGGCACACAAACACACAAATCAGAGTAACTCGGTTAGCATACGGGGCATGAGAAAATCATACCTTTCACCGGGTTTTTACTTTACCGTGTCATCTCACCATGCTCGGTCACGCACGACTCTCTGATAATGTTTCAAACATTACTGTTAATACTAAGATCATATGGTACATAATTAAATGCTATTCCCGTATTTCCCCGTACCCCGTTACTCGATTTTACTTTTGTTAATTTGAGTTCTTACTTCTCAACCACTTCTAACACTTTCTTACACTTCTTAGGGCCTTTCCTTGTCACCAAACAAGGCCTTAACATCTTATAAACATCATTAACATTCAAACCCCCATCATTTAAACCCTTTAAAACATTCTCTGTAGGTTTCTGGGGGTGGTCCGGGACTTGGTCCTTACCCTAAGTCCCGGACCAACTGAAGATGCAACTCTCGGCGGAATTTCTACCATGGTCCGGGACCTTGTCCCTATCCCAAGTCCCGGACCAACATGGTTGTTCACTCTCGACATAAAAATTGGGGGTGGTCCGGGACTTTGTCCATGGACTAGGTCCCGGACCCTGCTAAACCTGCAACATACATCATTTTTCAACCCCAATTCAATCCTTAATCCACACCCAATCTTCCTAATCTTTCCATAAGTTTTCCCACATGTTTAACCACCTTTAAACATGCTCTAAACCTCTTCAATTCATGGGTTAAACCCTTACCCAATTTCCTGCTCAAAATCACAATTTTACATTCTCATTTCAACATTTGCACCCTTGTGCATTTTTAACCTCTCTTGACACTTGCATTATTGTTCTCTCTTCATTTAACCATTCCAAAACTTCCAGATAATGCACACTCATACAAGTTCCATGACTCACTCTTAAAACCAAAATTCTCATTCCTTTTTCCTAAAGCTCCTTAGGCATTCACACAAGTTCTTGCTACAGATTTTAGCATCAATCTCCTCTCTTTAAACAAGTATTCCCATGGTGATTTTCTAAGCCAAAACAACCACCATCAACACCTAGTTTCTCTAGGTCATTACTGTACTCACAACCATACTCAATCCACTTAAATTTCTACACAAATTCGCCATAACTTGGCTACATCTCTTAACATTACCCAAAGCTCATTTCCTCACATCATTCATCCTCAAAACTAGCCAAACCCACATGGGTTCTACCAGCACACATATAAAACCATCAATACTCATCAAATCCTCCAAATGCAACACAATACATAATTCATAAAGTGCATAACTCTTAGGCTCTTAAATCAACATTAATTTCACAAATGCTATCTCACTTGAATTATTTCTATACAAGCACATTATTACCACACTCATGTGGGGTTCATTTATTTTATTAACCCATCCCAAATTCTAATACATATAGAATATACTTAAGGGTTGGTTTCTTACCTTGGATTCTCTCAAGTTTCCTTTTAAATACTCTTCTCTTCTTCTCCTCTTTTCCTCACCCAAAATCGGTCAAGGCAATCTCTTTGCCCATTTCTCTAGACCAATATACCAATGGGTGTAAGGAGTATTAATTAGTTCTCCCAGTTGTAAAAATCATTCATGAACTCAAAGAAGGCTTAAAGCACAAAATGGGCATTACCTTTGGAAACCCTAGAATAGAATTGGTTTGCCATGAATCAAGGAAGGAGCTCCAATCCACCATTGGAGGTTTGAATAGATGCTCAACAAAGAAGAAAACAAGGTATTAAGGAGGGCAAAAATCGGCCAACCAAAGAGAATGGAGAAAATGAACTTTTCTCTTGAAACTTTTACCTTGTTTGAAAGAGGAGACTCCAAGCTCCTAAATGGTGTAGTTTATTCTTCAAATGGGTAAAACCCATGGAGATGGACTTCTTCCTTTTTGAATTTTGAAAAGAGAGGAAGATAGGCCTTGGTGAGAGGAGCAAGAATCTATGCTCGGTTTTTGAATCGGAGCTTTAACGAAGCTTGTACAAGGTGAGGAAGGTGGGGTAGCCATTGGAGAAGCTCCAAACCGTGGAGGAAGGAGAAGAACCAGAAGAGAGAAAGAGAGAGGGAGTCTCACGGTGGGGAATGGAAGAATGAGGAGAGAGAGAATAAAGTGGGGTATAAGTCCCCTTTTCACTATTTGCTTTTCTCTTTCTTTTTCTTTTCTTTCTTTATTACTAGCTTAGAGTGTGTGTGAGTGTGTTGACTCACTAATTAAAACCGGCCCCACTATATTAGTAAGCTGGAGCGTTTTTCATTTTCTTACAGAAAACGCTTGTTATTTTACCCGGTTTGGCACTATTCACTAACCGGGCCCGTTTTTTCGGATTTTTCTCGTTTTCTTCATTTTTAATGTTATTAAACTTCCATTAATACTTAATTATAGTTATTTAATCAACTATAATTTTTACGGGTCCATTTGACCACTTAAAGTCACGTTTTCGGGTTTTCTCGAAAAACGTGCTTTAGAACTCCGTTAGCGTTTTAATCCATTGTTTGGATCCGTTTTCTTCGGGAATTCATTCCCGTATACTAATTAGGCCTAACTAAGCCTTAGGAATCCATCTCGGACCCTCTCGAGATCAATTATCTCATATACTCATTTAACGCGCATTTTAGCGTTTTTCGCTTTTCAAGCGTTTTCTCTTTTTTTTGGTTGTTTTATTTTCTTTACCAATACACTTTAGGCACCATTAGGCCTTTAATAATCATATTAGAGTAATTTAATCACCATTTTTAGATCGGGGTATTAAAGATCATGTCCTTGAAATTAGAAGAGAAAATAACAAAGGGACAGGATGCATGCATGCGTGAATGATTCCTTCCATAAATCTTTTAATACCGTCATTATTGATTTAATTTAATGGTTAACTTTGCATTAGGGATACATAGGAGATCTATAAGAGAAAAAATCAAAGAAGGATTAGTCAGCTTTGAGGTAATTAAACTTTTCCTCTATTTTGACTATATTTACTCTTTATCATGGTAAACATTTCCTCATATATTCTATTTGCATTTCTATTTATTGTCATTCAGTGTTGAATAATATAAATAGCAAACTATAATTAAATTGATATGAAGATAATAAATCATAGTTTTTTTTGTACACGCTTTGCCGACTAATATGAAATTATACTTATTCGCAGCTTTGTTATATGATGGATAGATCTTGGATGTATCTTCCGAAGGTCATGTGATCGGTTCACAAATGGAATTATAGAATTTTTAAACTTTGCTTTTGAAAGAAAGGCTGTTAGGGGAAAAATTTATGTCCTTGTGTTAATTGCTTGAATATGTATTATCGTACGAGACAAGAGGTTCTCGATCACGTTAAGTGAGTTGGTTTTGTAAAAGGACATACAAGATGGAAACATCATGGAGAAGAGTCTACAGAATCATCTAGCATTGTGATACTTAATGAAGAGGAAGAAGAAGGAGGAAGGTTTAACCATGATATGCAAGGGTTATTAAATGATTTATTCCCTCGGCTCTTCAGGAAGAATCCGAATTGAATATAGGAGGGATTCAACATGATGCAGACCAAACTGATTTGAACAATCAGCCTGGAGTTGGGGATGATACAGGAAAAATTTATCACTTGTTAAAGGATGTTGAAAAAAAGCTATATCCCAATTGCAAATACAACAAGTTATCCTGTTTAGTGCATTTATACCATTTAAAATGCCTAAATGGATGGAGCAACAACTCTTTCACGATTTTGTTAGAATTTCTGAAAGATTTACTACCAGAGGGTAATGAGCTTCCAGAAGCAGCTCACACGGTTAAAAGGATAATCTCTGACTTGGCTTAGGATATGAAAAGATTCATGCATGTCCCAATAATTGCATGCTTTTTTGGGGCGACAAAGAGAAAGAAGAAACTTTTTCCTGTGGAGCTTCGAGATGGAAAGTTACCTCTAACAATGAAGATGAGGAGGTCATTGGTAAAAAGAAAAAACCAGCAAAAGTCTTGCGTTGGTTTCCATTAAAGCCTAGATTTCAAAGACTTTATATGTGCTCAAAAACTGCTAGTCTTATGAGATGGCACCATACTGATCGAAATAAAGATGGGAAACTGAGACATCCAGCGGATGCTGAAGCTTAGAAGGACTTTGATAGAAGATATCAACTATTTGTGGATGAACCTCGAAATGTTCGCTTAGCCATGTCAAGTGATGGGTTCAACTCATTTAAAACAATGAATGTCACTTACAGTGTGTGCCTGTATGTCTTATACCTTATAACTTGCCTCCATGGATGGTTATGAAACAACCTAACATCATTCTTTCACTCATCATTCCTGGTCCTCAAAGTCCTGGAGATAAGTTTGATGTCTACATGCAGCCATTAATCAAAGAGTTCAATGAGCTATGGGAAGTTGGTGTTAAAACCTATGATGCCTCAAGAAATGAATATTTTCAATTAAGGGCAGTAGTACTCGGCACAATCTCAGATTTCCCCGCCTATGCTAGTCTTTCTGGATGGAGCACTAGAGGAAGATTAGCTTGTCCTGTATGTGGTGTTAACACTACTTCTCAATGGCTCAGAACAGTAGAAAATTCTGCTACATGTGTCATCGCAGATTTCTACCACTAGAGCATAGGTATCGATTTGAAGCTTCATCATTCGATGGTACCACAGAGTTGAGGGATCCCCCTCCCATTCCTTCTGAAGATGTAATCACACAACAATTAGAAGGTATTAATTTCTTTGAGCGTAATGAGAATGGCCCTTGGAAGAAGAAAAGCATTCTTTTCATGCTACCATATTGGAAAAATTTGTTGTTGTGTCATAGTCTTGATGCTATGCACATGGAAAAAATGTTGCTGAGAATGTTTATGGGACCATAATGGGACAAGACGGAAGTCCAAAGATAACTACAAAGCAAGGCTTGACTTGCAAGAGTTGGTTTAAGGAAAGAACTACATCCAACAAGACATCCTAGGAGGAAAACTATCTACTTGCCCAAAGCATGTTATCAAATGACCAAGTCTGAAAAGGAAAGGTTTTTGGAAGTACTCAAGAATATCAAACCTCCTGATGAGTACTCATCCAACATTTCCCGGTGTATTCAAATGAAAGATAAAAAGCTAATAGGGCTGAAAAGTTATGATTGCCACTTGTTGATGCAGGAATTTTTACCCGTCGCCATCAGAGGAAACTTATCTGACTATGTATGTCTTATTTTGATTGACCCTGTGAATACTTCAAGAGGATTTGAAGCAAAGTCCTAACTGAAGATGACCTAAAACAACTCGAGTCTCGTATTGCCATAATTTTATGCAATATGGAAAAGATATTTCCTCCCGCTTTTTTCACCATCATGGTGCATTTGGTAGTTCATTTGGCAAGGCAGATTAGGCTTGGAGGTCCTGTTACGTTTCGCTGGATGTATCCTATTGAAAGGTACATTTCTCATCATCAATGTGCATTGTATACTTGTGAAATTGCCAACCACTGATCTTCAATTTCATCATAGGTACCTTCTTACACTTAAATCCTATGTGCACAACAGAGCTCATCCAGAAGGTTCAATAGCAGAAGGATACATGGCTCAAGAAAGTTTAACCTTTTGCTCTTGATATCTTTCGGGTGTAGAAACTAAGTTTACAAGACCAGTAAGAAATGATGACACTAGTGACCAAAATGAACTTGAACATACAAACTCTCTTTACCCCGGGCGACCACTAGGAGTAAAAGCTACCAAGATCCAATGGAAAAAGAAAGAGAAGGTCCAATTGTGAGATTGATGCACAATCACTTGCACAAGCACACCGTTACATGTTGTTCAATGTTGAATCAGTTGAGCCATATCACGAGTAAGTAGTTGTACTATTCAAATGTGGATCTTCTTTTCCCTTAAGATTTTTATGTACATACTTAATATCATTCATAGGGAACATAAGAGGACCATTCAAGCACAAAACCGTTCACGGCGCCGGCCACAGTATGAGATTGAGAAAATTCATTCTCAACAATTTAGTGATTGGTTCCAAAGACGGGTATAATTCATTCAACTTCCAAGTATGATATAGTTTTTGATCCTTCACCTTTTTGTAAATGATTACATTTTTATCACTTTTAAAACTTCATAGGTAGCACGCTTAGAAGAAGCAGGTACAAGTGTTCTAGAAGAAATTAAGTGGTTAGCTCGTGGACCAAATACTTCTGTTAAACGATTTCTGGTTACATTGTTAACGGCTTTCGGTTCCATACCAAAGACCATGAGAAGTATTTGAAGTCACAAAATAGTGTGTGGTTGTCAGTGTGAGGGGTGATAGTTATGCTAGTGCCCGAGATACTAGACCAACTGTCGGAGTTATCAAGTATTATGGATCATTGAAAGACATCCTTCATTTAAACTATTCTGGTAAGATACGAGTTGCACTATTCAGATGTGACTGGGGTTGACATCAACAGAGGATGTAAACAGATGCTCTTGGTGCTACACTTGTCAACTTCTCATATTTGGCTCACACTGGAGTCAGTCTACTTGATGACCCCTTCATTCTGGCCTCACAAGATGAGAAAGTGTTCTACATCAAAGATGCAAGATGTGATGGATGGTTAGTTGCTAAGCAAGTAAAGTTGAGGGATGTTTTTGACATGGGTGATGAGCCAGAATGGCAATGATGACAGAATTGATGTAGTAGACTTGCATCGTGTTGGGTTGATGGCGATGATGGAGAAGATGTGACATCAATAATGCAACTTGAGGATATGGAAAATCAAGATGATCAAAATTAGTGGTTATAGATTAGTATTTTGAATTGTTTTTTGTCTTCTAAATTGAACCTAAATGTGTAACCCCACATACTCATCTTTAAACTTTTTTGTTCAAATATTGGATACATTATCTTTTTCTTGTAGTACATCTTAATACTTCATTATGTTCTTAAATACTAACTTCATTATATGTCTAAATGCATTTGATTTTCTTACCAACCTTTTTCTTTAATGTAAATTTAACCTTTTTTTCAGTGATACTTTTAGCTTTTGTTCACACAGAATGGCTAAACGTAAGCTACGCGTGATATCTATCTACAATCAATCTCAAGGGTCAGCACACAACAAGAAGGTGGTTCGACTCAATCACAAGAAACTTTTCATACAATTGAAAATGGTGCAATGGATGATGGTGAATCAGATTTTGTGGATACACCTCATGAAGAAACCACCATAGATGAAGATTCTCAACCAGGTTGGTGCAAATATTTAAAATATAGAACCGTCCTTGCAAATTATGCATTCTATTTTCCAACTATTTTGTTGTTTGGTTATCATTTTCTAACTTGTATTATTTTCATGTGAAATGTAGTTGAAAAAAAGTTCATGGACATACCCGAATGCAAGATGTGTGGACTTTAGAGAGTCACCAGCGAGTTCAAGTTAACTTAAATGAGTGGGCTTACCAGTTGGCGGAGAAGCTTGTACATTTACCTGATTCCTGGGTACTCTTGCAAGAATGCCTCAACATCTACCAATCAATTACTCAGACTAGAGAAAAGTTCCCCAAAGGCTGAAGGATGACTTATGGAGCATTGTGAAGGTTATAATTTTGTAATATGAACTTTACTTTTGATTTAGTTGTCGAGGTATCATATGTATTATGCTCTAATATTCAACTATATGCAACTATTGTAGGAGAAGTTCACATTTTGTCCAGCTGAACCTGAATTTCTAAAGAGTTGGGTTATTTCTGATGTGGGAAAAAAATGGAAAGGATGGAAATCTGAATTGAAACAATGCTACTACGATCCAAGCAAGACTGCTGGTCAAATTCTTGCGAATGTGGTAGATGATAGAGTTGACAAAGATCAAATGAAAGATCTTGTGAATATTTGGTTGAATCCAGAATACCAGGTATATATGATGATTTGATGTTTTATGTTGTTTTATATCTGTTGTGGCATTAGTTTTAAATTGTAATCAACTTTGTGGACTTTCAGATGCTATGTGAACAAAAAAAGAACAATCGTAATAAATCAGATGAGCCTCATTGCACAGGAACTAAATCTTTCGCCAGACTTGAGTACAAAGAGATGAAAACTTTGCTTATTTCCTTTTGTATTTTATCCTTGAATTATTGTTTAGTAGTTTCATTTTCATAACTCCACGATGTTGTAGGCTGCATAATGTGATAGCAACAAAAATATGTGTTCCTTGACTTCTTTGCTTCTTATCATTATATTTTTAAACTTCAACATGCCTTGAACTGTAGCATGTTTTTTCATTCATAGTAGTTTTGCTTGATGTAGGCTAAAAAAAATAATGGGGCTAGGCCTACAAGTGCTCAACTTTATGTGAAGAGCAGAACTCGTAAAAATGGGAGAATAGTGAATGATAAAGCAACTGAAGTTGTTGTAAGTAATTATTACTTAAACTTTTGGCCGATTTGAATATTGTCTATAAAATACATATGATATATTTCTATATATTAGGAAACTTTGAAAGGATACATGATGGAGCAAGCTCTTCGAATGGCATAGGGGGGGTTGAGATCTGGAAGGATGAATTATCAAAAGCTAAAGGATCTGAAAAAAGAGGTCATGTTCGATGTGTTGGAAGAGTTCCACTTGTTAAAAAGAAAGTAGCTACATCTGGTGAAGATCAACTAACATGGCAAACAACTGCTAATGAGCTAGGAGAGACCCTTACCCAGACACAAAGGGTATTGGGTAGTGTTGTAGGATTCATGAAGGAACACATTCCAGAGGCCATCATGTCAAACTTTTTCAACAGCCTTAATGTGCAGGTAATGTTACTCTTGTACTTGTGTTCTGTAGATTTAGTGTGGAATTGTCTGTTTCTCTGCTGGAATTGTTTGTTTATGCTGGAATTGTCTATTTCTGTAGTTGGTGCCTAATGCAAAATAAGGTCTGTAAACAGTACCAGAGCTGTTCATTATATATGGAACGTTAGTTAGGTATGCTGATTCCATTGTTTTTGTAGTTGGTGCCTAATGCAAATAAGCTCTGTAAACAGTAATAGAGCTGTTCACTATATATGTTGGAACTTTAGTTAGGTATGCTGTTTCTGTAGTTGCAAAACGCAAAAGAATAGAGGCTAAATATGGAAGTAACAAAGCTTGAATATGAACCTCCAAAACCATGAGGCACATCACCAACTACAGAATTTGTAAGAATTTTTCTTTCATTCTCTCTTTCTCAGTATGCTTCTCTGAGACTCTAACGGTCTCATCTTTATTTCTTTCCAAAGCAACTACTGAACAAAAGTGATTGAATTTTCTGTAGTTGTCCATTACTGCTTGGAATTGAACAAAAGTGATTGAATTTTTCTTCCGCTCTCTATTCTGCTGGAATTTTCTGTAGTTGTCCGAGTAATATTTGTCATAATTGACTTTCTTTTGCTTATCTCTCTTTTCCTTCTTGCATTTGTGAAGATTACTGGCCATGTGTAAATGCAGTAAAGAGTAGTAATGTGTATCTATCTGTATCTCCTCTTGCCTACTAGTCATTATGTTCCAGATGAGTGGTTTAGGCATAATCTATGTGTCCGTGTGTGGTGAAGATTGGACTACCGAATGAAGATTGTGGTTTATTTATATATTTCAGGTTCCAAGTGATATTTCTAGCAGTACAAATTACTCAGCTAATGAAAATCAACTTTCGTCGAGTGAAAGAAATACTAATGGTACTTCTTCTTGCTAATGAATATTTTCCACTTATCTTGGATAACCATTTATTTATCTTCTATCTTTGTGACGATATAATTTTTGTGTGTGCAGGTGCTGAGTAAAAGAATGTGGATGAAGTCAAGATTTAATTTTAGAAGTAGGAGAAGAATGAAGAAAGAGAGAGAGAGTGAGTGATATGTTACATTCTAAACTCGTTTAAGAAACAATATTGTATTTTTTGACTTAAACACAACTTATCTTGATGTTGATTACGATACTTTTGGAGGATAATGATGAATGTTAGTGTTAAACTTGCGCTATTATAAACTCTTACCATTTTTAATGGCATTGGAGCTTATTGAATACCTCATTTATTGTTCGAGAATTCACAGGTCATTTTATAAATATTATTGGAATTATATTTTATGTCAGTAAAAGTTTTACTAACACTGATTTTGTGTTAGTATAGCTGTTACAAGATGGTTTATTCTGTTTGTATAATCAGATTTTACTAACATAATTATGTGTTAGTATATATGTATACCGACACTTACTTTTGTGTAAGTATAGCTATTGCAGGATGGTTTTTTCTGTTTGTATAAACAGCTTTTACCCAATAAATTATGTGTTAGTATATAGGTATACCGACACTTTGTTTTGTGTTAGTATAAATTCACGAGCTATTCTCACTTATGTTAAGTGTTAGTATAGATCTTCTGCCTTTACTGACTAAGAAAATAAGTGTCGATAAAAGCTTAGAACTCTTTACCGACACACACTATATGTGTCAGTATAGACCTATAGTATCTGAGGTTATACTGACACTTTTTTTATGTGTCGGTAAAGGTCAACTGAGTCTATACTGACACTTTCTGTAGCTATACTGACACAAAAAATGTGTCTGTAAATGGCATTTTTTGTAGTGGTGTAAGAGCATGATTATCAATAGTTCTTATGGGTTCTTAAGTAAAAAAATAAATAAGAAAATATGAGGTGGAAAAGAGAGGGATAAGAACTATAATTTTAGGTTCTTCGGGAAGAACTTTTTAAGAACCCAAAAATGGGACCCACTATTTCTTTCCTCTAATTATAATATGAAATATAAATAATTAAAATATATATTTTAAAAAATCTTAATATTTTAAAAAGTAGTAATGATATAAATAAACTAACTATATCAAAATTTAAAAATCTCATTCTCTACAAAATGACATCAATATTGACTATGTTTTTCATATTTAATATATATTTACTTTAGGTAAATTAATAGTAACATAAAAATAATATTAAAATATACTTGAAAAATATAATATGTGACAAGTATTAATGTCAAAATTCATTATAATATTTTAATCTTAAATATCGAATGAAAATAATAAAAAATTACATTAATTATATATATATATATATGAATATATAACTTTAATCATGTATAAAATATTACGTTAGATTATTTATGTATTATCAAAAATAGTAGTAATAATAATTAATAAGTAAAAATAAAATGATATGATAAATTGATAGAATTTAAAACCAAATGATGGGTTTTCTGATGTTAATAAAAATTAGATATAGTTCTTAAAATGATATGACAGTAAAAGAAATAGGAAAGAGAGTGTTAAGAACCATGATTATCATGCCCTAACAATATTCCATGATGTATCATCTCTTTATTGTAATTTAAATGTTTTTTTTGTAAAAGGTAAAGATATATAAATAATAATGAGAGTTAATACAAAAATAGATACACAGGAGACCTATATATCGGATACCAACTAGGGCCCAAGATGTCTAAGGGAGGGGATAGGGAATATACAAAAATTTCCCTAAACTTTACAAAAACGACAGAGAGCCGGTAATAGGGGGGAGACATATACAAAAATTCTCATCCCTCAAAAGTAGCTCTATGAGCAAAGTACCTTGTCTAACCAATCCTGGTCTTTGGGAGTGTGACTCATCTTTGTCCAAATGATAGCTTTGGTTGCTGCCTTGATGTCTGATATAATGAGTGAGGGATCTCTGGCCTGGTTAGCCATGGCCCGTTTGCACCTCTCAATCCAGATGTAGTAGACAACGTTGGCGACTGCTGCTCATTTCACTAGGTCTATTGGGCGACGCCTTTTGCAGTAGCGAGTTATCCAATTGGAGCAGCTACGGAGGCTCGTTCTGTTCGTAGGGATCCCCAACCAGTCACAAATGCTCCACCAAATCCTGTTAGAGAACCTGCAATGGAAAAATAGGTGGTGGCTAGTCTCTTGAGCGCGCTCACAGAGCCAGCATCTGTTAGCAAGGCAAATGCCCCAATTTTGGAGCTTATCACAAGTTTTCAGTCTACCTCTGAGGGTAACCCATAATATAAATTTAGCTTTAGGAATAGCCCAAGTTTTCCAACAAATGTTAAAGAAGGGGAAGGACCTTGGGGGGGGGGGGGGGGGGGGAGGAGACATCGTTATAAAAGCAACTAACTCGAGGGTGAGGAGAATAGGATAGAAGGAGCGACGCAGCGTCTTCAGTAGACCCACATTGTTTGATCCACCCGTACCTAGCATGGAGGATAGACTTCCAGGTCCAGGGGTCATTCCCTTTAGCTGATGTAGCCCAAATGCTAGGACCGGACAGGTAGAGAGTGTGGATCCATTGTATCCAAAGACGCTCAGGGTCACCAAAAATGGAGGTGATAGTTTTGAGCATGAAACACATATTCCATTTGTGGATATCCTTGAGTCCAAGGCCTCCTTTTTCCTTGGCCGCTGATAAGTCTTTCCATGCCACCGGGGGGGTCGCGTTACCCTCGGCCATCCCCGACCAGAGAAACGAGTGAAATTGTGTTATAATGTTCTGGATGACGTTTTTAGGGATGGAAATGCAGGAGGCCCAAAATCCCACAATGCCGAATAGGGAACTTTGTATGAGGGAAAGCCGACCCGTGAAGGAGAGAGATTGACCACCCCAGGAGGATATAGTCTTATGGATGCTATCAATGAGGGGTTAAATGTTTATCGCCGTTTGTGGTTTCAAAAGAAATTGATTAACATTTATCAAATAAAATTTATCACTTCAATTCGATGATCACTTTGTCTCCCCTTTAGGTGTATTCTTCATTATCTGATCTATTTAATGCTCGCTGTTTCAGTAAACCATGTGATCATGAATCCATGGGTCATATAGTCGATTGATGGTACGACGTAAAATAATATTTCGTTGCAGAAATTGAAAACACTGGGAAATTAGCTGCTATCAATGCTCTAACTTGATCATCAATCTTTCTGCACTTCATCTTCCCGTTTGCTCCATGCATGCTGAGTGACACTATGCGTTATGCATGCGACTGTAACCCAACGTGTTCTCCACCGATGGAGACGCGTCGTAGTTTCATACTGCAAACTCCAACTTCATCGTCACTACTAACCCTGCATACTGATACTCCTGCACACATGCATGGGAGAAAGAAACCACCGCATCCGCATCCCACCTCCATCATTGATAATGTGCAACTGCAAGTCCTCCCATGCATTTCATAACCAGAGAGCTTTTATGAGATTGTCGGCCGGTCAAATCTATATCTTTCTGTTCTTCGTCGTTTCTCTCGTTGTATATAAATAGATACGTAATGATTCCCTGGGGGTCCCAACACAAATACAGTACTCTAATAACCATCTCAATCAGCATCGATCGAATAGGAGTGGCCTGGCCAGTAATTAAACTTTTCTGACGGCGGTAAAAGATGACCGGTATCAGCAGGTACAGTTACCTTGTTCTTGTCCTCTCTCTCACACTCATTCTTACTCCCACCACCAGTGCCGCAGATGGCTCGAACAGAAAGCTAGTGAGGGAGCAGATCAAACGCCCTGACTCAACATCACTTCTTAACTATGAGGTTGCTGCCGGCAATCGTTATGCAAATGGTTTGTGGCAAGGTGGTGGTAGTGGATCTGCAAGTGCTACTCCTGATAGAAGTTCTGCTTCGGGCTCTGGCGGCGCTAGTGCAGGCTCTCTGACTGGATCTCCTAGTTATGCCTCAGGCAACGGTGTTGGATCTGCGTCGTCTTCAAACGGACCGCGCGGTGGATCCACGTCCACGTACGGGTCAGGATCGGGGTCTGTGATGTCAGGTTACCCAGTTTATTATGGGCCGTATGATGGTTCAGGGACGGCAGGAGTCCCTCCCCCGCCGCCTTATAACTAGATGTACCCCACACCAGTGACACCACACCAGTGACACCACCTGCCATAAAGTTGCAATTTACTATATATGTTTGGGGTGGGCCGCTTAATATAAATCTAGTTTATTAAATAATGTTGTGCCCGCCGCTACTACTACTAGTGGTGATGCTGTTAAATCATTTCATGCTCGTGTGTTTGTATGAATGTTGAATGTATATCTAGGCCTTCTGTTAAATGAAAACCCAATTATATATTTTTATAATTTGGTCATATAGTAATATTATTAAAGATAAAATGTGGATAAATTTTGAATGGATCTTATTAAAATTTCCTTCAGTGGAAAAAAGTCTAACGAGAATAAAGGGTGTCCACCACATCCATTAAATTTATAAGTCCATCTAAATACTTCCACAAGCCAACAAATATCTAGACCAAGAAGTCGCTAAAACAACCTTAATTTACAATAGTTATATGACTCAAATAATTTTTATGAAGGTAACATATACAAAGTTATAGTGCAAACTACCTTAATTTACAATAGTGTGAGCAAAGGAAATAGCAAAGGTATATGCACATATATGTCTAAAAAGGACATGAAAGTACAAAAGAGGTGATAAGATGTCTTAAATTCTTGCCTACATATCATGTAGTCGATGGTCACATGTACTATACAACCAACAATGCAAGCATGTATAATGAGTAAGGAAAACTTGTATAATCAACAATTATACTGAAATTGCTATTTTTATGTACAACATTTGTTATATAAGTAATGTATAAGTTTTGTACGTGTAATGTACATTTTTCTTTAACTATATGTACAAGTAATATGGTTATATTTGATTACATGTAGGTGCAGCCAAGACTTGTTGTTCTATAAATGGGATGGGCAGATTGCGAAAATTTACAATAAGGAGACTTCCATAAGGGTTGATACATTAACTCGATTCTAGTCACAAACGTCTAAAAAACAAAAATCCGGTGACAAACTTAGTTAGTTTTTTTCTCTTTTTCTTTGGTGTTTTGTGTTACTCTTGTTTCTGTCCTCCCATTTCAAGCTTTTCTTTCTCCTTTTATTCCATCTCATCATGGCTGAAAAAGACAAATCTATTGACTATCTTACCATGTGTTGTGTCCGTCTTACCCTTATAGCTAGAGGTGGCCACGGGCTGGTCCCGATCATAGTCCCAAGCTCAACCGGTCTCAGTCCCTAGAGTGAGGAACCGGTCCCGGACCGCTAGCCGGGCAGCAACTAAGCTTTTTTTTAATGATGGACTTTGGTAATTTATGGCTAATTAGTATGTAATATTGTAAATATGGTGATTTTGAGTTGTATTTATAGAATATTTGGAATATATATTTGTTAGAGAGAGCAAAATTCAAAAAATAAAAAAGTGTTGTTGAAGTTTGAATCTAGGACCAGTCCCGGGCCGGTCCCATACATTACGGTTATATTTCAAAATTTGGGTCGGTCCCGAGCCGGTCCGGAAATTGTCTCTGTTGAATAACGGCTATATTTCAAAAAAAAGGATCGGTCTCAGTCCCGGTCTCTTGGATAGTAAAACCAGACTTGCCCGTTATTTTTTCTGGACAATCCCAGGACGGTCTCGGTCCCTGGTCAGCGGTCTTTAACTGATCTTTGACTGGGCTCGGTCCCGGGTTAGCCCGTCCCAGTGGCGACCTCTACTTAGAGTGAAGGAGGAAACTTGCATTGTTGTTGATGATATGTTGGAGATGCCTATACTCATATCCCTTAAGAGTGATGTTTGATTTGGCGGTTTTTTGTGCTCTAGAGTGTGGATATTCAGGCGATGAAGTAGACCATCGGCAAGGTATGAAACTCAGAGAAAGATCTGGCGGTGCATAACCTTGGTGCGGCCTGGGCTCTTTCTCTTTTAGTTTGCTAATGAGGAATGGTTGCATGTGGTCTTGGGTTGTGGACCATGGACCTTGAGGGTTGCCTCTTGGCTCTTATGGAGGTCAATAAGTCCAAGGCACCGGTTGAGCATGACTTTCGCTGGGTTCCATTTTGGGTGCGGGTTCGTGACGTGCCGTTTGTTGGAATTGAAAATACCGTAAATAGAAATATAGAAGATAGTAGAGGAAAATTTGATGTGTTTATTGCAATAATAATGACCTATTACATAGGCATACACTCTTACTAAATCAGAGAAAATAATTCTGACTGATATAACAAATCAGTATACTAAAACTAAACTCTCCTAAATAGTAGGTAACTTAAAAAACAAATTTGAACGTTGTGCAACGATAGCACAACAAAGACTAATTATTCAGGTAATATAATTATCTAAATTGTGTGCTTAATTAGGAACTAAAATTTTAACATCCTCCCTTAATTCAAACTTGCACATCCTAAACAATCTCCAAGAAAAGTGAACTTCTCCCGCGGCAAAGTCTTGATTAATATATCTACAACTTGCATCTTTATTGAACAAACTGCACGACAGTTTTCTTTCAAGACACAAGTTCTCGAATAAAATGTAGCTTCAAGTTGACATGTTTTGTTCTTCCATGTTGAACCAGATTTTTGGTCAACGCAACAGTTGATTTGTTGTCACACCAGATAACTATAGAACCCAACTGTTTGCACCTTAAATCCTTCAACACTCTTCTCAGCCAAACAACTTGAAAATGCTGCTGCAGTAACCGAAGAATACTCAGCCTCTGTTGAAGATAAGGCCATTGAACCTTGCTTCTTTGAACTCCATGAAACAGCAGCGGAACCAAGATAAAAACATGAGCTGATACACTTCTCCTGTCATCCAAACAATTTGCCAAATCACTATCACTGAATCCCATGAGCTGAAAATTTTTAACAAAGCTATACCACAACCCATAATCTCGTGTTCCAGCAACATATTTAAGAGTGCGTTTTGCTGTACCCATATGATGTCTGGTAGGATTAGACATTTATCGAGCAAAAACACCAACAAGGTATGATATATCGGGTCTGGTATGAGTAAGATAGATCAAGCTACTTACCAAGCTTCGAAATTCTTTCGCACCAGCAGCACCGGAACCATCATCTTGCTTCAGCTGCTCATTAGTATTCATTGAAGTAGCAGCTGGTTTACAATTTTTAACCCATATTTCACCAGTAAATCATCTGTATATTTTTTCTGAGAGAGACAAATATACCACCAGCTTCTGTTTCACTTCCAAACCCAAAAAATATTTAAGAAGACCCAAATCAGTCATCTCAAATTCACGCTGCATCTCATGTTTAAACTTGTCCGCCATTTTACATGATGAGCTAAAATATAAAATTTCATCCACTTAAAGACAAACAATTAAGATTTCCTTCCCTGTTTGCTTTACATACATAGTAAAAGCATTTGGACTTCTGAGAAATTCTTTGGTGAGAAAATAGCCATCAATCTTATTGTACCATGCTCGAGGTGCTTGGTGAAGACCATAAAGAGCTTTATGCAATTTAACACCAAGTTTTCTTGGTCAGTAACGACGAACCCTTCCGGTTGTTTGACAAACACATCTTCCTTTAACTGACCATTGAGAAATGCATATTTTACATCAAGTTGATACACCGGACTCTTCATCTTTGCTGTTTCTGCTAGAACGATTCTCACGTTCTCAAATCGAGCTACTGGCGAGAACGTTTCTTCAAAATCAATTCCAGGAATTTGAGCATACCCTTTCGCTACCAGTCGGGCCTTATATTTTTCAATGCTCCCATCAGCTGCTAGCTTTGTTTTGAAGATCCATTTCAGGCCAATAGCTTTCTTACCTACTGGTAAGTCTGCTAAAATCCATGTATGATTTTTCTCAATTGATGCTAGCTCTTCTTCCATGGCCTTCTGCCATTTTTCTTCATGCTCAGCTTGCTGAAATGTTATAGGATCGCCTGTAAATAGTGCTAACTAACAAGATTCATAAGTATCGGTTAGTGCTTTGTATCTAGGCGTAACATCATCGTCATCTGATTAGTGTGGAACTTTAGGAGTTGATAAGCTGCTGGATGCCGATGTCGGTGATGCTGTAGGTGAGGGAATATTAGGTGTTATAGTAGGTGCTACCGCAGAATCATCTGCATGATCATTTGAGTCTGAAATTTCATTCACACATTCACGAACAGTACGAGGTTGCTTATCTTCCCATGGTCATGCACTATTTTCATCAAAAAACCACATCTTTTTGCACCAGAATTTTGTTTGTCTTAGGTACAATAAGTTTATATGCTTTAGAATCTGAACAATAGCCAATAAAGATACATTGAATTGACTTACTATCCAGTTTCTTACGATCATGAGTATGGACAAGTGTATATGTCGTACAACCAAATACACGGAGATGATCTACCCAAGGTTTCCTCCCTGTCTATGCTTGATATGGAGTCCGATTGATAACCGCCTTGGTTGGGGAGAGATTCAGCACATACACTGTTGTAGCTACTGCCTCAGCCTAAAAAATATGAGGTAGATTTTTATGTTGAAGCATGATGCATGCAAGCTCTACCACAGTGCGACTTTTCCGCTCAACAACGCCATTTTGCTCCAGTGAATATGGTGTTGGCAGCTCTCGGTTAATCCTTTCTTTTTTGTAGAAATTCTGAACCTCCTTTGATGTAAACTCCCCTCCTCAATCTGTTCTTAAGACTTTAATACTTCTCGCCGTCTCCCACTCAACCTTGGCTTTAAATATCTTAAACTTTGCAAAATCTTCTAATTTTCACATCAAGAATAAACCCATGTCATGCGGCAGTAATCATCAATAAACAGCAGGAAATACTTGCTTCCTCCAAGTGATGATGTCGGCATTGGTCCACACAAATCAGCGTGAACAAGCTCCAGTTTGCTTGTTGCTTTCCACGCTCTATCTTTAGGAAATGGCTTCCTTGATTGCTTTCCATTTATACACCCTTCACACGGATCAATAAAATTTACAGTAAGCAGTCCATGAACCATACCTTTGTCATATAACAATTTCAGCCTTTTTGATGTAAGTGACCAAATCTCAAGTGCCACAAATATGAGTCATTTGGTTTTTCTGCCACCAAGGTCTTCTCCATATGATTATCAAACATGATAGGAAACATACGATTGTGTTGCATTTTTACCTGAGTGATAACTTCACCCCCAGGTTTATTTCTGATGATACATTCCCCATTTTCAAACGTCAAGGAGTATCCAGCTTCCATCAGTTGTCCAACACCGAGGAGATTGTGAGCAAGGCTAGGAGAATAATATATATTTTTATCACCTTATTCTTGCCTTGACTTTTACCGACGACTGTTGTACCTTCCCCGGCTACATCAATCAACTTATTATCTCCCAATTTCACTTGAATTTTTGAGATTTGTCGATCTCCTGAAACATTGCTTTTCATCCCATCATATGATTGGTACATACGCTGTCGAGGTACAAACATCAGTTTGAGTAGAAGGATCTCCAGCCATAAGCAACTTGATATCATCCTCATCGCCGATATAATTGGCGTGATAATCCTTTGGTTTACTCCAACATTCAGATTTCAAGTGCCCATATTTTTTACAATTATAATATTGCATGGAGCTGCAGTTGCTGCTGTCTTTTCTGGACCAGCAACCTCGACCACCTCTACCTTTACCAAGGTTGGTGGATCGGCCACCATGACCATGATATGTTGATTCTCCTATTTTCTATTTTTTTCTCACTCCCATAACCATTAACTAAAGGGTCTGATACCACTTTTTTGGAATTGAAAATACCATAAATAGAAACAGAGAAGACAACAGTGGAAAATCTTATGCGTTTTTTGCAATAATGAACGGCCTATTATATAGGCATACACTCTAAGTAAATTAGAGAAAATAATTCGAACTGATATAATGTAAGTACGTAATGTATAAAATCAGAAGCCTCAGTACAAGACTGATAGGGAGCATAAACGAAGAATGAGATAGAAAGGTTTAAAAGAAAAACTCCGCTACCAATCTTATTATTGATAACTTGAAAACTCCTCACCTGATTTGTTCAACACTTTGAACAATCACTCTCACGTCTAATTCTAGACAAAACGTTGATTACAATCAACAACTCTTTTCTCTCTCAAAGACTATCTTTTTACGGTAGAAGCTCTACCTTTTCTGATGTTTTTGCTATACATTTATACTACTTGGAGGCAAATAACAACCTCCTAAATATCTACAAAAAATCTTTATCTAAAACTAATATAAATACCAAATACAAGATCCTGAAATATCTTTAAACTGTTTCCTAGTATTGAAATACCCCTAAATTAATTTAAATTAATTTAGGGGATTTCTTTTATTAAACCTTTAATAATACTATTAAGTATTAAATTATATATAGAATTATGAATGTTAAATAGTTAAGGGATTATGAATATTAAATTATTGAATGGAATTATGAGTATTAATACTATATGGAATTATGGAAATTAATTTAGGGGATTCCTCCTATTTAGCTCTAAAGAATACAATTAAATATTTAATTATTATATATTATTATATAGCATTATGAATTTAATAACAAGAATTATAAGTCAATAAATCTTGGAAAAATTCCTAGACATTCCAATTATATTATAAAGATTTTAGAAATATTGGGAGCATTGATTTGAAACATAAAAGTCAATATAAAATCCTAGAAACCTTAAAGCTTATTAAGCCTTGCTAGGGTTGACTTTTTAAGAATAGTCAAACTAGCACATGAAACCTATACCAATAAAAAGGTTATGGAAAACCATGAAGATTGATAAAAAGAACATCAAAAACGGATCATCCTAGCCAAAGTTATGATAAATGAAAGTTTAGAGCCAAAATTTTGAAAAGATGCTGATGTGGCAAGTTTGCTGACTCATCAGGCGCCTCGGGACACGCACCCAACACTTAGAAAATTCTATCTCCATGTTTTTCGCAACTGACTTCGCCCTAACTTGTGACCTCCATAACTTTCTCCTCTTTTGGAATTTTGAGTGCCGTCTTTTGCATTCTCTTCTCCTTAATCTCCTTTTCCAACCATAACTCGTACATCTTCTAACTCGTCCTACATCGACGGGAATATTGATCCAAAGTTGCCACCTTGCGAATTCGTAACCCAGAATTCTGGTTTTCTCTGAAATCAGGTAAACTTCATCTTGCCATAACTTCTTCGTTTCTCAGCCAAATTTCGTGTTCTTTAGCTCATTTTGAAGAGCTCTAATCCCTCTACAACTTTCATGTTGATGACCAAAGCCCAATCCCAACCGTTTGGAAGATTTAGGTGCCTAAAGTTCTCGACTCGTCAGCACATAAAATCATAGATTTTTCCAGAAAACGCAAGGTATAAACTCGTAACTTTCGGCTCAGATTTCTTTCTATGTAGTGCAAATTAGAGGGAGGTCTTGCTATCAATGTGTAGAGCTATGTTTCCTCTTTCAATTAAGCCCAAGAACAAAGCCTGACTCGATCTGTACTGAAACTTATAGTGCTTCGAAGTTGGCTACTCGAACAGGCAAGGTTCGAATATTTTTCCCAGAACCCGAACTTGAATCTCCTTGTTTGTGCAATTCCGGTGAGTTTTTCTTCAAATTCCTCCGATTATGCTGATTGATTTTGCATTATCAACCTAACCCAACTGCCAATTTCATCAATTATGCCTTGTATTGAGAGAATTTTGTAAAAATCGAATCGGGTATAACATGAACCCTAACCTCTTCGAACCCAGAATCGAATTCGTAGGATACTGCATTATAGGTGGTGAAATCGGTGTCAATAGATTCGTTTTTCAATTTCGAATTCAATGGAACAAGAATCACTCGATTTCGTTCTGTAGATTGAGAGAAATCTCGAATTTAGTACTCGGGTGTCGGGTTTAGATTGCTGATGAACTCGATGATTTTCGGCCGTCCGATCGTAGTTAAAAGAAACGGACAGCCGAGATTAAAACGTTTAAGTTTAAGTTAGTTACGTTTTTAATATTTCCAGAATTAAACCCTAAATGTTGAATTAATTTAAATACCTTCCTGAATGTATTTTGACTTGAAATTTTAACCATAGATTCCTTATAAAATCTAATTTATTTTGATGTAAATTAATATGGTTTTGGAGTTTTTAAACGTAAGTTATGATTTTTGTAAGTTACGGGTATTATGGAATTATTTGGTTAAATTAAAAAGATATTTTTATGAAATAAAAATTTTATAATATGTATAAAATGTTATAGTTACTATATATTAAATTTGGGAATTTTTGGACAAGGGTAAGTGGGTTTTAAAAGTTGTGTTTATGAAATTTTCATAAGTTTATCCTATAATATATGGTTTTTAATGTAACAAAAATTAAGATATAGTTTGTTAATAAACTTTTTAGGTTGGGAAAATATGAAAAGACTAAATTAACATTAGTAACAGTATGTTTATAAATATTTTTAGGTATAAACTTTTAAGTGAGGTAAATATATATATACATATATATAAAAGAAATAAAGTAGTAACTTAGGTTAAATCAAGGAACTAAATTAATCTACATTTATATTATTATATAATATGGTAGTTAATATACTTAATTGAAACTAAGGAAAAATACTTTATTTTATAAACCATATTTTGGATGTAGATATGTGTAAAAGTTAATATAAATAATTAAATGCAATAAAACTACATAAAGAATGTCTTGAATAAATCCTAGTATACATATACGATAAATAAATAAATAAAAGACATAAAATACCTTATAGCAAATAGAATATGAAGGAATTAATAAGTTAAACTAAACCTATACATAATACTGTTAAAAGAATATTATATGAGGTAGTATTGAATTGTGGTTACGAAATTAAGCTTAAAGAGTTATCTTGGATTTCTAAGATATATAAACCATATTAAAATACATGTGTAATATTATTGTCAAAGACCATAATGTAAATCTATAATTTGGTTAGGTAATTAATAAGTTGGGACTTAGGAATATTTGTAATTAGATTTTACTCAAATAGAACTTACTATATAATTAATAAATAAATGTAATACTTTTACATCTAAATGTTCTTAAATATAAACAATAATAAAATAAATAAAATACTTTTACATCTAAATGTGAGGTGGATTAGTAAGTCTAGATTTAATCATTTCTTAACATTTATGGTATTGAAATATAACTTAATGTTTTAAGATAAAATCATTAAAAGGATTATGATATAAAACAATATTAAACTATGATTTGGAAATTTATCTAAATAATAATCCTTAAGTTTCTTGGCATTAGATAAGCCATATGAAATACATTTATAACATTTATTACCAATACTTAGGATGTGAGTTTACAATTAAGTGAGGTATTTAGTAGTTAGAATTTATAGAAGGTTTATAAATAGGAATTTGATACTTAAAACCTTTGAACCTTTTATTAGATAAAACTAAGTTACGTAAGATATTATATTGATATACTTTACGGCAATGGGAAATAATGATAGGTTATTTGAATATAAAATATGAGAATTTTCATAATAGATTATCTTATTAAATGATTAACAATTTCACTTACGAACCAGAATTTAATTCTTTGATAAATTCTACTCTATGTAGATATTGTCCATCCTAAATACAATAAAGGAAATTAATTTATTAAGTTATTCCTTTGAAACCTTAGGTTTTGTAAAACAGTTTAAAACGTATTTAAGGCTTAAGTTTAATGAAGTTTAGTACAAAGGATTATACATAGTCTATAGAGAGAATGTGTGTAAAAATAAAACATTTAGGAAATTAAATGTAAGTAAGGATACATAAAAGGTTATACTAAACACCTTATTGTATAGGTAATAATAAAACATATAATATACCTTGTGAATACTAAATGTAAGATTAATTTGTTAAATCTAAGTTAACTATAGTATAGTTATTCAGGGTGAGAAGCAATTTAACATCTTATGACAAGTTTATTAGATGGTTGTAATTAAAAGTCATTCTGAACTAAAGATGAGATAATTGAGTTTAGCAATTCAATTAAGTTATAATAAAACGCGTCTACAACCCTACGATTCCAATATACAAGAGGTAGATCTTAATTAAGTTAAGGGAAAGACTTAATCATAGTGGGTTATCTAGTAGATATTGTTTAAGTACATAATCTTTTCATTGTGAGATGATATAGTATAGTATTCTGAGATGAATCCATCATAGGTCATAATACAATGTTTATTCTAAATTAAGAATAAAGGTATTGAGCTTAAGATTATTATCGAAATTCTTAGATTTAATTATATAATATACACATTTATGATATAAAGGTCTCAAAAGTTTTGATTGTGAGGATTGTGGTTAAATATGAATAATGTGGATAGGAGTGGACAGTTAGCAGGTGTTAATAAAATACATTCCTTGATCCTACAACCTTGGGCTATACAACCTTCTAAAATAAGTCAAAGGTTATACATAACATTTAAGCGAGGGCTTATAAGATAATTGAGATTTGGAAATAAGAGAGAGGAATTTATTTAAGTTTAACTTAGGGTACAGGTTATTGATAGTAAATTATCTTCAATGTTCCTCAGAGAATTGTTGAATGTTTGCATGAGTTTACTAGAACTGCTACAGCGTTGACCAGGTACGATTTCTCGTACTCCGATACTTTGTTGATTGACTTATGAGACGTTTTCAAAAAACGCTAACTGAGCTTGAATGGATTTCAAAAGGAGACTGTGTGTATGACTAACTCAGCTTGTGTGACTAACTGAGCCTTGAATGTGAAACTTACATGGGTATTGGTTCCTTCTATTTGGTTGTTCCATTAGACATTGACTGCTTAGGGTTTACGCTTTTGCACTCTGTAGGACTGAGTGTTTTGGTATTGCTCTGGGTAGTTAGTGATCTGGTGGGAATTTGGAAAAAGGTCAATTTTGGTAAATTCTTCTTTTGACTCTGGATATCGTTTCATCCATGAGCTGGTTCTTGAGGTTTCGACGTGCGCGCGTCTTCAATGGTAACAGTGAGGGGCTGTATATCCCCTGTCCCAAAAGGGACGTAGTAGACAGTGAGGGGCTGTATATCCCCTGTCCCAAAAGGGACGTTGTAGACAATGAGGGGTTGTATATCCCTGTCCTAAAAGAACGTACTTGGCGGTGGGGGCCATCTCTCCCAGTTGAATTATTCCACTCTTGAGTTATTGGTCTTGGATCTATCTTATCATTCCTAGTCCTTTGTGACTATCTGAGTCTTTCTACTCCTAACGGGAATTGGGTTTAACTAAGGCATTGGATGTTCACTAACACATGTGGTGTGGTTTTGTTTGACTAACTTTACCTTTCTATTATTTATCGTCATCCTTAACTTGTTATCTATGGCTTGGTGATTTTAAAGTGCCTTGTTTCCCTGTTTTACTTTCAAGAGTTTAATTTCAAGTTACTGTTTATTTTGAAGAGTTATGTTTTAAAGATTGTTTTGGAGAATTGTACCAGTTCCATTCCAGGGAACTGACTCACCCCTCCCGGGGTGGGCTGCTTGGTTTCATCTTGCAGGTATAAATTTATACAGGTGGCCACGAAGAGCATGAGTGATTGGGATGGGAATTAGGAATTATGGAGAGTTATTCTATTTTACTAGTAGTTATGTTTATGTCGTTTTCTCGAGTTCAGACCGTAGCTTTTGTAATTTTATAAGTTGTAATTGGTGAGGTTTGGTGTCGGGTGTTTGGAACCCGATGGTCTGTAAACGCCAGTAGAGATTTTATATTCCACTGTATTTATTGTAAGTAGAGGCGTTACAAGTATAATATTGGCACCTCTGATTTAACTCCTTCTGATTATTAAGTAAATAATCTGTTAAGATCTTCTACCCAAAGCTGATTGTAGAGGTTGTTGAGATAATATTGGCAAGCCTTGCTCTAGTAATTTTGCCACATTAAAAACTTTCAATAATATACATTTACAATTTCCCCTTTTTTGATGTGAGCAAACTTTGTATGGTGAGATAATTTAGCATTCCTCCTCAAGATATGCATTCCCCCTTAAACTAAGCATTCCCCTTGAATATGTTAATAACTTTGCCACTCTTGAACGAGATTTAGTTAATCAAGTAACATATTCAAATTATCCACCATATTTCCCCTTTTGTGAAATAAAAAAAATGGTACTAAAAAGTATATCTCACGAAGTGTAAAATAGCATGCAAGATCATGAAAATGGCATTTTATAAAAAATTCATGTGTCGGAACACAAAACATAAGGATAGGCTGTCCATAGAAAAGGCAATGAATGTGTAGCAGGGTCAGGATAAGGCTGACGAGAAAGCTGGCTATCAAAATTGAAGGCAACAAGGCAAAAGGACAAAAGATCAACACATACTTCAAGAATACCATATTACCAAGCGTGTGAAAATATAGGTTTGGTCTTCAAGAATAGCTTCTGCAAATTTCTTTATCTGCTTAAGTAGACAGGCCAGAAGCTCTAAGGGTTGTGACACCCAAATCCTTTAGTGGTTGTTTGACAATACACTGATCATCGTTCAGTTTAAGACCCATCTTGGAGAGAGTTGGGAATCCAATCAAGATTATGATCCAGAGGCGTAGACATGACAACATCTAGAGGTACAACATGAACAATTATTTATGGAATCTTGTGCAACATATGATATATCATAAGTGGGTAAGACTGCTATGAATCTTTGTTTGTAGGGTGTTACATAATTCCTTTATTTCTTCCCACTAAACCTTAGTTCTAGTCTTGGACTGGGTTGTTCAGCCTTGTGCTGAAGCAAATCTAGCATCTGATGTTGGATGATGCTTGTACAACCAGAAACGAATCATCCTTGTTTTCATGTTACTATTCGAGAATCCTTTATGGGATAGGAAGAAAAGACTAGCAAAAATATCAGTATGAAAGCCATTGGTGAGGTAAAAATGTGTGCAGCAAAGAAACTGGCAAAATAGTATGGGAAACTTGCAGAGAAAATGGTGAGTGTAAAGTGACCAGCGAAAGTGGGTTCTATGCCGAGGGAGTAGTTGGTCATGTAGAGAAAACCAGAAATTTAAGTGGTGGTAATAAATGGATAGTGCCACCAGATGTTCAATGTTCCAACATAGAATTTGATCCAGATTAGCCAAATTAATATTCAAGAAATGCCACAAAAATAAAAGTAATCCTCACTTTATTATGGAGTAAAATGAAATAATAAATATATGTCACGCTCCACTCATTCTAAAGTACCAAGTTCGATGCACACAGTAGAAGTCAATACGATAATAAAAGAATGCACCTTTGTAAACATTGAATATCCACAGTGCAAGA
>CM041781.1:120235469-120440255 GCA_023374045.1 Limonium bicolor | reverse complement strand
TGAGGGCATTGCTTCACTTAAGTGTGGGGAAGAGCCTTTTCAGGGCATTCTGTGCTTAAATTGTTTAAATCTCTCTGCTTATCTTGCATTTGTTCAAAAATTAAAATTATGTACCCTGCTAATGTAGGTTGTTCTCTTTAAAAACAAATACTATTATGAATTGTGGGATAAATGGTACAAATTTTAAAATTTTCATTTGATTACTTTTGAGGAGCATTTCTCTTATGCGGTGTGACCAAATAATCTGCAAATGGTTGGATTTTATTGCTCAGGGTTTCTTTCTGTCTTCTCTCTTAGGGATTGCTAAGGGGTGCTTCTCTATTAAAAAAGAAGAATACAAAAAATAAGGGACTTGTGAGACACCATTGGTAACCAACAAAAGAGAGTTGAGTGTTCTTAAATACAAAGGTGTTATGCCTACATTTTCTCATCCCTTATGCAGAAGTGAAACAAATGCATTTATCTTTTTTCTTCCTTTTTTTTCTCCTCAATGCCCATTCTTGAGAGAAGTTGGCCATGGTAAAAGTTCTCGGAGTCTCCTAAACAAAAGGAACATTGAAGTACCTTAGATCATACCCCGAAACTCTATATTTTGTTTTTACCCTGAGCACACCTATGCCACCAGCAGATAATTTTTCACACTCCTCAAGAAGTTCTAAAGATCATGAATTGTTTACCTCTTTATCCTACCCTTCATAATAATATTTGTTAGTATTGAGCATTTCCTACTTGCTAGGTACGTGGTTTTGCTTGAGGACAAGCAAAAAGATAAGTGTGGGGGTGTGATAAGTGCCCAAGAGCATGTTTTATAGGTTATTTCATATATAATATTAGCACTTTCTTGCTCATTTCTTCCACTTCGGTTAGTTTTCCTCTAGTTTATGTTTTATTATTATCTCACAAAATTATTGGTTTAACATGAGGAAAACCAAGCCGGGAGTAAAGTAGACGAGGAGACGAACGCATAGACGCAACGGCTCAGGAAACGGAGTCCAAACGAAGAATCTAGAGCCGGTCAAAGTTTGTAAAATAAAATAAGTCGAGACCTTGTGTCCGCATATGAACCGGGCGGACGCCAAGGCGGACAGAGGCGCGGTTGACAGAGACGTCCGCGTGAGAACTAGGCGGACGGAGACGCGGACGTGAGTGAGTGGCCGGGCGGACGGCCGAGCGGACGGACACGCGGACGGAACAAGTGACCGGGCGGACAAGGTGAGGGCGTGTGAGACGTCCGCGTGGGATTAAGGCGGACGCAGAGGCGACGTGACTAAAATTGCACGCGAAACAGTTTTTCTTCTTCGTTCTTCGCGGCGCTTTCTTCTTCCTTCTTCACGGCGCCTACAGACAACAAGATAAGCCGACAATCTTCACGCTTCTGCAACACCAATCCATCTACTCCCACTGCAGCTCCCTTATCTTGTTAATCCACACGCATCTCCATCTCTTCTTCTGCTTTCTTCTTCTTCCTCCTCTATATAAACACTACCACTCCATTACAAAAACCTACGCACCCATTGCCCGAAGTAACACACGCTCACACACGTTCCATCCCCAAACTCAACACTCCAAATCTCTCATTTTACTTACAAAAATCCTACGTATGTTCTCACTCTTCTTCCTCTTCATTTTCTCCATTCACCATCCACGCATCTTGTATTGTTATTACGTCCAACCTCTGTCTGACTTATTACCAGTTAATATGTCAGGCTAAGGGGATTTACTCCGGGTAAAGGTTTAATTATGTATTTATATTAATTATGCAACATTTCTACCGGTTAAAATAAATTCAGTTTGTTACGATTAAAGTTTTGTTTTTCTCCTTTTTTAATAAATTTCGATTTATTAAAAAGCCTTACTAAGTCTGTTTTTAATTTCATCGGTTAGAAACAGATGGGTTAATTAAGCCGTAAAACTGTAAGAACTTATTTTCATCGTTTAAGTTAATACATGTTGCAAGAATAAATTCCTCACACTCCTCTGCCGTTTACACGCTTTCTGCTTGAGTTTTCATCGGACCTTGCATTACAGGTAAACGAGTTCTTATGAGTTTTCATCGGACCTTAAGAAAATTACAGGAATCTTGCCAAACTATTTTATTAACCGGTAGAGATAGCACAATTAATTAAATCATATTAACCTGAACCCGAAGTTCCGTTTAATTCATCTTCACTTCACTAAATTAATCTGTTTTTTTTAACTTTTCAGAAACAAGTCAATTTAACCCCCCTCTTGTGACACGCTTAGGTACTACTTATCTCACTATAAGTCCCACGGTTCGATAATCCGGTCGCTTACACTTTTCTATACTATCACGACCGGGATTTGTTTACAGCCCGACGTTTAATTTGAGCTTAAATTTCTTTTCTTTTAATTTTACACCAGTTTAACCACTCATGATATAAACGTTCTGCAAAATGGCGTGATAAGTGCCCAAATGATCATGTTTTATAGGTGTATTTCATATATAATATTAGCACTTTTCTTGCTCATTTCTCCACTTCGGTTAGTTTTCCTCTAGTTTATGTTTTATTATTTATCTCACAAAATTATTGGTTTAACATGAGGAAAACCAAGCCGGGAGTAAAGTAGACGAGGAGACGAACGCATAGACGCAAACGGCTCAGGAAACGGAGTCCAAACGAAGAATCTAGAGCCGGTCAAAGTTTGTAAAATAAAATAAGTCGAGACCTTGTGTCCGCATATGAACCGGGCGGACGCCAAGGCGGACAGAGGCGCGGTTGACAGAGACGTCCGCGTGAGAACTAGGCGGACGGAGACGCGGACGTGAGTGAGTGGCCGGCCGAGCGGACGGACACGCGGACGGAACAAGTGACCGGGCGGACAAGGTGAGGGCGTGTGAGACGTCCGCGTGGGATTAAGGCGGACGCAGAGGTGGACGCGACTAAAATCGCACGCGAAACTGTTTTTCTTCTTCGTTCTTCGCGGCGCTTTCTTCTTTCTTCTTCACGGCGCCTACAGACAACAAGATAAGCCGACAATCTTCACGCGTCTGCAACCCCAATCCATCTACTCCCACTGCAGCTCCCTTATCTTGTTAATCCACACGCATCTCCATCTCTTCTTCTGCTTTCTTCTTCTTCCTCCTCTATATAAACACTACCACTCCATTACAAAAACCTGCGCACCCATTGCCCGAAGTACACACGCTCACACACGTTCCATCCCCAAACTCAACACTCCAAATCTCTCATTTTACTTACAAAAATCCTACGTATGTTCCCACTCTTCTTCCTCTTCATTTTCTCCATTCACCATCCACGCATCTTGTATTGTTATTACGTCCAACCTCTGTCTGACTTATTACCAGTTAATATGTCAGGCTAAGGGGATTTACTCCGGGTAAAGGTTTAATTATGTATTTATATTAATTATGCAACATTTCTACTGGTTAAAATAAATTCAGTTTGTTACGATTAAAGTTTTGTTCCTCTCCTTTTTTAATAAATTTCATCGATTTATTAAAAAGCCTTACTAAGTCTGTTTTTAATTTCATCGGTTAGAAACAGATGGGTTAATTAAGCCGTAAAACTGTAAGAACTTATTTTCATCGTTTAAGTTAATACATGTTGCAAGAATAAAATTCCTCACACTCCTCTGCCGTTTACACGCTTTCTGCTTGAGTTTTCATCGGACCTTGCATTACAGGTAAATGAGTTCTTATGAGTTTTCATCGGACCTTAAGAAAATTACAGGAATCTTGCCAAACTATTTTATTAACCGTTAGAGATAGCACAATTAATTAAATCATATTAACCTGAACCCGAAGTTCCGTTTAATTCATCTTCACTTCACTAAATTAATCTGTTTTTTTTTTACTTTTCAGAAACAAGTCAATTTAACCCCCCTCTTGTGACACGCTTAGGTACTACTTATCTCACTATAAGTCCCACGGTTCGATAATCCGGTCGCTTACACTTTTCTATACTATCACGACCGGGATTTGTTTGCAGCCCGACGTTTAATTTGAGCTTAAATTTCTTTTCTTTTAATTTTACACCAGTTTAACCACTCATGATATAAACGTTCTGCAAAATGGCGTGATAAGTGCCCAAATGAGCATGTTTTATAGGTGTATTTCATATATAATATTAGCACTTTTCTTGCTCATTTCTCCACATCGGTTAGTTTTCCTCTAGTTTATGTTTTATTATTTATCTCACAAAATTATTGGTTTAACATGAGGAAAACCAAGCCAGGAGTAAAGTAGACGAAGAGACAAACGCATAGACGCAAACGGCTCAGGAAACGGAGTCCAAACGAAGAATCTAGAGCCGGTCAAAGTTTGTAAAATAAAATAAGTCGAGACCTTGTGTCCGCATATGAACCGGGCGGACGCCAAGGCGGACAGAGGCGCGGTTGACAGAGACGTCCGCGTGAGAACTAGGCGGACGGAGACGCGGACGTGAGTGAGTGGCCGGGCGGACGGCCGAGCGGACGGACACGCGGACGGAACAAGTGACCGGGCGGACAAGGTGAGGGCGTGTGAGACGTCCGCGTGGGATTAAGGCGGACGCAGAGGCGGACGCGACTAAAATCGCACGCGAAACAGTTTTTCTTCTTCGTTCTTCGTGGCGCTTTCTTCTTCCTTCTTCACGGTGCCTATAGACAACAAGATAAGCCGACAATCTTCACGCGTCTGCAACACCAATCCATCTACTCCCACTGCAGCTCCCTTATCTTGTTAATCCACACGCATCTCTATCTCTTCTTCTGCTTTCTTCTTCTTCCTCCTCTATATAAACACTACCACTCCATTACAAAAACCTGCGCACCCATTGCCCGAAGTAACACATGCTCACACACGTTCCATCCTCAAACTCAACACTCCAAATCTCTCATTTTACTTACAAAAATCCTACGTATGTTCCCACTCTTCTTCCTCTTCATTTTCTCCATTCACCATCCACGCATCTTGTATTGTTATTACGTCCAACCTCTGTCTGACTTATTACCAGTTAATATGTCAGGCTAAGGGGATTTACTCCGGGTAAAGGTTTAATTATGTATTTATATTAATTATGCAACATTTCTCACTTAAGGTAAAATAAATTCAGTTTGTTACGATTAAAGTTTTGTTTCTCTCCTTTTTTAATAAATTTCATCGATTTATTAAAAAGCCTTACTAAGTCTGTTTTTAATTTCATCGGTTAAAAACAGATGGGTTAATTAAGCCGTAAAACTGTAAGAACTTATTTTCATCGTTTAAGTTAATACATGTTGCAAGAATAAAATTCCTCACACTCCTCTGCCGTTTACACGCTTTCTGCTTGAGTTTTCATCGGACCTTGCATTACAGGTAAATGAGTTCTTATGAGTTTTCATCGGACCTTAAGAAAATTACAGGAATCTTGCCAAACTATTTTATTAACCGGTAGAGATAGCACAATTAATTAAATCATATTAACCTGAACCCGAAGTTCCGTTTAATTCATCTTCACTTCACTAAATTAATCTGTTTTTTTTTTACTTTTCAGAAACAAGTCAATTTAACCCCCCTCTTGTGACACGCTTAGGTACTACTTATCTCACTATAAGTCCCACGGTTCGATAATCCGGTCGCTTACACTTTTCTATACTATCATGACCGGGATTTGTTTGCAGCCCGACGTTTAATTTGAGCTTAAATTTCTTTTCTTTTAATTTTACACCAGTTTAACCACTCATGATATAAACGTTCTGCACTCATCCACCGTCATCTTGTCGGTCTGCTTAAGCGCATCCAACTGCAAGCGGTGTACTGCTCCCAGCCGAACTCTGGATTGGCCACATGCTCGGCCCTCACCAGCTTCCACCAATCGCCTGCTGCCCCCTTCAGGTAGAACGCAGCTAGACGCACCTTGATCCCAGCAGGGACGTCAAGGGTCTCGAAGGCGGTCTCCAGCTCGAAGATATACGCCTCAAGCTTGGCGGGATCGGTCTCCCCCTTAAAATGTGCGGGTCGAAGGTCTGCAAGGCTCTTCACCCAATTCGGTTCCCGGGGTTGTGGCGGTGGAGGTGGTGCACCCACACCAGGCTGATAGCCCATGTGCCCTAAGGCGGCAGCTACTATCTCTGCGATCGTCTGCCCCTCCGGTATCTCAGTCTCGTCGCCTCGACCACAGCCTCGGCCTCTCCTTCCTGACATCTGAACAATTATAACTCACATTAGATTCGTATCCACCACTGTTTCGGTTAACGAATTTATAACGTCCGTAGACAGTAAAGACGATCCACACTTATTAGTGGTCATCTGACTCTACTCACACTAGCAGCTCACACCCTTAACCCGTCACTTATTTCTTAACATATATCCTAACTCAGTGGTTTCTTATGTCCGGTATTTATTGATCAGAGCGTAACTACGCTCTGATACCACTTTTTGTAACACCCCGTCCAAAGCCAATCGTGGTTATCGCAAAACTTAACACTTAACCGAATTCGTCGCAGCGGAAATAACAAACACTGGGACCTTGCTACAGTCTGATCGTTAGAATATACCAGCCTTATCAATTTACAATACTTATCCAAAATAAACAACCGACCAAAACACCACCAACCAAAATACCACCAACCAACCGAGTTTAAGTATCCAAGTCATAGTCACAAACTTACATCAGTTTCAATATAAACAGACGGGAGCACAAGCGCAACCCGTACTCAAAATAAACAACCCATCCTAAGTCTAACCGCTCCTACTCTCGTGGAGTGACTTCATGGGCCTCTTACCTGCAAGTGTAAAAACAGCCCCCAAAGGGGGTCAGCACGAATGCTGGTACTCCATCTCATGGCCCCCAAGCTAACGGGGCTATGACGACTAATTGTCGATAGCATGGAAATTGATTAAGTACAGAAGCATGATATGAAGTGCTATAAACAACATTCCACAGATGAACATACATAGTTCACACACAATGAACGACACAAGTGTTCCCTTATCAAGCGGGTTAGTAACCCCCTCCTTAGTCCTGATTTCCTTAACCTCAGTTCCTTATCTTACCTCAGTCTTAACCTTATCTTAATCTCAGTATACAAACCGTTCCTAGAAAGGGAATGGTTGTAGCTTAATCTCAAACCTAGGATTTAGGTGATCCTACCGCACCATCTTAATGCCACCTACCTTGGACGGGAGTCCAGTGTAGCTGAGCCGGCAACCGACCCTTGGCAACAAGTCCGAAGACAAGTCCTTAAGCGGAGGGCGGATCTGATTCAGATACTGTCCCCCTTTCCTTAGCATGCATGACCGGAGTCAGTCCCGGGTTCCTCACTCAAGTTCCAGTTAGTAAAAATCTTACACCCCATGTGTTAGTTAAACCTTAACGGGTATTAACCAACAGTTACCAATACTTAACTCATATCCTTAACTCAGTAAGTACTAAACTTAGTTAGTAACAATCTCAAGTCTCATGGGTTAGTGTAAAGATAACACATTCACAACGAGAACAAATATAACCGATTGCATGCTTTATCTTGTCTTAGTCATAGCAATTAAACAGATAGCACACAAGCCGAGGGACACCTCGTTAGCAAGTAGGTCACAAGAAAGATTGTACCGTTCACCGTCGTCTGTCGTTTGTTTAACCTTCTCCGGGGTCCCAATTCACAAACCTAAAACATTGATTCATTTTTAGTCCATTAGTTATTTGCACCTTACTTAACTCACTTAGTCCCTAAAGATTCCCATTCAATACCCTCTTAAGTCTTTGCCACTTAACTTTATAAACATAACTTTAAACATTAAGGTTTATGCTCAACTTAACTTAATTCCTTAGGTTCTTAGGTTCCTAATCATTATTACCCCACCAATGGCATACCTTATTACCAACTAACATCTTTAGAACTTAAAATTTCACTTTTTTTTTGTTTTTGGCTCGACCGATCTTACCAACCGACCTTACCCAAGGTCGGTCCATTCCAGGACATATTACCATTTGAAAATTCTACCCCGACCGACCTTGCAAGTCCGGTCCCCAAGGTCGGTCCATTCCCGAGAGTTTTCCCCGTGGGAAATTTAAGCCCGACCGAACTTGACAAGTCCGGTCCCAAGTTCGGTCGATTCCAGAGACCAATTCTAGTACAAAATTCTAGGCATGACCGACCTTGTAAGTCCGGTCCCAAGGTCGGTCCATTCCAGAGACTTAATTCATACACAAAATACAAGCCCGACCGAACTTGTAAGTCCGGTCCCCAAGTTCGGTCGGTTCTAGAAACTCTTTCCGGTAGTGTAAACTGAGCTCGACCAACCTTGCAGGTCCGGTCCCTAAGGTCGGTCGGCTCCAGAACCTTGTTTCTAAATTCCCATTCAACTCCAAACTTCACCTCATATATCCTAGTATGTTCTAACCTCATTTGGGCACCTCAAATACACCTTAAGCCTGCCACTAAACACATTAAATCACTCACCAACATCCACCTTAGTCATTATGCATTTTCCTTGTAATCATGCCAACACTTGTAATGTTTTTCACTAGGTTTCTAGGTGGTGGTTCATACCTAATATAACCACTATGCCAAATGCTTCCTCACCACCATAACATCATCTCCCAAGCATCTTTCACCATCTAAAACTCTTTTATGCAACTACTTAAAGTTTCTACACAAGTTTGTGCCTCCATCCATCAACACATCATTTCCTTCCTAGTTGTTTACCAACATTTGCCTAAGTCCTAAATACACTAGTACATTCATTTGATCCCTAAATCCTCCATGATCATGTCTAGGTCATTTTAACTCATTATACACCTTAAACTCACCCTTTTTCATCAAGACAACCTCTAAAGCTTCCTAGTATTTCCTTAGTCGTGAAATCTCCTTAGAACATCTTAAACACTTAGGTTATTCACTAAATTTTGCCATGGGTTCTCTAGTATATTGTTACACCCAAACACTTGGGTTTTCACCATCAAATAACCAAGATCACTCAAATTCTCATTACAACATCTTAACACACAATTTACACCAAAACTATACCACATCATCATATAGTGTATAAACTTAAAATGCTTGGCACTTAGGCCCTTAAATGACAATAATCTTAACCACTGAATTTCCACATATATTTGCCTTTAACCTGTAAATACACACAACAAGGCTCCCATTGAAATAAAATGCTTCTTGTAATTCATCTCAACATTGTTTGACTATCTCTTTTCTCATTGGCTCCTTAGTCACAAGTTCTCAAACATAGTCATTGTTTCTCCTAGGTTATATATAGCCCTTTTCTAATGTAAACTCTACACTAAACTCATCACATATCTAAATCACATTCCCTTAAACAATAAAACACCTTAAGGTAAGTAATTTACCTTGTTCTTTTACAAGCTCACAAACTTTCCTCCTTAGGTTTTTCCTTGCTCAATCTCGGTCACCAAATCAAGTTCTCCTTGCCAATGTTCTAACCAACATTCAATGACTCCAATGAGTGCTAGATAATACATTAACCCTAAGGAACAAACCCTAGGTTAAAATGTGCTTTAAGGTATTAAGGTGGTTGTTTTACCTTGGTTTCTCAAGATAAGCTTGGATATGAAGCAAGAAGGACCTCCTTTATCCTTTGGAGAGTAGAAAACAAGCTAGAACAAGGCATAAACATGGAGTCCCATGAGTACAAATTTTCGGACAAGGGAAGAAATGATGGAAACCTAGATTTTCTTACATATTCTTTACCTTAAGAGAATGGAGAAGCTAATGGAGTCTCCAAGCTTGAGTTTCCTCCTCTAATGGCGGTTTGCCTTGGCTCCAAAATGAGGCTCTTGAAGTTTTGAAAAGATAGAAAGAAAGGGCTTGAGCTAACTAAGAGATATATGTGCTTGGTTTTGATTTTGGAGCTTAAATGAGCAAGATGTGGGCAAAAGAAGATGGAGCTAGCATGGAGGTTGCTTCTTACGTGAGAGAGAAGAAAGATATCAAGAGAAATCGATGGAGGAGGTGAAGAATGAAGAAAGGAGGAGAGAGGTGGCATATAAGATATTTGATTCCTTAAAAGCAAATAGTAACAACTTACTTTTCTCTATTTCTTCTAACATTAATTGGCTACTCTTGGTGACTCACACCCTTAGGAAACCGGCCCCCTTTATTAATTAGGCTGGTCATGGTCTTGTTTGACCAATTAATTAGACTTAATTGATTAAAGACTAAACTAGGCACTATTTGGTTACTATTCACAAATTAGTGCACATATTTGTGAAATTTTTGATTTCCCATTGATTTAGACTTCCTAATGTGATACTAATTAGTACACAAGTTAATTAAGGAGTAATCATGGGCATTTAGCCATTTAAAACCCCTTTCTAAGACAATTTTTCAAAAATGTGTTTTAAGAGTCTTTAAAGCACATTTTGTGTTTTAACTTGTTTTCAAGCCTGGTTTTCTTTGGTAATTGGTTTAAAATGACCATTAGGATATTACTAAGGTCTTAGAACAATATTTGGGTGCTCACCCAAGTCTCTCCAAGCTTAGAGCACGTTTTTGCTTAAACTACTCTTTTAGTGTTTCCTTATGTCTTCTTTGATTAAAAATGTTTCTTAAAGTTTCTAAGGCATTATTTAGCCTCCTTATACCTTAGTTTATCACTTAAACACCATATCTAAGTTTGGGGTATTTCAGTACGGGATTAGTAAACTCCCGATAACGGTTAGAGAACCGAAATGAACAATCCACGGAATAACCCATAGTGGAAAGAAATGATGAAACCTCTAATAAGAGATTGGCATAGTTCAAAGAAAAGAACTTCTGAATGAAGTAAAAGAATGACAAGGGACCATCAAACTCCCTTAGAAAAATAGTCGATCTACAATATGAGGATCCAACATAATTTGAGAAAATGTCCCGAACATAAAAAGTATTCGATAAGTTGGGGTAACCCTTAAATCTGAGAATACTAGACATTGAGAAAATTCTCTAAGCCATTAGATGGTATCGAGAGAGATACTTCTAGGATAATCTACATGATTATACTATAACTCCAAGAGAGGAGTATTTGGGAATTGAATAGTCCGGTAGAGATACGGACGTTTGAGAATTTGAGGAGCTAAGTGTATAGTTCCGTTGATAGTCGAACCTTCCCACTATGCTAGACCCAGAGTAGGGTCGAAACCGGGGAAGTAAGACTGGTATTTGAAAGCCCGGTGGTGAGTCTTGTGTATGACTCTGCCCGGAGGTCATGGGTAATGACATAAAGATATCCAATTGAGAATTTGAGTATTAAATTTGAGAACTTGAGAGTTGAAGTTGAGAATTGAACTTGAGAGTTGAGATTTGAGAATCGAGTTTGAGAAGTATTGAAATTGAGTGTGAGATTGAAAAATGTGGAGCTTGAATTGGAATTGAGATTAAGAGAGCTTGAGTAAGAGTAACCCAAGAGAATGGGTAAGACAATGAGTAAGTGACTAAGGCATTAGTGAGGTAGAAACCCTCAAGGCCTAAGAGTAAGTAATATGAACTAACAACCTTGGTGTGTTAGTTAGGGATTGTATTCCATGTTTGAATGTTGAAGACTTGTGCCAGTGTACATATATAATGTATTGCTACCTTGCATGATGATTTAATTTAACTGAATCCCATGCTCTCAACACAGTAGTTGGCGTACCCCCGTTAGCACGCGGGGTATGCGAATTTCATGCTAGCAATTTGCTGAGCCCCTAGAGGCACCGTTTTTACCTTACAGGTACTTTGAAGCCGAATACTGTTCGAGTGTAGGACGAGGATGGCTGTATAAGCATGGGTAGCTATTTAAGAAACTTTGTACTTATTTTGTAATTGTTGGATTGTAAGACCGAAGTGTTATCGGCAAAGTTGAGGAATTGTACTAGACTCGGTATAGTATTGAATTGAAGTTGTATTTGGATTGTGATTTGATTAAAGAATGGAACGTTTTGTTTGGTATAGAGTACTCGGTATATTAGCTCATCAGACCGATATTGTAATTGTATATTGTATTCAGATTTGGTCTTGTTAGTCATGTGGGTGACTAACGGCATTGTATCACCCACCGTTGGAGAAAGAATTTCGCTGCTTTGATGTTGGTAATTGGGACTGATTAGGAGATAACGACTGGATTAGTGGTAGGGGTGTTACACGCTCGCATATAACACGGCCTTTAGCCGTGTTATAAGGCTCTTTTTAGCCGTGGTATAAAGCATTTTTTCCACTAGTGAGAAGTAGGACCAAAAATTTTACGTGGTTCGCCTATGCCTACTTTACGGGCGATGAGGAGAATATTCATTATATGTGTAGGGAGTACAACTTATAAAGAGAGAATGAGACACTCAAAATCTCACAGGGGAGATAGCTTCTCTTAAACCTCAAAAATCACTTAGAAAAGTGATATAGAACTCTCTATATTTTAATTTCTTTCAAAATAAACTCTCTAAATCTTATAAAGGAAGAAGATTGCTTGATGGTTGGATGCATTGAAAATGCCTACAATCAGCCCCTATTTATAGGATTAGCCATAGCTATTTTGTAAGCCTTCAAAGCACATGAGTTACAACTGTTAAACCACATTTAGTCCCCATTAATCGCATATTGGTAGCAGCTTGAATGTCCATAAAAGCTGCACTTGGATGGAGTAATATAACTCTCATAAATTGAGATAAAACTTCAGCCCCTTTTAACTTCAATTAAATTCAAAATTCAAGGCTCTTTTAACAGGTATAGAGCAGAGAACTGTTTGAGAATTGAAGAAAGAGCAAAATGTTGAGCCCTCAAAATGAATCTTCTACTTGGATTTTTTTCCTCTCAAAAAGCAAGCTTCTCCAGGCGATGTCTTAATTCAGCCCTGAGCGATGTCTGGTTCTAGCAACTGACGAAGAAAAGTTACAACGAGAAGATTAAATTCCAAAATTTATCAAGCTAGATCGGGCGATTCATCTCCCTGTCTGTCTTTCTGCTCGCTTATATTTATGCTTTAATTCCTTTTTATTTTGCTCTTGATATCATTGTTTGATAATTGTCCGATAAAGCTCTCAATTTTCAAGGAGAATATAACCGTGTTTCGATCTTGCATAAACAATCTTATGGTGTTACACACGACATGGACATTTGGAACACTAGCTAGCTTCATCGCAAAAGCTTTAAGTCGGAGCATAATTTTCAAGGAGCCTTAACTGGAGCTTATGGATTGCGTGGTTAGAAACTATAATAATAACATAAGTTGTCATATAATTGATCAAGCAGCACATCACTAGGGCAATCGATTACCGGGGACTATTGGCATAAGAACTTGGAAGCAAGAACAAAACGAAAAAATCAAAAGGAAAGTATCAGTAGAGGCGAGAATCTTCAAAGCTTTCAAGAGTTAGTCCAGTTTCACATCAGACGCCAGCGACATAGAAAAAGTAAATTATCCCCATCAGTATCGAAGGATCATGATCTCATCAATGAGTGGACGTTTTAGTTCGGCCCCGGGCGCAAGTTGCTACGCCCAGCCCGAGTGATGTTCTTGTTCAAATCCTGATGTAAGCTGTTGGTCTAAGTTCTAGGCCCAGGCGTTATCGTGGTACAGCTCCGGGCGTAAGCTGTCACATCGAGCCCTGGGCGATGTTTGAGTTTTAGGCCCGATGTGAGCTCCCGACTTTGATCTGCCATAGCCCAAGAAGAAAGTGCCAATTCGACGTTGATCGAGTCAAAGAGAAGTTGTCCATCATCGTCAGGAGACCATCGCCCGAAGAATTTTAGTCGAGAAGCAACCCAAAATCCATACGAAGATACATCGAAAACAAAGAGAGCAAGACGGCCGCAGAGCAATTGACAAAACATATCAATTACGAAGGAATTCTTATTCTTCATTCACCGTGTGGCCAGGTCAGAGCATGTCAATGGTTAAAAAGGGAGAGAAGATACACAAGGTTTCACCCGAGACATGTGAAATAGTGAAGAGGGATGAAAAACTCTGGAAGCATTTGAGGTTACAAAGAAGCATCCGAAGCTAATTACCGAGATAAGTCCAAATTTTATTAAAATCGGCTCATGCATAAGATTTATTAACAATTCTATTTCCTCTTCATCACATGAATGCTGAGTAAAACCGTCCATGTCCCTATTAGAAGAACCAAGAATGACTGTTGGTATTATGTCCAACATTATGCAGATTGGTAAAAAAAAATGTAAACATTTTGTCATTTGCTTCTGATTTGTGTTGCTTAGAAAGCAAAACTGTTTCAGCATTTTGTGTCATGTTCATTCTTGCCTCTATTTGCTGCTTATAATGCTATAATTTAAGCAATGTACTTATTATCTGCTATGAGACATCTCTTTCCGCTATTCTGAGTACTAAGAGGGACCTGATTATGAACGCTTATGACAAAAATGTCAACCTGAAACTATGCTATGATTTTGGTTATCTTAGGCTGTCATTTTACACTACCACAGTACACTGTTATAATGACTATTAAGTTCAGCACTGTATATGAACTGTCCCCTGCTGTACAATCTGAAAATCTAAAAAAAACTTACGTTACTAACTACAACTGCTACTGTTTCAATAAAAATAGATACAATAATTCATTGATAAATGCTCCTATAATATACATGCCTTTGTAATGTCTCTTACGCTACAATCGCAGGATATAGGCACCTTTTGACAACAGCTTTTGCTAAATTTTATTTTGGTTACTCAAAGTATACACAACTTAGTGTCCTTGTTTGATATCAATTTATTTTGATGCCCCATGCTATTGCCTATCAATGCCAAGCATGTTGTCATAGGTCATGTAAATCAACTTGAAATAAGTTCCCTCGCTTATAGCCAGTTTTTGGATAGAAAACTTCACTGTTACAGGGCTTGCTCTTGATTTTATGATACTGTTTGTTTTCACAAGTTTCTCGCTAGTCAAGTTTAAACAAGTTGAGATATGTTTGGGTAGTCTGTTCTCCGTCATCTATGCCTCTTTAACATAATTGTTCTTTCGCAAAGATTAATTGATTCAGAAGCTGTTACTAAAAATTACTTCACAGTTTTGGCTGTCGTAATGGACCATTTTTTGACAATTTTTGGGCTGATTTTTCGCTACAGGAGTTACCAATAAAACATTTTTCAAAGAAAACTGAGAGATTACATACAAGGGCAATGTATTCTGGAGATGATTGTTGCAACCAACCTGGTGGTGATTCTACTTTTAGCTATTGGTAGGGGCTGAGCATAAAAGCTACCTCTTGTATAGTTTTGTAAGCTGGGCGTGCCCAGAAATCAAGAGACTCCACTTATGTATTATTATAAGTTTGTTAAGCTTGACCTTGATTTATGCTTAATTGTAAACCGATTTAATGCCTTATACTGCTGCTAATCACTCTGCACATGCTAAATACATAAGTCATAAACTTCAAAAAACAATTTAGTTACAACACTTATAACTTACCATTATCTTCAGTTTTTCAATCTAAACTTCTACTCTCTATCTCAAAGGAGCTAATAAATTTTTGAAGAAAGTGCAAGTACTTTTATTTGGGGATTGATCACGCCCCCTAAAGTAGCCAGCAAAGTCCGAAAAAGGGTCATCGAGCCAAGAAAGCAAGAAGAAACCCATGAGACTTTCTACGTAAGAGTTGCATATCCATGGAAAAGAAAGTCTAGAAAAAAAGAGGTCATCGCGCCAATGAGTAAGCAAAGGGCTATCACGCCCGAGCCATCATACCAATAAATAAGCAAAGGGCTATCATGCCCGGGCATCGTGCCAATGAGTAAGCAAAGGGCTATAACGCCCGGGCCATCGTGCCAATGGGTAAGCGAAGGGCTATCAAGCGCGGGCCATCGAGCCAAAAAAATCCATCATCGAATGGTCCACCATCAAGTTGTTGAAGTACCAAAAACCCATCTATGGACCCATGAGGAGCTTTGGTCGCCTATAATGGGTGAATTATTAGGTTGGGACGCCACACCGTACTTTGATCAAAAACCTTCCAAAAGAAATGGTCGCCCTGAAGTACTTTGGTAAGGTATGATCATCAGTACCATTCTTTGGCTAGTATAAGCAAAGATGAGAAATATATCTGTATTTGCCATTTAAGGAATTATCATTCTTTGGCTAATATAGGCAATGATAAAATTATCATATTATCTTACCCTTTACCAAAAGGGAATAGTTTTTATTAGAAGAACCATTGGTCTTCTTAATGAAGATATTATTATGGATTTCTATAGGGGATCTCTTATATGATTATGGACTTTTGGATTTCTGGCCTTCTTAATGATTACATCTAAAAGATCAGAGGGTCTATTCATCAAAAGCATCTTATCTCTACAAGTTCTGTTCCAAAATTTCCGGTATACAAGCTTCAAAAGAAAGACACCGGTGGGACTTTCGTAAGCAGCCACGACTAGTAGGACTTTGTTTGTACTGATTGTATTAACTCTTAAAAGTTCATTTTTCTTTGTAAAGCTAAAGAAAAAGAACTTGTGGGAGTAGGAGATAGGAGAAAGAGATTATTAGGAAAGATATAAATTTCAACTTCTTTTTGTATAAGTTCCACTTTTTAGTGCTAAAAAGTAGAAGTTGTGAGACTGATGAGAAGGGAAATATGACGAGCAAGAGAGTCAGAAGCAAAGATGTAATGGTATAAGATACACCATAGGGAAAGGCCACAATAGACTGTACAGGGCCATATCCTCGGGCAGTCATCTCAGTCTTCAAAGCTCTGTCTTCATCTTTTATTTCTGAGCTCAACACCTAGGCGGACATCTTCGCCTCCAGACCTCGGGCCCCACTCTCGAGGTATCACTTTCGGGCCTCGATTATGTTACTTGATTTTGGGCCCAGTTCCTGGGCGGTTATATTAAATGTCCGAGCGAGCATCTCAACAACCATGCCCAGTCTTCACACCCGGACCCCAGGTCCAGACCTCTCCTTCATATTACCGCCTTAGAAGGCTTTTACTAAGAAGAAAGTATGAAGGGTATTATGGTTACTCTAGTAGAATAAGTGTCACATGTATAGTAGCTTAGGAAAAGTCTATAAATAGAGGTGAAATGACTCATTTGTAAGAACACACATTGAAGAAAGAGAAATATCCTAAAAGCTCTCTAGAATTATATAGGTAGAATATGATGAGAGGAATCCTTCAAAGTTGGCATGCGAGGAACCAAATCACAAGGCGCAGTTACACGAAAGAAATGAAGAGAGGTGCAGAACATGTAGAGACCAGGTGATTTATCACTTCAGAGACGCATATATATGAAAGGAATGAAGATAGGTGTAACTCCATCAAGAGAATAAGAGGCGCAGAGTATGTTCATTATTCATGTCGAACATGAAGTGATGCGGTTCCTCCTCAAATCCACCTCTGTAAAGGCTTTTTCTTTTTATATTTTAATATACATACAAAAGAAGGAATTACAAAATGAGAAAGCGCCAAGTGCTAAATCGCCTAGAAAAATATAAAGGGTTATGTATAGTTCTTTTTGTAGTGAGAAAGTCGATGTTTCTATGATTGTTTTTACAGTTAAATAAATCGTTTGGATGAGAACATTTCCCTTCTTTATGAAGATGATAAAACTACTTTTTTCCTTGAAAAAAAACAGTATTTCAGCATCATAGTTTCAGCATCAAAGTTTCAGCATACAGACAACTGCAGTCCTAACAAGATAGCTAAAATTTCAGGATCAAAGTAGTAACAGCAGCTTTGATTCTGTTGAAGGAAGCTAAAATTCCTCTATCACCGTAACGAACTTAATCACCCAAGGTAGAAGAAGAATCACATATAACAGCAGCATCAGTGTTTACTATAATTAAAGGAGCGCCTCCTGGATAGAGCAGGCAAAATCCTGAGACTCCAACAGACAGGGTAAGAAAGAATCTGGAGACTACAACAGAGATTAGTTGAGCTTCAAGAACAAAATAAGCTCCTGGACTGAAGGAATATCACCATCAGTGATAATAAGCTTGAACAAAAGCTTCTTGAGACTCCAACAGGCTAGGTAAAATAATCAGGATTATGAGCAGCTAACTTCCTCCTAGAATACAAGATACTTCGCATCATACCACTCCTCTTGCTAATGTAGTCTTGTAAACTCATTCCAGTTTACATAAAAGCTGGGCATTTACGTTCCATTTATCATTAGAGGATTACAGTAGACATGTTACAGTACAATATTTGTTAGGGCAGACACGGCCATTCCTTTCCATGCCAGCTGCTTTGCCCAGCAGATGGAAACAGTAAGATGAGAGTAGTCACATGGATTCTGGATGAACTTAAGAACAGAACAACCGAGAAGGGCAGGTTGCCAGTCAGAGTCCCCACCAGAAAAGCTCCCTCAATGGGCTGCGAGCTCAGACAGTGACCCAAATTAAACACATCGAATAAATCATCTGAGCAGAAAGACTGCAAGCACACCGTCAACAAAAAGCAAATATATTCAGCAGACCTGAGTTGTTTTTTCAGATCCTTGCTTCATTTACACCCGGAGATGACCCATGGAGTAACCTACCTACTCGTCTATCACACAAATGTTCACCCCCCCCCCCCCCCCCCCCCCTGTATCCCTATTCAACACAACCCACGTACAACTCCCTAAAATGTACTAGCCATAAACATTCCACTAAATTAATCTAGTAGCATTATACAATTCGACAACATAACAATATTGGATGTTAAAAAGAAAGCCCAAAAGTCACTATCATACCATCACACCATCATCGTCCACAGAAGATGGAAGAATTATGAGACAGCTCACTCCTCGCACAAAGATGACAAGAGGTCCCCTGGGAATCCCCATACTGGAAGATTCAGAAATGATTGCTTCTCTTTTTCTTCGAGGGCATCACACAAGGCTTCTGCAATGTCACACAGATTCATGAAATTGTGCATCATTGCTTCCTGTGCTTCTACCTGTGTGAATTAACAACAAAGATACAACCCAAAACTCTTAGCAGTATACCCAGAACCTTTAAGGAGCAGCAGAAAGTCAGTCTTAACATCCAGCCAAACCATATCTAATCTAACCCAAACAAATAGACCATCTAAACAGCAGTTATGGAGTTCCATTAGAGTAGGTAAGAGCAAGATAAACATATCTAAGAGAGCTCCTCAAATTATTTGAAGTATCATTACCAAAAACATGACATTCCAGCAACATGATCAATTTTCAGATGAATTTTTTCAACTTCAACTTCGCCGTGCAATACCCGACTCTTTCGGTCCCAGAAAAAGCAAATTAACTCTTGCAATGTAAGATTTCACAAAAAACCATCTGTGAAGATCGAAAGAACCTCATAGTCAACATTGATCAATCACGGATCTCATATTCAATGATGGACGATAGTCCTAACTATTTTGGCAGCCGAGGTGAATCTGATTTTATTTTCTTTTCCAGATATGAAGATTGAAATCTGGGCTTCGAGATTCAAGTTATTCTCTCAATCCCGATTTCCATAGACGAGTTCTGATTTACAATTACTCAGCGGGCCCCTTGCTCACCAAACTAACTTACTTCGCAAAAACCCTCAATAATAACAATCTTTTTTTGGTACGGAAATGGAAGGGAGGAGTGGCGCTCCCATTACCGGTAGGGCTCGAGTTCCCGGGTACCGGTGGTCACTGCAAAGGGCTCGTCAACGCCCAAAAATAGAAAATTATGCTCAAATACTTACCTTTAAAACAATCTCGTCAACGCCCGAAAAATTCCCACCTCCATAAGCTGCCATCTCATCTCCGCCGTTCTCCGCCGCAAGCTCCGGCACCCGCTTATGTCGCTCCTCCAGCTTCTCGATGCGCTCTGCTCCATCGTTTTTACCTTACCCGTTAAGTGCTCACAGAGAGCGAGCTGCTTCTCGTACCTCTCTCTCAACTTCAGCAGTGCACACCATTTTCTATCCCTCTTACGCCTCTTTTCCTCCCCAGGATCCGGAGCTGGATCTGGGGCTCGTGCCGCCGGGTCGAGGCGGCGCCTCTTCCGCCTGTATACAAAGCCATCGTCCTCGACGTGCTCCCACTCGTCCGAATCTAAGTCCACTTCGGTGGCTATTGTGGCGTTTTCACCGGAAGCCATTTGAAAAAGATACTACCACTGGGTCTACTACAGTAGAGACAGGGAGAGCGGGAGTGTGTTAATGGAGTGCCCAAAAACTTTTCGCGAAAACAGCTCAGCCAGAGGAAGCATTTTTCGAAATATCGACACTAACATATTTCATAATTTTTCATACTCCCTCCATCCTGTAATTCAGACCGTCCTGTTTACTATTTAGATATGTCGTTTGACTTTAATTTTTAACATACTCCCTCCGTCCTGAATTGACCGTCCTGTTTACTATTTGGACATGTCGTTTGACTTCAATTTTTAACATGTAAGATAAAATAATTTTAAAATTTTGAGTTTTGCATATGATTCCTTACATGATAAACTATATGTTACAAATTTTAGTTTTATAAAATAACTTTATCTTATATGCTTAATATTGAAGTGGAAAAACGTGTCATAAAGTAAACAGGACGGTCAATTCAGGACGGAGGGAGTATAAGATAAAATAAATTTTAAAATTTAAGTTTTGCATATGATTCCTTACATATTAAACTATATATTATAAATTATAGTTTTATAAAATTATTTTATCTTATATGCTTAATATTGAAGTGGAAAAACGTGCCATAAAGCAAACAGGACGGTCAATTCAGGACGGAGGGAGTATATCTTTTCTTTAACTTGTTTTTCATATGCACAAAATGTTTTGAAATTTACAAAATGTCATTTTTGGATAACGTCCTTTAAATCGGCCGTTAACATAACTTGGAAAATGATTGTTTTTTAATTTTTTCAAAAAAAAACTAAAAGTCACTATTTTGTGTAACGGCTATTTTTTAATCTTTTCAAAAAGTTCACAAAATACCCCAGTTTTATAAAATATTCACAATATGCCCCTGTTTTTACCAAAAGGTTCAGAATGTGCCCTATTTTTACAAAAAATGTTCACAATATGTCCCTGTGTTTCTTTTAAGTTGTTGTAACGGCTAGATTTTTGTTCCAACGGCTAGTTTGAATCCAATAGCTCTTTTTTGCCTATATAAGTACCCACTTGTTAAACAAACAGAGCACAAATTTCATACTAATGTCATAGTCATGTTTACAACCACAATCGATGAAAAATTTCAAACACCCTAAGCTTGTAAGTTCAATGTTTAAAGCATTAACAAAAGTGGTTCCCTTATCTTTAAAGTGTAATGCTTTTGAGGCTTGGTCACTCATGAATGATCTTAGGTTATTGCTCCTGGGTCCCAACCAAATAAGATAAGGAAGATAAGAATAATGACATTGTGAAATTCTTTAATCTTGTTGCATGTTTAAAATTAACATATCATTTAGTGCTTTACAGTCTCACTTTCACTTGAAGATATTCTAGTTATAGCAAAGGCGGAGATGAATCCATGGTCAATGCCATCTTTAATGCTCTAGTGATCCTAGCACTGCATGCGCCACTTTGTTCTTTCTTAAACGCACAAGAGTTATTATAAGGGAAATAATCACCACTCAAGGTCGTCATAAAACCAAAACCACAAAAACAAGGATAACCACTAGAGTTTCTTCAGTTTTTACCCTTCTAGCCAAAACTTACCTTTCTTTCCTACAAAGATCAGTACACTTGCTGGCACGATTTAAACTCCACAAGAAAACCAAACATAACTGCGAGCCTCGGTTTTTTTGAACCACTATCCTAAAATAAATAACTATGTCATATAACACTAATTATTAAATCCTTAGTTAGCTCACTGGAACATAGTATGAGTCGCCACCTAATTTTAACCTAGGGTAAATTAGGAAAGGAGAGTTCAGGTTCGGACTTGGTATTCCACTTATTCAGTGTTCAAATTACTTTCATTACCCCTCTCTGAGGTCGTTTTTCCTATACTTAGGTTATTTACGGCTTACGACAAGGTTGTTTTACCAAAGTGCGCATGTTTCTGATTTTTTTATATTTTTGACATTTTTTTACTGAAATTAAAAGTGGAAATTGATATTACCTTAACTAGGGTTTTAGAGGCAAAATTAGGTCAAATTTTGTTTTCGTCCGTAGCCACGGACCTAATGTCTGTGATAACGGACCCTAGTTAACCTAAATAGTCAGAACAGTTGAGATCACGAGAAAATGCAATTTTGAAAAGGTCCGGGGCCACGGATAGGGCGTCCGTGGGCCCGGACATGAATTGTAAAAACCTAAAAATTAAAAAAAAATTAATTCCCGCCACCGTTCGAGGCTGTCTGTGGCCACGAACAGGCCGTCCGAGGGTATGGACGCACCATCTGAGGGCACGGACTAGCCACGACGGTGGCATTCGTGTGCTTCCCGGCTGTGTTTCCGCCTAAAAAATTATGTGCGTGTAGCCTGAGAAATTTCCAGTATGTTAGTAATCAAAAGATTTCAATTTGAAGTCGAATTAATGACGAAAATTAACAAACAAGTAATAGGGCAGAAGCTAAAACAAACGGTAACTCAGAAGCCGTAAAAGTTCGGTTCGCACCTAAAATTCAACAGAAGAGTAATGAAGTATAAAGGAATTAGAAAATAAGATTCTGACCTTGTTTACCTTCGGGAATGAGGTGATACTTCACAACGGGATTCTTCGGGAGCTCCATCGGTATTGGTTAGGCATTGAGTTTGGTCCTAGCTTTTGACCCTTGTGAATTGGTGGTTCTTCCCATTTTGGTGGTGATTTGATGATTATTCAAGTGTTGGGAGTTAAAAGATGTGTTTAAGTGTTGATTTTGGAAGGTTTTCGATATGATTTCGATGCTCTGGTGTGTAAAAATGTGGCGGAGTTGTAACGGCTGTAGATCCTAATTGCCTAGGGTTCTCAATGATTCCCTTACCTCAAGGGTTAAGGTTGTCTATATAGGCATCACTAAAGATAAAATAACCCGGTAAAAACTGAGATTTACCGAGGCTTTCTAATAAATATCTTTTGGGTTGAATTTGGCTATGAAATTTTAGCCATACGTAAAGGAGGGTATTTCTGATTTTTCTAAGGATAAATTGGATTTTTCGGATGATGAATATTTTTAAATTTAATTTCTCGTCAGATTCAATCAAAAATTACTAAAAAACTATTGAAACTTCAAAAAAATCAAAATTCTAAAACCATTATGTTCTGAATGTCATCCTCTATCATGTGGCAAAATTTCAAAGCATTCCGAGTTTATTTGTGTCATTTTCGGAAGGGAGAGAAAGCTTACGGGGTGGCGTAGGAGCCCTGAACATTATGAAAATGCCCCTCGGGATGAATAAGCTGTCCCTAACGCTCTGGAACGCGCCGATCGAACTAGATTTTTCCATACTAGTCCAAAATGTCCATCATAGTGTCTATGCCTTAAAGAGCCAACCCCGAGGGGCAAAATTTTGGTTATAATATATTGCCCCTCGTCAACTAGACTTTGGAATGAATATAAAGAGTCTAGTTAGTTGATGCTTGAGTGATACCCCAAAATTTTTGATCCCTAAAACCTTGCATGTTATCATGAACCAATGGTTTGTGTCGAACTATTCTAAGGCGCTCACTACCTATGTCGTAAAAGGAAAACAATGTCGAGCTATTCTAAGGTGCTGACTACCTAAAAGTGAAATGAAGTGATGTTAGACTATTCTAAGGCGTCGACTACCTAAAAGTAAAAATGAAGTGATGCCGGACTATTCTAAGGCGTTGACTACCTAAAAGTAAAAATGAAATGACGTCAAACTATTCTAAGGTGTCGACTACCTAAAAGCGAAATGAAATAACGTCGGACTATTCTAAGGCATCGACTACCTAGAAGCAAATATAAGATGATATGCAAATGTGGGAATAATGCTGATGATGCCGATATGCTGACGACGATGATGATGTTGATGATGCTCGGATGCTTCTAGGGACCGAAACCTTTGTCGTTGCTCCTGGTCGGACCCATTGTGGACTTATTGCCATTGTCCCCGAACCGGTGTGAAATACCCCTAACCTTAAAAACTCAATTAAATGGTATACAAATGATTAAAGATGATTATTAAACATCTTAACACTATTGGGGAACAATCTAAAAGATCTCAACAAGGCAAAATGCCTTAAGATCGGTAAAGCCAAAAATGAGCTTTAAAGCACCATAAATTGTATGACCTCAAAAGGATCCAAGTTGGATTCCTAAGCATTATAGTGAAGTAAGGAACACACAAAACTATTCTCAAAGAAAACTAAGCTCAGAAACACACTGTGACACAAAAGTGCCCTGAAATCACCTTAAAGCACGTTTTTGTGTATGAGCTCTAAGATAATGACTTTTTGTCATTTTAAAGACTGGAGTATATCATTTAAATCATTTATTGGACATGATAGACTATATTTGAAAGTCTAAATCCAAGTTTGAAAATAAAATCCAAAACTGACAGTTTTATTGTGAATAGTACCCAAATAGTGCAATTTTTAAGCACATTTATCAAGGTTGACCAATGGTCAACGAATTTGGCCAGCCTTATCTACATGGTGTCGGCAGGTTAAGGGAAGGGAGGACAGCTCACAGCTCACTTATTCAGTTTGCTTTCCTAAGTGATGACTAGCCATGTTACTATTCATTATTATATGATTTTTAAGCCTTTAAACACTAAATCTCACTCTCTCTTGCCTCTTGCTCCATTTCAAACGAGCCATCTGAGTTCTAAGACTCTCCCAAGCTGTGTTCTTGAGTTAGGAAGGCAATCTAATCCATTAAGCTCTAAGGTAATGATTTAAGGTCATTTTTAGCTCTTTTTCTCATTCCTTCACTACCACACTTGGAATTCGTGGCTTATCTTTTCCTATGGCTTATATTCAGTGTTCTAAGGTTAGAACAGGAGCTAAACTCGAATGAACTCAGTTTAGGGACCAAGGAAGTCCAAATCTACATTTTAAGGTAAAAACATACCTTAAGGTTCTACACTTTGTATCCGGTTTTCTTATTCTGATTTTTGTGAGTTTATACACTCATAATCTTCATATTTACATGTTCAATCAGTTGGTTAACCATTTGGAGCAAGGGTGACCGAAATCCAAAGGAAATACTCTTCTTTAAGGCATTTTGCCAAGGTAAAACCTATTACCACAGCAGCTTGTTGTTGTCCAGTGTTCCTTATGTTTTATATGAATTTAACACCTTGTGGTGTGTCTAAACCAGGCCGAATTCATAAGGAACCTTCCAAGCATTTTTAAGGTGATTTTTGCCTTAAATCTTACATTAATTGTTCTTTGTGGTTAAGCTCAAGCTTGGAGTATAACCATATCTTGTTTTTGTGTATTAAACATGTCTAAATTATGTGGTGAATTTTCCTTCAAGCTGCCGAGTACATACAAGGATAATCAAGGTATAAACACCTTAAACTTATGATTTTATGTAATTCTTAGCATATATAAATATGTGCCGAGAGTGTTATATAATATATGGGTTATTTATAACCTAAGAATGGAAAAAAATGACTAAGATAAATTAAGCTAGTCATTAAGAGATTTAATTAACATAATGGTCAAATTATGACATTATGTGGAAAAATAAATTAACCATGGTGAGGCCGTGAGTTAATTGTATTATTTGAGACATTTATGTGTAATTTTGTGTTATTAAGCAAGGTTGTAATAAGGCCATGTCATTAGGCCATTTTAATTTAAGTTTACAAGCTTATTTAGTTTAATTTATGCTTATATATTTAAGTTTGGGGCCAAACGGTAATTACTAGCTAAATAATAAGCCGTGGGCTTAATTTAGAGGAACTTAGGGTTTTTAAATGAATTTAATAAAATTATAACATTTTATAAAGTTTGTGTCAAATTTGTAAAAATAGAAAACTATAGGTTAAGTATTGTAATTACCGAAAGGTTTGGGCCCAATTTGGGTATTAGTTGTCAAAATGACTATATAGGAACTTTGACAAAGTTTGGTGAATTTAAGGAATTAAAATACTACCTTATAATAAGATAGTTATTAAATTGTAAAAGATTTATGATATTTGGGGAGATAATGTAATTTCCGAAAACTAGGGGTACTAAATGGAGATTAGTACAAACCTTAGATTATTAGGAATTTTTAGAAGTTGATTTGGGTAAATTTGGAGTTTATATGAATTATCTAGGTATATTATAAGATATTTCATAACATTGTTACAAATGGGTAACTAATGTGGTAAAACCGAGATTTAGAGAAAGTATAAGGTTAATAATGATATTTATAACCTTTTGGTTTAGTTTGGTAATTTTTGGAATTATATATAAGGTTTTATGAAGATATATGTATAATTATAGTTTTGGTGATATTAGAAACTATATGTTATAAGATGGGGTAAATTGGTGAATATAGAAAGTGAAGTGGTGGAAATTAGATTTAAATAGACCATGGGGTCTGTTCGGTATTTTGGAGAAATATAACCATAGGTTATAATTATATTAAGGAAATATTTTGGGGTTGATTTGTAAATAATGGAAATATAGTGGAGAATAATTAATACCGAAAGTTTTAAGGGCTGTTTGGTATTTTATAACAATATTAACTAGGTTATAATTGTTTTAATGACTTAAATGTCATAATAATTGTTATATAACTAATATACCATTATATAAATTATGTGGTGGATTTTGTAAATATTTGAGAATAGGTGCTGTTCGAAAATAATACTATTTTTGAATGAAATTTATAATATGGTTTTAATGTTAAAGAGCTATAACATTTATAATATAAGAGGTATTCATTAAAAAGAATGAATATATATTATAATGACTTACCATATAATAAATAGTCCTATAATGCATATATATAAATAAAATACTATTTTTTGTGGAAAATATAATATAGTTCAATAACTATATATTACCACAATTAAAATGATAAGAGATAAAGGGAAAAGAATTATAAACATTGGATATGGAATTCTAATGTTAAGAGTGTACATGAAATAATAAGGATTTATATAATTCAAAGTATTTGTACATATGAATTATACAACATTAAACTTGGAAAACAAACCTTAGAAAATAAATACTAAGGTGAGATGTATAATACATGATTAAGATTATACATGCAATATAATGATAAACTATATCATATACAAGGTATATCAAACTACATCCGATAATAAACGTTTAAGTTAAGAGTATTAATATACTCTCGTAACCACGCATGTGATATAGCATTTTTCCTAAATCCCGAGTTAAACCCGAAACCCGACAAACATTATTAGTTAACAGCGGGGAATAAACCGGGGTGGTTGATAACTGTACAGGGTGCCGTAGTGTATTGTTAATATGAGATGCTGATGCATAGTGTGATGCATATTAATAGATTGTTAGAGGCGTCCTCGAGGATCTCCAGAGAATTAGCTGATTCTACTCCACTCCACCGTAATACAATCCGGGTGAACGGTATGTTATTTATGTGGCTCGATTGTCTCTGAGGATTTCCTCAGTTCAGACTTGTGTGAAAATCTGTGATAATTGAATGTCGGCTTTGTGAATTAATATACTGAGTTTATATTAATGCTGCTTATTATTAATTACTGTTGAACGATAACAGTACAGTTCGTATATATGAACATATTATAAAACGAACTAGCGGCAATGATGCTATCTTATATGTAATATAAGGAACGTAAGTAAAACGTTTGTAGCTTAAGATAATAAGATATATATATTATCTGAGACTATATACAGAGCATTGGCCTTATCTAAACGCCCTCTTGTATCTAACACTGGATCCCGAGTTGACATACTCTGGATTGGACTAACGACCTTAGTCTGTTGTGTTAGGAAAATAGTGGAACAAATGCGATGTATAGATTAGTTTATCAAGGATGTGGCTCTTGTTGTGAACTTGATCCATTAACGATACAGGTACCGTGGTAACCGTAATATCTGGATAATTTCCTACGGACTACAGATGGTTCGTAGGTCGAGAGACTCTACCGGTGAGTGGCTACTGCCGTTGTGACCCGACATAGCGATAGGTAACTTAGAGACACGTCGTTCTAAACGAGACGTTGTCATCAGGTGTGACTGAACAATCGGATGACTATATTAGTTCGTACATTAGGCGAACACTATTTGGCTTGCATGCCAACGACGGGAGTTCATACTTGTTTATGGTTCTCGTTGATTCGCCTGTTGTTCATTGGTTATGCTTTGTGGTTATGTGTGGTGTGTTTTGGTGATGCTGATTAATGAGTCGCTGTACTTATATCTATGTTGTGACTGGATGAGTCGAGTCGCTGTGCTCATTGTGGATTATGGTTGTAATACCCAACACCGAAATCCAATAAACTGAACGGCGATCACTCCCAAATAAAATACAACTGCAGCGGAAATAAATACAACAACCGGGCGGTATTACAATGCCGTTGGCCACCCTTGTGACCAACAAGGCTAAGTCCAAATACAATCCTCAAATGTCACGGTCTGGAATACAGATACAACCCGAGATACTAGGAATCAAACTCAAAGTACAATACTGAAATAAAATTAACTAATAGTAGACTCCCAAAGCTTGGTCTACCCCACCTACACTCAGTGTGGTGATCTTCTAACTTCAGGTACCTGAAAAATGGGGGTGCCCCCAAAGGGGCTCAGCAAACAATGCTGGTATGGAAAACGTGCAGCCCATCGTCTACCGGGCCACACCAACTACTTTGTCGAACACATGCAGTTCATTTTTATAAAGCTGTAAACAAGCATAGTCTGATAATAACAAGTATCCATACAAGGACAATAATGTCACATAGAACAAGACACAGAAGGTCGAGTTAGCTGAACTGAAATTCTTTACTGATAGTCGGTCCACACAATGGGACTGACCGTTATAACTGAATATCTGAAATAGTGGAGGTATAGTGACCTCGTTATAGAGAAAGGTTGGGTATAAAAACCCCAGGAGATAACGTAGTTAAACCCTGAACTGAATGGCGTGGGAAATAAGAACCCACTAGAGGAATAAAGTCTTCCTCGAACTGAAGGGCATTTGAATCCCGGAAGGAATAGTCTTCCTCCCAACTGAATGTTCCGTCGCGACGTAGTAGGAGACGACCTGAGACAGGTACAACTCCCGTAGCATGCATGGCCAGATCCAACTGGGCTCCTCATCTCGAAGTATAATTGTTAAGTGTCATATAAAGACGTTAAACAAAAACAATGTGTATTGTCAATTATCACGTTTAGGATAATGACGTTTGTTATAAAGTGAAGTTAGTGAGAGACTTGAGTACAAGTCCTCGGTATACTGAAACGCAGGTATTTAATCCACTGGTATAGTAGTGTTTGTATGCGTGGGACATACACGTTGTAGTCAGCAACTTCAATCACGCACATAAATAATACCACAGTGCAAGAGTAAAACAACATTTACATTAATTATCTTGGTCGTTATTTCAAACAACAGATAGCACACAAGCCGGTGTAATCCGTTAGAAAACAGGTTGCAAGAATCCCATACCGTTCACCGTAGACTGTACTTGTAAATTCCCGGTCAACGTCTGGTCAAACAAAGTCCTAGAATAGGATTAACTGAGAGGGTTAATTTATGTTACCCTTATATAATAATTCTATTGGATCTTTTAACAAATTCATATTGTTATTTCATGTGAGGTTTATTTCTTTTAATCACCTCATGATTTAATGTATAACTTATTTGTTATCCTTTTGATTTATTTATAAATCCTTTAATGCACATATATGTGTTTATTGCATTTGTTGTTTATTTTATTTGTCTAGGTGACATAACAACTTATAATCTCTTAACTATATTTATGTCATACATAGACATAAAATTCTTATAGTTTTATTATTCTCCTTTTAACCATAAATAATATTTATTGTTTATCTTTTAATTCCTTATAACCATGTAAGCCATAGTTCCAATTCCATAATTCCTTTAATCAAAATTCTTTCTTCTAAATCCTCCAAATATCCATATAGGACCTATATTTATTTAAATCTAAATTCTTAAACTTGTATTTCGGTTATTTACAAAACAACCACATTAATTCATAAACTTTACTCTTAAATTCTAATCTCTTTATATTATAGAGTTTTAACTTCTTATTTAGCTAAATTGCAAAGCCATCCCTAATATTTTGGTATATAGCTTTTAAATATTATAACTCTCAAAATTACAACTTAGCCCCTTAAATTCTCGGCTTTAATAATTTATTTCTTATAATTACAATCTAACCACAAATCTTATAACTTTTTCACAATGTCATTAAACTATAGTTTTAATTTTAATTCTCCATAAATGCCGAATATATATTTAAATTCTAAATTACCAAACTAACCCCAAAAAATTCGGCTTTGGTCTTGAACTTTCCATTAATTACATTTTCACCCCAAAACTTTCTATAGTTACTTAATAACTTATAAACTATAGTTAAATATTTAATTCCTAAAATTTCGAAAGTGAACCTAATATTCTCTTAATTATGAATTCGCCACCTATTAAATAAAACTTTCATAACAACTTTTATAAATTACATAATAGCCCAAAACTTTATAAAAAGTTATTTTAAAGCTTGTTTAAATTATCTAAAATTCAAACTTAATTCCTAACCTTATATTATTTATAATTACACCAAACAGCCCTTAGCTCACGGTTTTTATAATAAGCACACTAAACTTTGTAAAAATTACATTTAATCCACATACTTAATTAATTAGTCATTTAACACTAATAGAATATTTTTAACTCACCAAACTTTATGATATAAATTTATATACCTAAGTAGCTCATTAAAACTTATTTATCAAGTAGAACATTCGGCCATAATTTAAATGAGACCTTATGTTATAAAAGTGGATTTATATGTCTAAGTAATTATAAATAAATTCATAGGAGTCATATAACTCATGTATAAATTATTGTAATGTCTTATATAAATTCTAGCTCAAAATAAGCATTTTTGCCTAAGACTTTCGGCCTAATTTATTGTAACATAAATAATTTTGTGACACAAAAATGTGTCTTAAGGTAAATATTTTCTATATATGTTATAGTTTATATTTTTGGCATATAAACCATTATTTCGGTTTATAAACCTAGGAGGTGTACATAATTTTTGTACAATTTTTAGAAGCTTAACAAAGCTTATAATAAAGATTTATATAGTAAACTTACTTCTTAACAAGGTGGTTAAGTGCTTGAACTTCTTCTTGAATCTCCAAGCTTTCTCCAGGTAATTGATGCTCCTTTCGGTTTTATGCAAGAGGTGAAGGTGTTTAGGAGTTAGATCTTCAAAAGATCTTAAGTAGATTTGGAAGTAGTTTTACAAGACTTTACCTTAGACTTTCTCCTTATAATTCGGCTCACCCAAGGTAATGAAGAACAAGTTTTCCTTCATCAAAATGAAGAAGAAAAGAGACTTAGAAGAAGTAGAACTTGGTTACACATAAAAATGTGCTTTAAGGATTTTCAAGCTTTAAACCTACCTTAAGACCTTGAGATGCTCCTTGGTTTAATGTTGGTTTGGACAACCTCCTTGGAGAACTAAATGTGCCGAACCACTTGTTGCTAGGAAGAGTTTTGCTTCAAGACTTGCCAAGAAATGCTAGGAAATTACCTTAAAGATGAAGATAGAAGTTAAAACTCCATTAATGGACTTAAGAGCTTCAAAGGAAGAAGATGAAGCTAGAAGAGAGAGGGAGAAGCTTACCAAGCCGTGCAAGAATAGGGCAAGGAAGCAAATGAGGCTTGGCTCACGTAAATGAAAGAGGCAATTGGAATTTGATTTTCTTTTGTCAATTTTTTAATGTCATTTGACAATTCTTTTCCTTAGTTTAATTCATGGTTGATTGGCTCAATAAATGACTCCTTTCCAGCTAAAAATCGGACATAATAGAGGACATGTGAGGTGTGACAAGGCAAGAGTTGGAAAGGAATAATTGTGAGCTAGAAGACAAGGAAATTTAGGTAAGTTGTACTTTTGATTTTTAAGTTAAAGCCTTGTCTTCTTCCTCATTATGGTGCACGATTTCAAGGCTAAAGAGGGGTCTCAATTCGTTGATGAAGAGCCAAGGAAGAAGCTTGGAAGGTCTCTTGAATTTTAAGAATGAAAAAGGTGAATCTAGATCCACTTTTGCCTTTTTACATTTTGTCTTCTTCCTAGCTCACATGGCCTTGTTCCTTCATAATTTCGACAGCCATGGTCAAATGAGACCTACATACTTTGACATTAAGTAATATAACACATGGGATGATGAGTCATCATGTTTTAAGCCTTTTATAAATTTTAAAGCAATTTTTACTAGTTTTTGCCCTTAAAATCGGCCCCTATAGAGAGCCTTGTTGACTAGTCACACCAACTGATTTAGAAGGTATTTTAACCCTTTTTAAGATTACCAATTCGTGGCATGTCAAAAACTACAAGGTAATTGCGTAAAACGCATTTTCGTGACACCCGAAGGTGTGTTTTTGTGCTCTAAGGAAATTTTGGGAAACCAATTGTTCTTATGAGTTCCAAGTGTTTGTAAACACTTATTATAGTAAATAAACATATACTAAGATGTTACATTGAGTTATATGGGGTTATATCAACCCGTGACATAATTTACGGGCCATCGGGACACTCCCGGGCCAAAAAGGAGCGCTAAGAAATCCTCCTTTGGTTTTTGCTGAATTTTGAGAAACCACTTCGTGGGTTCTCTTTAGAATGATAATGATGTTAGGAACTCTAGGAATTAATTTTATAGGAGTTCGTGCCACCTCGGCACTCCTCCGGACTTTTCGTGCTTTAAGGAGCGGGTGTGAGCACTCCCGAGCATTTTGCGTATTTGACTGAATATAGCTTAGGGAATATATTTGTATATTCATATAATAATTGTATGACCATTTAGTTTGAATATTAGAGGGTCATACAAGGTCATGTTTGACCATATGCTTCTAAGGCGTTTTAGCGTTTATGGTGAAACGACTGTTTTTACGTAACGTTTTCATGCATGGGTTTGCATGCGTACGTGAAATGATTTATTTGGATTATATTCCAATAAATAATGATTAATAATATTATTTAGATTTGGGGTATTTCAATCTACCCCCCTTAAAAAGGACTTCGCCCCGAAGTCTCATATTTAAAGTATAAGGTTGTGGGGGAATCAAGTTCCACTAAGTATCCACAACTCAATCTAATTTTTAGGGATCAAGTCCCAAGTCTCTATATCCCTAAGTTCATAGTGTATATCAAGTACAACAGAAATACTTGGAATGTCATAACATATACTTGCAGTGTAAAGCAAGGTAGTGAACACAATCACTTTTCATTTCAAATGGTGCAACGTAGTGCATATAATTTCCATTGTAGTGTAATGAAGTACACACAATCAAGTAGAAGTACAAGGTACATTCAAACACAGTGTTACACAAGAACACATACAAGACAAGGTGTCACTGAAATGCACAAAAGTGCAACAACTGAAATGCACAAAAGTGCAACAACTGAAATGCACAAAAGTGCACAACTGAAATGCACAAAGTGCAACACTGAAATGCACAAATGCAACAACTGAAATGCACAAAAGCAACAAATGCAATGCACAAAGGTGCAACAAAGTGCACACTAAACTCAAAAATGAAAAAGGCTCTACCCCCCAAAAAGAAGGGGTACGCCCCCGTACCCTAGACTAAAGTGCCTAGTCGGTAAATAATGAGGGAAACTTCGCTCGCATATCAGCTTCGAGTTCCCATGTGGCCTCTTCCACATCGTGGTTCGACCAAAGAACCTTCACGAGGCTCACAGACTTGTTTCGAGTCTCTCGTGTCTTCCTATCTAAGATTCTTTGCGGTGTTTCCACATACCGCATTGTTGGTTCTAAAGAGTGTCTCTGGTTGTAGAACATGAGAAGGATGAGGCATGTATTTCTTAAGCTGAGACACGTGAAAAACATTGTGTACTTTGCCCAACTCGGCTGGCAAATCAAGTCGATATGCCACTAGGCCCACCCGCTCTATGATAGCGTAGGGTCCTACAAATTTCGGGCTTAGCTTGCCCTTCTGACCAAATCTGAATACACCCTTCATGGGTGAAACTCGTAGAAATACCTGGTCGCCAACTGCGAACTCAAGGTCTCGTCGCCTCTCATCAGCATATGATTTCTGTCTGTCCTGTGCTGCTTTCATATTGTTTCTGATCTGCTGAACTTCTGCCTGGACTTGCTCCAAGTACTCAGGCCCAATGATGACGGTCTCACTAGACTCGTCCCAGCACAAAGGTGTGCGGCATGGTCTGCCATATAAAGCCTGAAAAGGTGACATCTGTATAGAGGCGTGATAGCTGTTATTGTAAGCAAACTCGATGAGATGTAATCTATCTATCCAGCTGCCCTGAAATCCAAGGCACATGCTCGTAGCATGTCCTCTAAGGTCTGAATAGTCCTCTCTGACTGACCATCTGTCTGAGGATGAAATGCTGTGCTAAGCTTCAATCAGTGCCAAGTGCCTCGCGAGTAGCTCGCCAGTATCGTGAGAGAAATCTAGTGTCTCGATCTGAAACAATAGTCTTAGGTACTCCATGATGTCTGATAATCTCTTCTCAAATAGCTCTGCTAACTTTGGCACTTTCCAAGTGTCTTTCATCGGAATAAACCTAGCAACCTTAGTCAGTCGATCAACAACAACCCAAATCATATTAATCCTCCTCTCGTAGGTGGTAGTCCCACCACGAAGTCCATAGAGATATCATAAAACTTCCACTCTGGAACTGGCATAGACTGTACCATACCTCCTGGTCGTCTATGTTCGAATTTCACTTTCTGACAAGTGAGACATCGAATCACATACTCTGTCACGTCGCCCTTCATACCACTCCACCAGAAATACCTCTTTAGATCTTTGTACATCTTAGAAGCTCCTGGATGGACAGATGTGGTAGAAGTGTGGGACTCTCGAAGAATATGCTCCTTATATCTGTGCTGTCTCTGGGAATACACAATCTTCCCTTCAATCTGATGAGTCCATCATCATGTAACTGGAACTCATACTTCCACCTCAAATGTACCGTCAGACTTCTGACTGATCTCCATCATTCGCTGATCACTCTGCTGTGCTCTGCGTATGTCGTCCATAAGACTCGAGCTAGCCACAATGGCATTAAGAGAATATGCTCGTCGACTCAATGCGTCTGCTACAACATTAGCTTTCCCTTCCTTGTACTGCAAATCAATGTCATAATCCTTAAGAAATTCAACCCATCTTCTTTGTCTCATGTTTAACTCCTTCTGGGTGAATACATATTTCAAACTCTTATGATCCGAATATACGGTCATCTGGACACCATACAGGTAGTGGCGCCAGATCTTCAAGGCAAAAACAATAGCTCCAAGCTCCAAGTCATGTGGGGATAATTTTCATCATGTTTCTTCAACTGTCGGGAAGCGTAGGCGACTACCTTCCATTCTGCATGAGTACCCACCCTAAATCCTCTGCTTCAGGTAGTCTCAAAACTGTGCTGATGTCAAAGCATTCTTCAAAAGCTCGAATGAGGTCTCACATTCAGTAGTCCATGTGAAAGGTGCATCCTTCTTCATTAAGCTGGTCATAGGTTTGGCTATTTTGGAGAAGTCTCTGACAAACCTTCTGTAGTATCCTGCTAAACCAAGGAAACTCCTGATGTCGTCACTGTCTTTGGCCTAGGCCAAGTGCGAACTGCTTCTATCTTTGCTGGATCCACTGCGATCCCAGCATCTGAGATAACATGTCCTAAAAGGAAACTCTGTCAACCAAAACTCACATTTGGAGAACTTAGCATAAAGCTGGTTCTCCCTTAAGATCTGAAGTGTATGTCGAAGGTGGCTCTCATGCTCTTCTTTAGACTTTGAGTAGATTAGGATGTCATCGATGAATACAACCACGGTCTTATCCAACTGCTCTCTGAATAATCTGTTCATCAAATCCATGAAGACTGCAGGTGCATTTGACAAGCCAAAAGGCATAACTGTAAACTCATAGTGGCCATACCGTGTTCTGAATGCTGTCTTTTCTATGTCTTGCTCCTGATGGGTATCTGATGGTAGCCTGATCTCAAATCGATCTTGAAAACACTTTTGCTCCTCTCAACTGATCAAACAAATCATCAATCCGTGGTAGTGGATATTTGTTCTTCACCGATACTGCATTAAGCTCCTGTAATCGATGCATAACGAAGGCTTCCATCTTCTTTTCACAAAAAGCACTGGTGCTCCCCAAGGAGATACACTAGGTCGTATGTATCCCTTGTCTAATAAATCTTTCAGCTGTTCTTTCAACTCAGCCATCTGCTGGTGCCATACGGTACGGTGCCTTAGCTATGGGACCGGTACCTGGTAGTAATTCGATGGAGAACTCTACCTCTCTGGATGGCGGTAAGCCTGGAAGTTCCTTTGGAAAAATATCTGGAAATTCCGACACCACTGGCATAGCTGGATCAAAATCAGGGTCATGCTCTACATCTGAACAAACATAGTATACTCCTTCTGCTTCCTGACGTGCTTGTACATGGACATAGCAGATATAACTTTTATCGATGGTGCCCTAGGGCTCTGACGGTAAGATACTGTCACTCCTGATGGGCTCTTAAGCAACAGTCTGCGCTCTGCACAAAGAATGCGGCCTCTGTGCCGCCCCAGCCAGTCCATCCCGGCTATAACGTCGAATCCTAGACCTCTGAACTCAATAAGGTCAATAGGAAATTCCTCCTCCTTAATACTGATAGTGGCTCCTCTATAAAGACGAGTGCAACTGATCTTCTCCTTAGACGGGAGTGCCACCTTAAAATCAGGTAACTCTACTGCGTCTAGCCCCAACTTCCCCGCAAGCGTAGGCGAAACGAAAGTATGTGAGGCTCCGGAGTCGAACAGTACTAATGCATCCACTCCATTAACCGGAAAGGTACCAGTGAGAATCGAGCCGCCCTTGCGGGCCTCCTCCTCAGTAAGTATACTTAAGGCACCTTCCGTCTCCTTAGCACAACCTAATAACAGAATCTGAGTAAGTACTTTGATACATGATGGGGTCTAAAGACATTCACTTTCACAAACAATAATGCTTCATTGATGAGATGATCTCCTTTCTGAAGTCCAAAAACAATTACAACACTAGTACTTTCTAAAGGTTAAACTTAATCTTCCTGGTCTCATGTGAGTGGTGTTTATCACTGTCGAAGGTGCTGTGTTTAGCTTAATCCTTTTAATTCCATGGTATAGCAACCTTGACTTTCCACCCATTATAAAACATCTCCTGAACTCAATATATTTTCTTTGCAAGGTCCACACGCTTCTGCTCGCCATAAAGGAACTCTGCGTCATCTCCAATTGACAAAGATAATACTGGTATTCCCTGTTCAAGGGACCCTTTTGTTTCATCATTGTCCTGGTGTAGTCCTAAACGGCCTCCTTCTTCATAGAAGTTGATGATACATAGATCAGCCCTTAGATTGGGAACTGGATCTCCTTCTAGTTGAGCTGTATTACTGCTTGTTCCACAATTGGTAAAAATTCTTCTGGGATTTTTGGTACTTGTGCTCCATCTCCATTTCTTGTATCTTGGTAGGTTTTTGTGTAGGATTCCAATCCTTTCCTAAGCACATCATTTTCAGCTTCATTTTTGATCCTCCTGGAAATTCTGGAGTGTAGAACCCTCCTGGTCCTGCTCCCAATTCTTGACATTTCTGATGATTGCAATTTGTGTCTCCGGTGTTAGGTATCCTTTGAGTATATCAAACCTGGTTGGATAACCTTACATTGTTCGTTCCCTGGTTCTTGTATTTGATAATGTTTTCTTCCAGGGAGGGCGGTGAGGGGATAGGAAAGCATATCTTATAGCTTCCTACGTGTTTAAATTTTTACTAGTGAGTCTTACTAATTCTTTCCTACTCAATTAGGCAATCAAGGCATGCAAGCACTCATTCACATCATCCATTGCTCGATAATAGGTTCACACGGTTTAGAAATACCTGGGTTAGTAGAAGGACCAGCCTCATCTGAGCGGTCCATGACATGCAGGGCGGGTCCCGATGCTGGGCCTTTGCCCTTGTACCCCTGAGTTTGTGTTGGTGGAGGGCGAGTATCGCTAGCTCCATTCTTTTGGCCTGGGTTTGGCTTTGCTCCGGCGGGGGTAGTTCCTGCTCTCCGGGTTTCGGATACACTCGAAGGCACGATGCCCGAGTATCTGACAGTAGCGGCACATGACTTTCCCCCTGGCAGTCCACGCCGGGGTGATCCTTCCGCACTGTTTACAGTTGAAACGGCGGATATACTTCTGGCCCGTGTTTGAGCCAGATCCAGAACCTAATACAATCAAGGTCAATTATTCATTCTAACGGTGCTGAAGTAATCACAAAAGTCTCAAAATTTACTGTTTGATTAGAGTGCCTACCCTTAGGTGGGTAGGTTTTCTGTGAAGTTGTCACTCCGTAGGTTCCTGACTGGGGGTTCCCAGTAGTTTGGTTCCCTTTCCCTTGATAGGACCCCTGTCCTTTCTGATAGGGTTTGTTTCTTTTGTTGGAGTTCCCCTGCTTGGCATCTTCGCCACCAGGTCCGTCCTTCCTCTTTTGGGAGCTCAAAGCATCCCTTCTCTTACAAGTGATCTCCACTACGGAGCAGCATGGTAGCATTCCTGAAATCTCAAGATATTAATCTCCAAATCTCCCATGATGGGGTATAGTATGTAATAAGATTTCCAACTGATTTATGTCTCCTGTTTTACCTGCAAACTGGTGGGGATGATTGGTCCCATCCCAAACTGAAGTCGAGGGCTCAGTCCCCCGTAGAATCGGTCGACCAACACCTGGTCCGAGTATCCTATGCCGGGTAATAGTGAGTAGCGAAGTGAACTTCGCATAGTACTCATCCACTGACATCTTCCCCGTCTGCTCCAAGGCGTCAAACTCCCGAGTCTTCACCATCCTGGTGTGGGCCGGGTAGTATTTGCCCCTAAGTAATGCAGTGTAATGTCCCCAAGTAAAAGCTGGGTCATCCAGGTGGTCGGCTTTCACCATGTTCCACCAATCTCTAGCTGCATCCTTCAGATAAAAGGCAGCAAGTCTTACTTTTTCCCTAGCTGGGACTGCAAGCGTCTCGAACGCTGTCTCCATCTCCATGATGTAGGTCTCCAAGTGAGCAGGGTCAGTCTGCCCCTTGAATGCAGTTGGCCTCAGATCAGCCAAACTCTTCACCCAATCTCTTCTCTGGGTGGTGGTGGTGGAGGTAGCTGCTGCTGCTGTCCAACCCCCGCCTGTGCGAATGCCTGAGCGATTAAGGTGGCAATGTCTGCCAGCCTGACGTTTGGCTCCTCATCAGCCTGTCCACGTCGTCCTCCTCTTCCCGACATCTGCAGGATGTTGAGGTATATTAGGCACTGTGGTCAAAATCTGGTCTTGGATAGTGGTCTAAGTAAAACTAACTTAAACTCTTTCAATACTATCTCTCAACCCTTAACCTAAGTCTTAGATATCCTAATCTCGGTGTATCCTTGTATCCAGAGCGTAACTACGCTCTGATACCATTTTTGTAATACCCCAACCCGAAATCCAATAAACTGAACGGCGATCACTCCCAAATAAAATACAACTGCAGCGGAAATAAATACAACAACCGGGCGGTATTACAATGCCGTTGGCCACCCTTGTGACCAACAAGGCTAAGTCCAAATACATCCTCAAATGTCACGGTCTGGAATACAGATACAACCCGAGATACTAGGAATCAAACTCAAAGTAATACTGAAATAAAATAATTAACTAATAGTAGACTCCCAAAGCTTGGTCTACCCCACCTACACTCAGTGTGTGATCTTTTAACTTCAGGTACCTGAAAAATGGGGGTGCCCCCAAAGGGGCTCAGCAAACAATGCTGGTATGGAAAACGTGCAGCCCATCGTCTACCGGGCCACACCAACTACTTTGTCGAACACATGCAGTTCATTTTTATAAAGCTGTAAACAAGCATAGTCTGATAATAACAAGTATCCATACAAGGACAATAATGTCACATAGAACAAGACACAGAAGGTCGAGTTAGCTGAACTGAAATTCTTTACTGATAGTCGGTCCACACAATGGGACTGACCGTTATAACTGAATATCTGAAATAGTGGAGGTATAGTGACCTCGTTATAGAAAGGTTGGGTATAAAAACCCCAGGAGATAACGTAGTTAAACCCTGAACTGAATGGCGTGGGAAATAAGAACCCACTAGAGGAATAAAGTCTTCCTCGAACTGAAGGGCATTTGAATCCCGGAAGGAATAAGTCTTCCTCCCAACTGAATGTTCCGTCGCGACGTAGTAGGAGACGACCTGAGACAGGTACAACTCCCGTAGCATGCATGGCCAGATCCAACTGGGCTCCTCAATCTCGAAGTATATTGTTAAGTGTCATATAAAGACGTTAAAAAAACACAATGTGTATTGTCAATTATCACGTTTAGGATAATGACGTTTGTTATAAACTGAAGTTAGTGAGAGACTTGAGTACAAGTCCTCGGTATACTGAAACGCAGGTATTTAATCCACTGGTATAGTAGTGTTTGTATGCGTGGGACATACACGATGTAGTCAGCAACATTCACGCACAAAATAATACCACAGTGCAAGAGTAAAACAACAGTTTACATTAATTATCTTGGTCGTTATTTCAAACAACAGATAGCACACAAGCCGGTGTAATCCGTTAGAAAACATGGTTGCAAGAATCCCATACCGTTCACCGTAGACTGTACTTGTAAATTCCCGGTCAACGTCTGGTCAAACAAAGTCCTAGAATAGGATTAACTGAGAGGGTTAATTTATGTTACCCTTATATAATAATTCTATTGGATCTTTTAACAAATTCATATTGTTATTTCATGTGAGGTTTATTTCTTTTAATCACCTCATGATTTAATGTATAACTTATTTGTTACCTTTTGATTTATTTATAAATCCTTTAATGCACATATATGTGTTTATTGCATTTGTTGTTTATTTTATTTGTCTAGGTGACATAACAACTTATAATCTCTTAACTATATTTATATGTACATAGACATAAAATTCTTATAGTTTTATTATTCTCCTTTTAACCATAAATAATATTTATTGTTATCTTTTAATTCCTTATAACCATGTAAGCCATAGTTCCAATTCCATAATTCCTTTAATCAAAATTCTTTCTTCTAAATCCTCCAAATATCCATATAGGACCTATATTTATTTAAATCTAAATTCTTAAACTTGTATTTCGGTTATTTACAAAACAACCACATTAATTCATAAACTTTACTTAAATTCTAATCTCTTTATATTATAGAGTTTTAATTCTTATTTAGCTAAATTCAAAGCCATCCCTAATATTTTGGTATAAGCTTTTAAATATTATAACTTCAAAAATTACACTTAGCCCCTAAATTCTCGGCTTTAATAATATTTCTTATAATTACAATCTAACCACAAAATCTTATAACTTTTACAATGTCATGTAAACTATAGTTTTAATTTTAATTCTCCATAAATGCCGAATATATATTTATAAATTCTAAATTACCAAACTAACCCCAAAGAATTCGGCTTTGGTCTTGAACTTTCCATTAATTACATTTTCACCCCAAAACTTTATATAGTACTTAATAACTTATAAACTATAGTTAAATTTAATTCCTAAAATTTCGAAAGTGAACTAATAATTCTCTTAATTATGAATTCGCCCACTATTAAATACCAAACTTTCATAACAACTTTTATAAATTACATAATAGCCCAAAACTTTATAAAAAGTTATTTTAAAGCTTGTTTAAATTATCTAAAATTCATAAACTTAATTCCTAACCTTATATTATTATAATTACACCAAACAGCCCTTAGCTCACGGTTTTTATAATAAGCACACTAAACTTTGTAAAAATTACATTTAACCACATAACTTAATTAATTAGTCATTTAAGACACTAATAGAATATTTTTAACTCACCAAACTTTATGATATAAATTTATATACCTAAGTAGCTCATTAAAACTATTTATCAAGTAGAACATTCGGCCATAATTTAAATGAGACCTTAGTTATATAAAAGTGGATTTATATGTCTAAGTAATTATAAATAAATTCATAGGAGTCATATAACTCATGTATAAATTATTGTAATGTCTTATATAAATTCTTAGCTCAAAATAAGCATTTTTGCCTGACTTTCGGCCTAAATTTTATGTAACATAAATAAATTTGTGACACAAAAATGTGTCTTAAGGTAAATATTTTCTATATATGTTATAGTTTATTTTTGGCATATAAACCATAGTTTCGGTTTAATAAACCTAGGAGGTGTACATAATTTTTGTATAATTTTTAGAAGCTTAACAAAGCTTATAATATAAGATTTATATAGTAAACTTACTTCTTAACAAGGTGGTTAAGTGCTTGAACTCTTCTTGAATCTCCAAGCTTTCTCCTAGGTAATTGATGCTCCTTTCGGTTTTATGCAAGAGTGAAGGTGTTTAGGAGTTAGATCTTCAAAAAGATCTTAAGTAGATTTGAAGTAGTTTTACAAGACTTTACCTTAGACTTTCTCTTATAATTCGGCACCCAAAGGTAATGAAGACAAGTTTTCCTTCATCAAAATGAAGAAGAAAAGAGACTTAGAAGAAGTAGAACTTGGTTACACATAAAAATGTGCTTTAAGGTTTTCAAGCTTTAAAACCTTAAGATACCTTGAGATGCTCCTTGGTTTAATGTTGGTTTGGACAACCTCCTTGGAGAACTAAAGCCGAACAACTTGTTATGCTAGGAAGAGTTTTGCTTCAAGACTTGCCAAGAAATGCTAGGAAATTACCTTAAAGATGAAGATAGAAGTTAAAACTCCATTAATGGACTTAAGAGCTTCAAAGGAAGAAGATGAAGCTAGAAGAGAGAGGGGAGAAGCTTACCAAGCCGTGCAAGAATAGGGCAAGGAAGCAAATGAGGCTTGGCTCACGTAAATGAAAGAGGGCAATTGGAATTTGATTTTCTTTTGTCAAATTTTTAATGTCATTTGACAATTCTTTTCCTTAGTTTAATTCATGGTTGATTGGCTCAATAAATGACTCCTTTCCAGCTAAAAATCGGACATAATAGAGGACATGTGAGGTGTGACAAGGCAAGAGTTGGAAAGGAAATAATTGTGAGCTAGAAGACAAGGAAATTTAGGTAAGTTGTACTTTTGATTTTACTAAGTTAAAGCCTTGTCTTCTTCCTCATTATGGTGCACGATTTCAAGGCTAAAAGAGGGGTCTCAATTCGTTGATGAAGAGCCAAGGAAGAAGCTTGGAAGGTCTCTTGAATTTTAAGAAATGAAAAAGGTGGAATCTAGATCCACTTTTGCCTTTTTACATTTTGTCTTCTTCCTAGCTCACATGGCCTTGTTCTCTTCATAATTTCGACAGCCACATGGTCAAATGAGACCTACATACTTTGCATTAAGTAATAACACATGGGATGATGAGTCATCATTTTAAGCCTTTTATAAATTTTAAAGCAATTTTATACTAGTTTTTGCTTAAAATCGGCCCCTATAGAGACCTTGTTGACTAGTCACACCAACTGATTTAGAAGGTCATTTTAACCCTTTTTAAGATTACCAATTCGTGGCATGTCAAAAACTACAAGGTAATTGCGTAAAACGCATTTTCGTGACACCCGAAGGTGTGTTTTGTGCTCTAAGGAAATTTTGGGAAACCAATTGTTTTATGAGTTCCAAGTGTTTGTAAACACTTATTATAGTAAATAAACATATACTAAGATGTTACATTGAGTTATATGGGGTTATATCAACCCGTGACATAATTTACGGGCCATCGGGACACTCCCGGGCCAAAAAGGAGCGCTAAGAAATCCTCCTTTGGTTTTTGCTGAATTTTGAGAAACCACTTCGTGGGTTCTCTTTAGAATGATAAATAATGATGTTAGGAACTCTAGGAATTAATTTTATAGGAGTTCGTGCCACCTCGGCACTCCTCCGGACTTTTCGTGCTTTAAGGAGCGGGTGTGAGCACTCCCGAGCATTTTGCGTATTTGACTGAATATAGCTTAGGGAATATATTTGTATATTCATATAATAATTGTATGACCATTTAGTTTGAATATTAGAGGGTCATACAAGGTCATGTTTGACCATATGCTTCTAAGGCGTTTTAGCGTTTATGGTGAAACGACTTTTTACGTAACGTTTTCATGCATGGGTTTGCATGCGTACGTGAAATGATTATGTTTGGATTATATTCCAATAAATAATGATTAATAATATTATTTAGATTTGGGGTATTTCAATCTACCCCCCTTAAAAAAGGACTTCGCCCCGAAGTCTCATATTTAAAGTATAAGGTTGTGGGGGAATCAAGTTCCACTAATATCCACAACTCAATCTAATTTTTAGGGATCAAGTCCCAAGTCTCTATATCCCTAAGTTCATAGTGTATATCAAGTACAACAGAAATACTTGGAATGTCATAACATATACTTGCAGTGTAAAGCAAGGTAGTGAACACAATCACTTTTCATTTCAAATGGTGCAACGTAGTGCATATAATATTTCCATTGTAGTGTAATGAAGTACACACAATCAAGTAGAAGTACAAGGTACATTTAAACACAGTGTTACACAAGAACACATACAAGACAAGGTGTCACTGAAATGCACAAAAGTGCAACAACTGAAATGCACAAAAGTGCAACAACTGAAATGCACAAAAGTGCAACAACTGAAATGCACAAAAGTGCAACAACTGAAATGCACAAAAGTGCAACAACTGAAATGCACAAAAGCAACAAATGCAATGCACAAAGGTGCAACAAAGTGCACACTAAACTCAAAAATGAAAAAGGCTCTACCCCCCAAAAAGAAGGGGTACGCCCCCGTACCCTAGACTAAAGTGCCTAGTCGGTAAATAATGAGGGAAACTTCGCTCGCATATCAGCTTCGAGTTCCCATGTGGCCTCTTCCACATCGTGGTTCGACCAAAGAACCTTCACGAGGCTCACAGACTTGTTTCGAGTCTCTCGTGTCTTCTATCTAAGATTCTTTGCGGTGTTTCCACATACCGCATTGTTGGTTCTAAAGAGAGTGTCTCTGGTTGTAGAACATGAGAAGGATGAGGCATGTATTTCTTAAGCTGAGACACGTGAAAAACATTGTGTACTTTGCCCAACTCGGCTGGCAAATCAAGTCGATATGCCACTAGGCCCACCCGCTCTATGATAGCGTAGGGTCCTACAAATTTCGGGCTTAGCTTGCCCTTCTGACCAAATCTGAATACACCCTTCATGGGTGAAACTCGTAGAAATACCTGGTCGCCAACTGCGAACTCAAGGTCTCGTCGCCTCTCATCAGCATATGATTTCTGTCTGTCCTGTGCTGCTTTCATATTGTTTCTGATCTGCTGAACTTCTGCCTGGACTTGCTCCAAGTACTCAGGCCCAATGATGACGGTCTCACTAGACTCGTCCCAGCACAAAGGTGTGCGGCATGGTCTGCCATATAAAGCCTGAAAAGGTGACATCTGTATAGAGGCGTGATAGCTGTTATTGTAAGCAAACTCGATGAGATGTAATCTATCTATCCAGCTGCCCTGAAATCCAAGGCACATGCTCGTAGCATGTCCTCTAAGGTCTGAATAGTCCTCTCTGACTGACCATCTGTCTGAGGATGAAATGCTGTGCTAAGCTTCAACTCAGTGCCAAGTGCCTCGCGAGTAGCTCGCCAGTATCGTGAGAGAAATCTAGTATCTCGATCTGAAACAATAGTCTTGGAACTCCATGATGTCTAATCTCTTCTCAAATAGCTCTGCTAACTTTGGCACTTTCCAAGTGTCTTCATCGGAATAAACCTAGCAACTTAGTCAGTCGATCAACAACAACCCAAATCATATTTAATCCTCCTCTCGTAGGTGGTAGTCCCACCACGAAGTCCATAGAGATATCATAAAACTTCCACTCTGGAACTGGCATAGACTGTACCATACCTCCTGGTCGTCTATGTTCGAATTTCACTTTCTGACAAGTGAGACATCGAATCACATTCTGTCACGTCGCCCTTCATACCACTCCACCAGAAATACCTCTTTAGATCTTTGTACATCTTAGAAGCTCCTGGATGGACAGATGTGGTAGAAGTGTGGGACTCTCGAAGAATATGCTCCTTATATCTGTGCTGTCTCTGGGAATACACAATCTCCCTTCAATCTGATGAGTCCATCATCATGTAACTGGAACTCATACTTCCCACCTCAAATGTACCGTCAGTCAACTTCTGACTGATCTCCATCATTCGCTGATCACTCTGCTGTGCTCTGCGTATGTCGTCCATAAGACTCGAGCTAGCCACAATGGCATTAAGAGAATATGCTCGTCGACTCAATGCGTCTGCTACAACATTAGCTTTCCCTTCCTTGTACTGCAAATCAATGTCATAATCCTTAAGAAATTCAACCCATCTTCTTTGTCTCATGTTTAACTCCTTCTGGGTGAATACATATTTCAAACTCTTATGATCCGAATATACGGTCATCTGGACACCATACAGGTAGTGGCGCCAGATCTTCAAGGCAAAAACAATAGCTCCAAGCTCCAAGTCATGTGTGGGATAGTTTTCCTCATGTTTCTTCAACTGTCGGGAAGCGTAGGCGACTACCTTCCCATTCTGCATGAGTACACACCCACAGACTGTGCCTTCAGGTATAGTCAAAACTGGTGCTGATGTCAAAGCATTCTTCAAAGCTCGAATGAGGTCTCACATTCAGTAGTCCATGTGAAAGGTGCGTCCTTCTTCATTAAGCTGGTCATAGGTTTGGCTATTTTGGAGAAGTCTCTGACAAACCTTCTGTAGTATCCTGCTAAACCAAGGAAACTCCTGATGTCCGTAACTGTCTTTGGCCTAGGCCAAGTGCGAACTGCTTCTATCTTTGCTGGATCCACGCGATCCCAGCATCTGAGATAACATGTCCTAAAAGGAAACTCTGTCCAACCAAAACTCACATTTGGAGAACTTAGCATAAAGCTGGTTCTCCCTTAAGATCTGAAGTGTATGTCGAAGGTGGCTCTCATGCTCTTCTTTAGACTTTGAGTAAATTAGGATGTCATCGATGAATACAACCACGGTCTTATCCAACTGCTCTCTGAATAACCTGTTCATCAAATCCATGAAGACTGCAGGTGCATTTGACAAGCCAAAAGGCATAACTGTAAACTCATAGTGGCCATACCGTGTTCTGAAGGCTGTCTTTTCTATGTCTTGCTCCTTGATGGGTATCTGATGGTAGCCTGATCTCAAATCGATCTTCGAAAACACTTTTGCTCCTCTCAACTGATCAAACAAATCATCAATCCGTGGTAGTGGATATTTATTCTTCAGATACTGCATTAAGCTCCTGTAATCAATACATAGCCGAAGGCTTCCATCCTTCTTTTTCACAAAAAGCACTGGTGCTCCCCAAGGAGATACACTAGGTCGTATGTATCCCTTGTCTAATAAATCTTTCAGCTGTTCTTTCAACTCAGCCATCTCTGCTGGTGCCATACGGTACGGTGCCTTAGCTATGGGACCGGTACCTGGTAGTAATTCGATGGAGAACTCTACCTCTCTGGATGGCGGTAAGCCTGGAAGTTCCTTTGGAAAAATATCTGGAAATTCCGACACCACTGGCATAGCTGGATCAAAATCAGGGTCATGCTCTACATCTGAACATAACATAGATATACCTCCTTCTGCTTCCTGACGTGCTTGTACATGGACATAGCAGATATAACTTTTATCGATGGTGCCCTAGGGCTCTGACGGTAAGATACTGTCACTCCTGATGGGCTCTTAAGCAACAGTCTGCGCTCTGCACAAAGAATGCGGCCTCTGTGCCGCCCCAGCCAGTCCATCCCGGCTATAACGTCGAATCCTAGACCTCTGAACTCAATAAGGTCAATAGGAAATTCCTCCTCCTTAATACTGATAGTGGCTCCTCTATAAAGACGAGTGCAACTGATCTTCTCCTTAGACGGGAGTGCCACCTTAAAATCAGGTAACTCTACTGCGTCTAGCCCCAACTTCCCCGCAAGCGTAGGCGAAACGAAAGTATGTGAGGCTCCGGAGTCGAACAGTACTAATGCATCCACTCCATTAACCGGAAAGGTACCAGTGAGAATCGAGCCGCCCTTGCGGGCCTCCTCCTCAGTAAGTATACTTAAGGCACCTTCCGTCTCCTTAGCACAACCTAATAACAGAATCTGAGTAAGTACTTTGATACATGATGGGGTCTAAAGACATTCACTTTCACAAACAATAATGCTTCATTGATGAGATGATCTCCTTTCTGAAGTCCAAAAACAATTACAACACTAGTACTTTCTAAAGGTTAAACTTAATCTTCCTGGTCTCATGTGAGTGGTGTTTATCACTGTCGAAGGTGCTGTGTTTAGCTTAATCCTTTTAATTCCATGGTATAGCAACCTTGACTTCCCACCCATTATTAAAACATCTCCTGAACTCAATTGATTTTCTTTGCAAGGTCCACACGCTTCTGCTCGCCATAAAGGAACTCTGCGTCATCTCCAATTGACAAAGATAATACTGGTATTCCCTGTTCAAGGGACCCTTTTGTTTCATCATTGTCCTGGTGTAGTCCTAAACGGCCTCCTTCTTCATAGAAGTTGATGATACATAGATCAGCCCTTAGATTGGGAACTGGATTCCTTCTAGTTGTTGAGCTGTATTAACTGCTTGTTCCACAATTGGTAAAAATTCTTCTGGGATTTTTGGTACTTGTGCTCCATCTCCATTTCTTGTATCTTGGTAGGTTTTTGTGTAAGGATTCCAATCTTTCCTAAGCACATCATTTTCAGCTTCATTTTTGATCCTCCTGGAAATTGGAGTGTAGAACCCTCCTGGTCCTGCTCCCAATTCTTGACATTTCTGATGATTGCAATTTGTGTCTCCGGTGTTAGGTATCCTTTGAGTAATATCAAACCTGGTTGGATAACCTTACATTGTTCGTTCCCTGGTTCTTGTACTTGATAATGTTTTCCTCCAGGGAGGGCGGTGAGGGGATAGGAAAGCATATCTTATAGCTTCCTACGTGTTTAAATTTTTACTAGTGAGTCTTACTAATTCTTTCCTACTCAATTAGGCAATCAAGGCATGCAAGCACTCATTCACATCATCCATTGCTCGTAAAGGTTCACACGGTTTAGAAATACCTGGGTTAGTAGAAGGACCAGCCTCATCTGAGCGGTCCATGACATGCAGGGCGGGTCCCGATGCTGGGCCTTTGCCCTTGTACCCTGAGTTTGGTTTGTTGGTGGAGGGCGAGTATCGCTAGCTCCATTCTTTTGGCCTGGGTTTGGCTTTGCTCCCGGGCGGTAGTTCCTGCTCTCCGGGTTTCGGATACACTCGAAGGCACGATGCCCGAGTATCTGACAGTAGCGGCACATGACTTTCTCCCCCTGGCAGTCCACGCCGGGGTGATCCTTCCCGCACTGTTTACAGTTGAAACGGCGGATATACTTCTGGCCCGTGTTTGAGCCAGATCCAGAACCTAATACAATCAAGGTCAATTATTCATTCTAACGGTGCTGAAGTAATCACAAAAGTCTCAAAATTTAGCTGTTTGATTAGAGTGCCTACCCTTAGGTAGGTAGGTTTTCTGTGAAGTTGTCACTCCGTAGGTTCCTGACTGGGGGTTCCCAGTAGTTTGGTTCCCTTTCCCTTGATAGGACCCCTGTCCTTTCTGATAGGGTTTGTTTCTTTGTTGGAGTTCCCCTGCTTGGCATCTTCGCCACCAGGTCCGTCCTTCCTCTTTTGGGAGCTCAAAGCATCCCTTCTCTTACAAGTGATCTCCACTACGGAAGCAGCATGGTAGCATTCCTGAAATCTCAAGATATTAATCTCCAAATCTCCCATGATGGGGTATAGTATGTAATAAGATTTCAACTGATTTATGTCCATCCTGTTTTACCTGCAAACTGGTGGGGATGATTGGTCCCATCCCAAACTGAAGTCGAGGGCTCAGTCCCCCGTAGAATCGGTCGACCAACACCTGGTCCGAGTATCCTATGCCGGGTAATAGTCTGAGTAGCGAAGTGAACTTCGCATAGTACTCATCCACTGACATCTTCCCCGTCTGCTCCAAGGCGTCAAACTCCCGAGTTTACCATCCTGGTGTGGGCCGGGTAGTATTTGCCCCTAAGTAATGCAGTGTAATGTCCCCAAGTAAAGCTGGGTCATCCAGGTGGTCGGTGTAAGTTTGAGTTATGTATGATACTTATGTATTGTATTTGAGATTGACCTTTGAGTCTTGGATGTATGAATGTGAATATAAGATGTGGTATTAAGATTAAGAGAACTGTGTACCGTGAATGGTTAAACACATGTGTGAACTTTGAGGACAAAGTTCTTTTAAGGGGGGTAGATTGAAATACCCCAAATTAGATATGGTTTAAATGATAAACTAAGATATAAGGAGGCTAAATAATGCCTTAGAAACATTAAGAAACATTTCTAATCAAAGAAAATATAAGGAAACACCAAAAAGAGCAGTTTAAGCAAAAACGTGCTCTAAGCTTGGAGAGACTTGGGAGAGTACCCAAATATTGTTCTAAGACCTTAGTAATATCCTAATGGTCATTTTAAGTCAATTACCAAAGAAAACCAAGCTTGAAAACAAGTTAAAACACAAAATGTGCTTTAAGGAGTCTTAAAGCACGTTTTTGAAAAATTGTCTTGTAAATGAGTTTTGAATGGCTAAATGTCCATCATTACTCTTTAATTAATATGTGTACTATATAGTATCACATTTGGAGGTCTATATCAATGGGAAATCAAAAATTTCACAACAATGTGCCTTGTTTTTGATGAATAGTGAATTAATTAAGCTAGTTTATAACATAAGTCTATATAAGTGAGACATTTGGTCAACAAAGACTAAACTACCCTCATTCACTAAAGGGGGCCGGTTTTTTAAGTGTGACTCACCACACTTATCTAGCAAGTAAAGAGAAAGCAAAATAAGTAAGTTATAAAGTAAAAGTACTATTCACCTTTTAAGAAATATCACATTTTACCTCTCTCCTCACTTCTTCATTCTCCTTGTTCACACGATTTTTGCTCTCTTCTCTTCTCCATTAACGTAGAGCTCCTCCATGAAAGCTCCACCTTCTCTTGCACATCTTGCTCATTTTAGCTCCAAATCCAAAACAAAATACATATTCTTCTTAGTTAGCTCAAGCTCTCTTTCTATCTTTTCAAAACTTCAAGAGCTTCATTTTGGTGCCAAGTCAAACCACCATTAGAGGAGGAAATTCAAGTTTGGAGACTCCATTGGCATCTCCATTCTCTTAAGGTAAAGAAAGTGTAAGAAAATCTAGGTTTCCACCATTTTCTTCACATGACCGAAAATATATACTCATGGGACTCCATGTTTATGCCTTGTTCTAGCTTGTTTCTACTCTTCAAAGGAGAGAGGAGGTCCTTCTTGCTTCACATCCAAGTTTGTCTTGAGAAACCAAGGTAAAACAATCACATTAATACCTTAAAACATATTTTTAAACCTTAGGGTTAATGTGTTATCTAGTACTCATTGGAGTCATTGGATATTGGTTAGAACATTGGCAAGGAGAATCACATTGGTGACCGAGATTGAACAAAGAAAACCTAAGGAGAAAAGCTTTTAAGCTTGTGAGAGAATAAGGTAAATTACTTACCTTAAGGTGTTTTGTTGTTTAAGGGAATGAGATGTGGGTATATGATGAGTTTAGTGTAGAGTTTATATTGGGAAGGTTATATAAAACCTAGGAGAAACAATGACTATACTTGTGAACTTGTGACTAAGGAGCAAATGAGAAAAGAGATAGTAGTTTAAGAATATAAAGGTGAAGTACAAGAAGCATTTATTTCAATGGGAGCCTTGTTGAGTGTATTCGCAGGTTGAAGGCATATATATGTGGAAATTCAGTGGTTAAGATTATTGTCATTTAAGGGCCTAAGTGCCAAGCATTTTAAGTTTAAGCACTATATGATGATGTGGTGTGTGGTTTGGTGTAAATTGGGTGTTAAGTTTGTGATGAGAATTTGGTGGTATTGGTTGTTTGATGGAGAAAAACCATGTGTTAGGAGGTACTATATACTAGAGAACCCATGGCAAAATTTAAAGGAGAGTTTAAGTGTTTAAGATATCCTAAGGGAATTTAATGACTAAGGAAGTACTAGGAATGTTCTATGGGTTGTCTTGATGAAAAAGGGTGAAGTTAAGGTGTTTTAATGACTTATGATGACTTAGGTATCACCATGGAAGATTTAGGAATCAAGAGAATGTATTGAGTATTTAGGACTTAGGCAAATGTTGGTGCACAACTAGGAAGGAAATAATGTGATGATGATGGAAGTTTAAACTTGTTAAGGAACTTTAAGTAAATGCTTAAAAGAGTTTTAGATAGTGAGAGATGCTTGGGAGATGATGTTATAGTGGTGAAGAAAACATTTGGCATAGTGGTTACACTAGGTATGAACCACCACCTAGAAACCTAGAGGAAAACATTACAAGTGTTAGCATTATTACAAGGAAAATGCATAATGACTAAGGTGGATCTTGGTGGATGATTTAAGGTATTTTAAGGAGGGCTTAAGGTGTATTTGAGGTGCCCAAATGAGGTTATAACATATTAAGATATATGAGGAGAAGTTTGGAGTTGAAAAAGAATTTAGAAACAAGTTTTTGGAGCCGACCGGCCTTAGGACCGGACTTGCAAGGTCGGTCGGGCTCTGTTACACTACCGGGAAATGTTTCTGGAATCGACCGGACTTGGGGACCGGACTTACAAGTCCGGTCGGGCTTGTTTTGTGAGAGGGAAAATGTTTCTGGAATGGACCGGACATGGGACCGGACTTGTCAAGTCCGGTCGGCATGAATTTTGTACGGTTATAAGTCTCTGGAATCGACCGGACATAGGACCGGACATGTAAGTCCGGTCGGAGTGAATTTTCCAACGGTAAAGGTAAAAGGTACTGGAATGGACCGGACTTGGCAAGTCCGGTCGGTAAGTCCGGTCGAGCAAAAAAAAAAAAAGAAATTTCAATTCTAAAATGGTAATGGGTAATGAGGTATGCCCTTGGTAGGGTAGTAATGATTGGGACCCTAAGAACTTAAGGAATTAAGTTAAGATTAAGTATAAGTTTTAATGTTTAAAGTTAAGTTTGTAAGACTAAGTGATAAAGACTTGAGAGGTTATTGAATGGAAGTCCTTAGGGACTAAGTGAGTTAAGTAAGGTGCAAATAACTAATAACCTAAAAATGAATGAATGTTTTAGGTTTGTGATTGGGACCCCGAAGAATTACAAACAACGATCGACGGTGAACGGTACAATCCTTTTGTGACCTGCTTGCTAACGAGGTGTCCCTCGGCTTGTGTGCTATCTGTTTATTTGCTATGACTAAAACAAGATAAAGCATGCAACCGGTTATATTGTTCTCGTTGTGATTGTGTTATATTTACACTAACCCGCGAGACTTGAGATTGTTACTAACCAAGTTTAGTACTTACTGAGTTAAGAATAAGAGTTAAGTTGATGGTTGTTGGTTAATGCCCGTTAAGGCTTAGCTAGCACATGGTGTTTAAGATGTCTACTAACTGGAACTTGAGTGAGGAAAACCCGGGACCGATCTCCGGTCATGCATGCTAAGGAAAAAGGGGGACGGTATCTGAATCAGATCCGCCCTCCGCTTAAGGACTTGTCTTCGGACTTGTAGCCTAGGGCCGGTTGCCGGCTCAGCTACGCTGGACTCCCGTCCAGAGTAGGTGGCATTAAGATGGTGCGGTGGGATCACCTAAATCCCAGGTTCGAATTAAGCTACAACCAATCCCTTCCAGGAAAGGTTTGTATACTGAGATTAAGATTAAGATTGAGATTAAGATTAAGGTAAGGTAAGGAACTGAGATTAAGGAAATGAGGACTAAGGAGGGGGTTACTAACCCACTTGTTAAGGGAACGCTTGAGTCGTTCATTGTTTGTGAACTATATTGTTCATCTGTGGTTATTGTTATTGCACTTCATATTATGCTTGTGTATGTAATCAATTTCCATGCTATCGACAATTAGTCGTCGTAGCCCCGTTAGCTTGGGGGCCATGAGAGGGTGTACCAGCATTCGTGCTGACCCCCTCGGGGGCTATTTTACACTTGCAGGTAAGAGGCCCATGAGGACGCACTACGAGAGTAGGAGCGGTTAGACTTAGGTTGGGAATTTATTTTGAGTTCGGGTTGCGCCTGTGCACCCGACTGTTATATTAAACTGTTGTAAGTTTGAGATTACGTTTGAGATACTAGTACTCGGTTGGTTGTGGTGGGATTGTGAATGTTGATGTTTGAGTGGATAAGTTTTTGGTTAGTAGTATTGTAAGTATTTAAGCCGGTATATTCTAACGATCAGACCGTGGCAAGGTCCAGGTGTTGTTATTTCCGCTGCGACGTATTCGATTAAGTGTTCAGATTGCGATAACCACGATAGGCTTTGGATGGGGTGTTACAAAAAGTGGTATCAGAGCGTAGTTACGCTCTGATCAAGAAATACCGGACATAAGTAACCACCGAGTTAGGACATAAGTTAAGGAATAAGTATTGGGTTAAGGGTGTGAGAAGTTAGAGTGAGTAGAGTCAGATGACCACTAATAAGTGTGGATTGTCTTTACCGTCTACGGACGTTATAAATTGCTAACCAAAACAATGGTGAGTACGAATCTAATGTAAGTTATGCTTGTTCAGATGGCAGGACGCCCTAGAGGAGGCCGAGGTCGCGGCCGGGGTGAAGATATTCCAGGGATACCTGGAGAGCAGACGATCGCAGAGATCGTAGCTGCCGCTTTAGGGCACATGGGCTATCAGCCTGGTGTGGGTGCACCACCTCCACCGCCACAACCTAGGGAACCAAACTGGGTGAAGAGTCTATCAGATCTTCGACCCGCTCATTTCAAGGGGGAGACCGATCCCGCCAAGCTTGAGGCGTACATCTCCGAGCTGGAGACCGCCTTCGAGACCCTTGATGTCCCTGCTGGGATCAAGGTGCGCTTAGCTGCTTTCTACCTGAAGGGGGCGGCGGGCGATTGGTGGAAGCTGGTGAGGGCCGAGCATGTGGCCAACCCAGAGTTCGGCTGGGAGCAGTACACCGCCTTGCTACGGGCAAAGTACCCCGCCCATGTCCAGACGAAGAAGCGCTTGCAGTTAGATGCGCTTAAGCAGTCGGACAAGATGACAGTGGACGAGTATTACTCAGAGTTCACTGCCTTGCTCCGTCTTCTGCCAGGTCTAGGGTATTCTGACCAGATCTTGGTGGACCGCTTCTATGGCGGGCTTAGCCATCGACTCCGCTACGGCATGGGGCCGACGAGTTACACTACCTTGCAGGTAATAAGAACGATTGAAATTTGAGTAAGTGGTGAATAAGATTTAGATTATGAGATAAGTGTGACTAATACTATGGAAAAGCAGGAGTGCTATCATGCCGCTGCTAAGGTTGAGATTACCGTCCAGCTGAGGGACGAGGAGAATGCAAAGAGGAAGAGTGCTGGGAAGAGCTCAGAGAGTCAAGGGCAAGGAGGGTACAAGAAACAAAAGTACCAGCCTCAGGCCCAGAAGAATCAGAACCCGAAAGGGAAGGAGGAAAAGGAGAAGGCTTCGGAAGAGCCATTGAAGCTGACCTATGCTATTGCAGCTACACCACTGCGCTCTAAGGCGCCAAAGGGTGAGAAAAAATTGATATTGAATGAGTTAAGAAATAAATTAGTAACCGTTTGAGATATGAGAATTGACAATGAATCATCAGGATCTGAGACTGAGAGGGGAGCCGGTGGTGGCTACCAGCGACGCTTCATCTGTAGATGGTGTCACAAGGACCACCCCGGGCTCGACTGTAAGGGAAAAAAGTGGAGTGCAACTTCTGCGGAGTGTATGGACACCGGGCATACGAGTGTTACCGGAACCCTGCTAGCAGAGCCTATAGGCCCGACACCAGGGGCAAGGGCAAGACCGATCAGGGAGCTGGATCTGACGGTCAGAGGAAAGTGCAGCAGCCGGCGGACAAGAACCCACGGGCGACCCAGAAGACGGGGCCCACTCTACACATGGTGGATCGGGACGATGAGCCTGAGCCCTCATCGAGGCCAGGTACCACTATAACCATTTAGTAATAAAACTACCTGCTTACCGCATTATCATGCATGTTTGGTGAAATATATGAGTTAAGTAAGAATAAGATGAGATTAGAACCTAAGTAAGATATAACCTACTACCACTTTAGGAAGATTCAACATCTGCTACCCTATACCATCTACATCTAACCCGGAGCACACCGACATCGAAACCATACACTTTCCAACCGAACAATGTCAGGTTATCCGCCCAGGTATGATTTTATTAAGGGGATACCTGACACCCGACGCACAAATAGCCATCATCAGGAGATGCAATCAACTAGGAATGGGACCGGGAGGTTTTTACACACCGGAGTACCCAGGGGGAGCAAGGATGAAATTAAAGATGATGAGCTTGGGCAAGGATTGGAATCCGTATGCCAAGAATTACCAAACCAAGGGAGCAAGATGGAGTCTCACCACCGGGAATACCCGAAGAGTTCCATCCAGTTATTACACAAGTCGTGGAAATCGCTCAGCAGTTGGAGCTGAACCGATTCCAGACATCCAGCCAGACATTTGCATTGTAAACTTCTACGAAAAAGATGGGAAACTGGGACTACACCAGGATAAGGACGAGACAACGGAGTCTCTCGAAAGAGGGATACCCGTAGTGTCTTGGTCCATTGGAGATGATGCGGAGTTTTTATACGGCGAGCAGAAGCGTGCGGACCGTGCAGATAAGATAGTACTTAAGTCAGGTGATGTATTAATTTTGGGAGGAGAATCAAGGATGTTATACCATGGGATTAAGAGAATCAAGCTGAATACAGCACCGTCAGCAGTAATCAATGCGACGCATATGAGACCAGGAAGATTAAACCTAACCTTTAGACAATATTAGCCATGTAATGTTAGAATGAGATGTAAGATTGAAGCACATGTTGTAAACAGGATGGTCATAAATAAAATAACAGTGTTGTTCATATAAATTGTTACGACTCTTGTTATACCATCAATACTCATGGAGCTTGTGAACACAATTAGGTTATGGACTCGGTACGGAAGGTGCACTAAGCATACTCACAGAGGCACAGGCCGATGCTAGCGGTACTATCCTCACCGGCACCTTTCCGATCAATGGGATTGAGGCATCAGTTCTCTTCGACTCAGGGGCCTCGCATACCTTTGTCTCTGCATCATTTGCGAGCAGGTTGGGGCTAGACGCTGATGAGCTACCCGACTTCACGGTTACGCTCCCGTCTAAGGAGAAGGTTCGTTGCACTCGTTACTACCGAGGAGCCACCATCAGAATTAAGGGGGAAGACTTCCCAGTCAGTTTCATTGAGTTCAGTAAGCTAGGATTTGATGTTATCTTCGGGATGAACTGGTTGGAGCGGCACAAGGGACGTATCTCTGCGCCGAGCATAGATTGCTGCTCAGGAGTCCGTCTGGGGTAACAATATCATACCGCCAGAGGCCCAGGGAGCCTTCGACTAAGATCATCACCGCCATGGCAATGCATAGAGAATTAAGGAGAAAGGAAGAAGTATACCTCTGCTATGTACAGGACATAGAGAGAGACCCTGAGTTCGACCCCGACTTACCGGTAGTGTCGGAGTTCCCCGACTTATTTCCACGGGAACTGCCCGGCATGCCACCCACTCGGGAGGTAGAGTTCACCATTGAGCTGCTACCTGGTACCGGACCGATAGCCAAAGCACCATACCGTATGGCTCCGGCAGAAATGACTGAGTTAAAAGAACAACTGAAAGATTTGTTGGATAAGGATTCATTAGACCAAGTGTGTCACCATGGGGAGCGCCAGTCCTCTTCGTGAAGAAGAAGGATGGTAGTCTCCGCCTCTGCATCGACTACAGAGAGCTGAATGCAGTAACAGTGAAGAATAAGTACCCACTACCCCGCATTGACGATCTGTTCGATCAGTTGAAGGGAGCATCTGTGTTTTCCAAGATTGATCTCAGATCGGGGTATCATCAGATAGCCATTAAGGAGGGAGACATTGAGAAGACGGCATTCCGGACACGATACGGCCACTATGAGTTTACAGTGATGCCGTTCGGTTTGTCGAACGCGCCAGCGAAGTTTATGGATCTGATGAACCGCTTGTTCCGGGAGCAGCTGGACAAGTCGGTTGTGGTTTTATTGATGATATTCTGATATATTCAAAGTCTAAGGTTGAGCATGAGGAACATTTGAGGAGGGTGTTGGAAATATTAAGGGAGAACCAGCTATATGCTAAGTTCTCCAAGTGTGAGTTTTGGCTTGACCAGGTCTCTTTCCTAGGTCATGTCATCTCAGATGCTGGGATCGCAGTGGATCCAGCGAAGATTGATGCCGTACGTACCTGGCCAAGGCCGAAGACTGTTACCGACATCCGGAGCTTTCTCGGTCTGGCAGGTTACTACAGGAGGTTTGTTAGAGATTTCAGCAAGGTCGCGAAGCCGATGACCAGTCTGATGAAGAAGGATACACCATTTCTGTGGACAGATGACTGTGAGAGATCTTTTCAGCGCTTGAAGGACTCACTGACCACTGCACCGGTACTGACCATTCCAGACGGTACAGAGGCTTTGAGGTTTATTGTGATGCATCCGGCAGAGGGCTGGGTTGCGTGCTCATGCAACATGGCAAGGTGGTGGCATATGCCTCACGCCAGTTGAAGAAACATGAGGAGAACTACCCCACACACGATTTAGAGCTGGGAGCTGTAGTCTTCGCTTTGAAGATATGGCGCCACTACTTATATGGGTTAGCGTCACGATCTACACCGATCACAAAAGTTGAAATACATATTCACTCAGAAGGAGTTAAATCTTCGACAGAGGAGATGGTTAGAATTTCTGAAAGACTATGACATTGACCTCCAATACAAAGAAGGGAAGGCCAATGTTGTAGCAGATGCCCTGAGCCGTCGAGCACACTCACTCCATTCGCTAGTTTCTTTCTCCAGCTTGGTTGATGAGGTGCGAGAGGCTCAGAGGACTGATGATATATGAGAGAGGTCAGACAGAAGCTGACAGATGGTACCTTTGAGAGTCAGAAATACGACTTCAGACTTCATGATGATGATCTGATCAGACTTAAGGGCGATTATGCATACCACGAGGTAACACGGATCTGAAAGACCGTATACTTAGAGAATCACACTGTTCTTCAGTTTCCATCCATCCGGGAGCCTCTAAAATGTATAAAGACATGAAGAGATACTTCTGGTGGTCGGGAATGAAGACAGATGTTACCGAGTTCGTCTTGAGGTGTCTCACATGCCAGAAGGTGAAATTCGAGCACAGACGACCGGGCGGAATGGTACAGTCGATGCCAGTTCCGGAGTGGAAGTTCCATGATATCTCCATGGACTTCGTAGTTGGGCTTCCACCTGCTAGGGGAGGTCTCAACATGATATGGGTGGTGGTGGATCGCCTTACCAAAGTAGCCCGATTCATACCGATGAAGGATACTTGGAAGGTGACCAAATTAGCTGAGTTATTTGAGAAAGAAATCATGAGGCATCATGGCACACCAAAGACCATAGTGTCAGATAGAGATACCAGATTCCTTTCGAGGTACTGGAGAGCTACCAGAGAAGCGTTAGGTACAGAACTCAAACTGAGTACCGCGTTCCATCCCCAGACAGATGGTCAGACTGAGCGTACTATTCAGACACTCGAGGACATGCTGAGAGCATGTGCCTTAGACTTCCAGGGCAGTTGGATTGACAGATTGCATCTGATCGAGTTTTCATACAACACAGCTATCACGCTTCGATCAAGATGGCACCTTTTCAAGCGTTGTACGGTAGACCATGTCGTACACCGCTCTGCTGGGATGAGTCGAGTGAGACGGTCATCATAGGACCAGAGTACTTAGAACAAATTCAGGCTGAAGTTCAGCAAATCAGGGAGAACATGAAAGCTGCTCAAGATAGGCAGAAGTCGTATGCTGATGTTCGACGACGAGACCTGGAGTTCGCAGTGGGCGACCGGGTATTTCTGCGAGTATCACCGATGAAGGGTGTATTCAGGTTTGGGCAGAAGGGCAAACTAAGCCCGAAATTTGTTGGTCCTTATGAGATTACGGAGCGGGTGGGCCCGGTTGCTTACAGGTTGAATTTACCTGCTAATCTGGGTAAAGTGCATGATGTCTTTCATGTTTCACAGCTGAAGAAATACATGCACCACCCCTCCCATGTGTTAGAACCTGAGAGGTTGACTTTAGAACCAAATATGAGATCCGTGGAGACTCCTCAGAGAATCTTGGACAGAAAGACTAGGGACACTCGCCACAAGTCAGTGCGACTGGTGAAGGTTCTCTGGTCTAACCAGGATGTCGAAGAGGCCACGTGGGAATTAGAGGATAAGATGAGGGCGAAGTACCCTTCTTTATTTACTGACTAGATCGTCTGTATAGGGTACGGGCCGTACCCCTTTTAAGGGGGGTAGAGCTTCCTCGCTTTTGAGTTAGGAAACGATCATGTTTGTCGTTTGTTTGGTTGTTAAGATGTGGATTTGTGTAAGTTGCTACACTTCGGTGTAAGTTTGAGTTATGTATGATACTTATGTATTGTATTTGAGATTGACCTTTGAGTCTTGGGATGTATGAATGTGAATATAAGATGTGGTATTAAGATTAAGAGAACTGTGTACCGTGAATGGTTAAACATGTGTGAACTTTGAGGACAAAGTTCTTTTAAGGGGGGTAGATTGAATACCCCAAACTTAGATATGGTGTTCAAATGATAAACTAAGATATAAGGAGGCTAAATAATGCCTTAGAAACATTAAGAAACATTTCTAATCAAAGAAAATATAAGGAAACACCAAAAGAGCAGTTTTAACAAAAAAAACGTGCTCTAAGCTTGGAGAGACTTGGGAGAGTACCCAATATTGTTCTAAGACCTTAGTAATATCCTAATGGTCATTTTAAATCAATTACCAAAGAAAACCAAGCTTGAAAACAAGTTAAAATACAAATGTGCTTTAAGGAGTCTTAAGCACGTTTTTGAAAAATTGTCTTGTAAATGTGTTTTGAATGGCTAAATGTCCATCATTACTCTTTAATTAATATGTGTACTATATAGTATCACATTTGGAGGTCTATATCAATGGGAAATCAAAAATTTCACAACAATGTGCCTTGTTTTTGATGAATAGTGAATTTATTAAGCTAGTTTATAACATAAGTCTATATAAGTGAGACATTTGGTCAACAAAGACTAAACTACCCTCATTCACTAAAGGGGGGCCGGTTTCTTTAAGTGTGACTCACCACACTTATCTAGCTAAGTAAAGAGAAAGCAAAATAAGTAAGTTATAAAGTAAAAGTACTATTCACCTTTAAGATAAATATCACACATTTACTTACCTCTCTCCTCACTTCTTCATTCTCCCTTGTTCACACGGTTTGTTGCTCTCTTTCTCTTCTCCATTCACGTAGAGCTTGACCTCCATGAAAGCTCCATCTTCCCTTGCACACATCTTGCTCATTTTAGCTCCAAATCCAAAACAAAATACATATTCTTCTTAGTTAGCTCAAGCTCCTTCTTTCTATCTTTTCAAAACTTCAAGAGCTTCATTTTGGTGCCAAGTCAAACCACCATTAGAGGAGGAAATTCAAGTTTGGAGACTCCATTGGCATCTCCATTCTCTTAAGGTAAAGAAAGTGTAAGAAAATCTAGGTTTCCACCATTTTCTTCACATGTCCGAAAATATATACTCATGGGACTCCATGTTTATGCCTTGTTCTAGCTTGTTTCTACTCTTCAAAGGAGAGAGGAGGTCCTTCTTGCTTCACATCCAAATTTGTCTTGAGAAACCAAGGTAAAACAATCACATTAATACCTTAAAACATATTTTTTTAACCTAGGGTTAATGTGTTATCTAGTACTCATTGGAGTCATTGGATATTGGTTAGAACATTGGCAAGGAGAATCACATTGGTGACCGAGATTGAACAAAGAAAACCTAAGGAGAAAAGCTTTTAAGCTTGTGAGAAAACAAGGTAAACTACTTACCTTAAGGTGTTTTGTTGTTTAAGGGAATGAGGTGTGGGTTTATGATGAGTTTAGTGTAGAGTTTATATTGGGAAGGTTATATAAAACCTAGGAGAAACAATGACTATACTTGTGAACTTGTGACTAAGGAGCACATGAGAAAAAGAGATAGTTTAAGAATGTTAAGGTGAAGTACAAGAAGCATTCTATTTCAATGGGAGCCTTGTTGAGTGTATTTGTAGGTTGAAGGCATATATATGTGGAAATTCAGTGGTTAAGATTATTGTCATTTAAGGGCCTAAGTGCCAAGCATTTTAAGTTTAAGCACTATATGATGATGTGGTGTGGTTTTGGTGTAATTGGGTGTTAAGCTATTGTGATGAGAATTTGAGTGATTTTGGTTGTTTGTTGGAGAAAAACCATGTGTTAGGAGGTACTATATACTAGAGAACCCATGGCAAAATTTAAAGGAGAGTTTAAGTGTTTGAGATATCCTAAGGGAATTTAATGACTAAGGAAGTACTAGGAATGTTCTATAGGTTGTCTTGATGAAAAAGGGTGAAGTTAAGGTGTTTTAATGATTTATAATGACTTAGGTATCACCATGGAAGAGTTGGGAATCAAGAGAATGTATTTGAGTATTTAGGACTTAGGCAAATGTTGGTGCACAACTAGGAAGGAAATAAAGTGATGATGATGGAAGTTTAAACTTGTTAAGGAACTTTAAGTAAATGCTTAAAAGAGTTTTAGATAGTGAGAGATGCTTGGGAGATGATGTTATAGTGGTGAAGAAAACATTTGGCATAGTGGTTACATTAGGTATGAACCACCACCTAGAAACCTAGAGGAAAACATTACAAGTGTTAGCATTATTACAAGGAAAATGCATAATGACTAAGGTGGATCTTGGTGGATGATTTAAGGTATTTTAAGGAGGGCTTAAGGTGTATTTGAGGTGCCCAAATGAGGTTATAACATATTAAGATATATGAGGAGAAGTTTGGAGTTGAAAAAGAATTTAGAAACAAGTTTTTGGAGCCGACCGGCCTTAGGACCGGACTTGCAAGGTCGGTCTCTGTTACACTACCGGGAATGTTTCTGGAATCGACCGGACTTGGGGACCGGACTTACAAGTCCGGTCGGGCTTGTTTTGTGAGAGGGAAAATGTTTCTGGAATGGACCGGACATGGGACCGGACTTGTCAAGTCCGGTCGGCATGAATTTTGTACGGTTATAAGTCTCTGGAATCGACCGGACATAGGACCGGACATGTAAGTCCGGTCGGAGTGAATTTTCTAACGGTAAAAGGGTACTGGAATGGACCGGACTTGGCAAGTCCGGTCGGCAAGTCCGGTCGAGGCTAAAAAAAAAAAAGAAATTTCAATTTCTAAAAATGGTAATGGGTAATGAGGTATGCCCTTGGTAGGGTAGTAATGAATGGGACCCTAAGAACTTGAGGAATTAAGTTAAGATTAAGTATAAGTTTTAATGTTTAAAGTTAAGTTTGTAAGACTAAGTGATAAAGACTTGAGAGGTTATTGAATGGAAGTCCTTAGGGACTAAGTGAGTTAAGTAAGGAGCAAATAACTAATAACCTAAAAATGAATGAATGTTTTAGGTTTGTGAGTTGGGACCCCAAAGAAGATTAGTCAAACAACGATCGACGGTGAACGGTACAATCCTTTTCGTGACCTGGTTGCTAACGAGGTGTCCCTCGGCTTGTGTGCTATCTGTTTAATTGTTATGACTAAAACAAGATAAAGCATGCAACCGGTTATATTGTTCTCGTTGTGATTGTGTTATATTTACACTAACCCGCGAGACTTGAGATTGTTACTAACCAAGTTTAGTACTTACTGAGTTAAGAATAAGAGTTAAGTGTGATGGTTGTTGGTTAATGCCCGTTAAGGCTTAGCTAGCACATGGTGTTTAAGATGTCTACTAACTGGAACTTGAGTGAGGAAACCCGGGACCGATCTCCGGTCATGCATGCTAAGGAAAAAGGGGGACGGTATCTGAATCAGATCCGCCCTCCGCTTAAGGACTTGTCTTCGGACTTGTAGCCTAGGGCCGGTTGCCGGCTCAGCTACGCTGGACTCCCGTCCAGAGTAGGTGGCATTAAGATGGTGCGGTGGGATCACCTAAATCCCAGGTTCGAATTAAGCTACAACCAATCCCTTCCAGGAAAGGTTTGTATACTGAGATTAAGATTAAGATTGAGATTAAGATTAAGGTAAGGTAAGGAACTGAGATTAAGGAAATGAGGACTAAGGAGGGGGTTACTAACCCACTTGTTAAGGGAACGCTTGAGTCGTTCATTGTTTGTGAACTATATGTGTTCATCTGTGGTTATTGTTATTGCACTTCATATTATGCTTGTGTATGTAATCAATTTCCATGCTATCGACAATTAGTCGTCGTAGCCCCGTTAGCTTGGGGGCCATGAGAGGGTGTACCAGCATTCGTGCTGACCCCCTCGGGGGCTATTTTTACACTTGCAGGTAAGAGGCCCATGAGGACGCACTACGAGAGTAGGGGCGGTTAGACTTAGCTTGGGATATTTATTTTGAGTTCGGGTTGCGCCTGTGCACCCGACTGCTTATATTAAACTGTTGTAAGTTTGAGAATACGTTTGAGATACTAGTACTCGGTTGGTTGTGGGATTGTGAATGTTGATGTTTTGAGTGGGATAAGTATTTTGGTTAAGTATTGTAAGTATTTAAGCCGGTATATTCTAACGATCAGACCGTGGCAAGGTCCAGGTGTTGTTTATTTCCGCTGCGACGTATTCGATTAAGTGTTTAGATTGCGACAACCACGATAGGCTTTGGATGGGGTGTTACAGGTTTGGGGAAAACAAATGATGTGTTTACATCTCCCGATCAAACCGTATATAAATATACATACACCTAACCGAGATAGGCTGTATAGCCAGAAGGGCTAAAGCCCGATCCTAGGGAAAAAGAGGATAATTAAATATGTAGCACATTAGTGCACGAATAAGTCCACTGGAATGGAACATCTTGAACTTATTACTTCAAGATGATATATATTCGTAGATTACGTGGGCGTAATCCTTTTAAGGGGGGTAGAACGCCTTAAATATACCATACGTTGGAGTACGTAGCGCATGGTACACCTGCTGCAAACACTATTATTGTACGTAGAGTACAAGTGTTATGATTGTGTTATATTACTTGAAGTAATATTGTGATGTATTATGTGTATGAACATAAATATATTTTAATTCGCATTAGTTATGGCGAATAGGAAAGGGAGTATAGATAGATTGTTCTTACCCTATTTCCGATTATTTACGCAAACATTGCGAACAATAGTCACATAACGCCTAACTTGTTAGCTCTGGTGTGAGAATTCAAGTAGGACTATCTGTAGCTCTGAAGAGAGATTTCGGATAGATGGAGTAGAAAGCTCCGTATTATGTGATTTGTGATTTGGTATGAAACCGATTGTTGAAATGCGATGAGTGAATCGGCATGAGACCGAGGTGTAACTTAATACTCTAGTAGTTGGATGAATAATAAATAAGTCGAATGAACTTGGTACATGGTTAGGATACATGATCCTATACACCAATGACTAGATAAATTACACTAGTTGACTTGTGTATCTATTGAACACAAGGTGGCAAGTAACAAGAGGAAACAAGATTAGAAATGAATAAACAATTAATTGATTGAAATTGACGTGGGAAGTTGAACTTGATCCTGGTCCGATCAGGGGAAACCAAACACAAATTGAGGTGAGGGATAGTTCGACACTGACGCCGACCACGTCGGGGTTGAATGACTCTCGAAACTTCCTACAAGTGGACACAGATATGAATAGAAATTGGAATTTAGGACGTCACTCGAAGAGCCGAGGACCGTGGAGTCCTTTGTCATTGGACCGGTGTGTCTGCGAGTGACATCACCCAAAGAGCCGTGGACCGTAGAGCCCTTTGTCATTAGACCGGCGTGTCTGCGGGTGATAAAGGAAATTAGGTGTTACTGTCCGAGGAGCCGTGGACCGCAGTGTCCTTCGTTACTAAACCGGTGTGTCCGCGGGTAGTTGACGTTGGTTAGCGTGGGGTTGGGGATCGTCAAGTCCTGGTCTTTATGACTGCTTCCCTGTGATTTGCCATTGTTAAACATATGCATACACTGGCACGTTTAGTGGTGTATGGGTATTCGCGCGAGATACTAGCATATGGATCCGGGTGCGTTGAGTACCCCTTGGAGACACCTTTGAGTACTTCTGTTGGTTTTGCACCTTGTCAAGTGCTGTGTACAAATGAGTTTTGCACCTTGTCTAGTGCTGTGTATAAATGAGTTTTGCACCTTGTCTAGTGCTGTGTATAAATGAGCTTTGCACCTTGTTTAGTGCTGTTTATGAATGAATGTGTCATGATTATTGACTCTTTGGAAGGAGATCAATATTGTATCAAATGGGATACATATAGACTAGGTCTGAACGTAGTGGGGTGTATTCCCTAGTGATGATCTGTCTATGATTACTTAGTGGAACTGGATTCCCTAGGTGAACTGATGTGAGTATGGACTTCGGGACGAAGCCTTTTTAAGGGGGGTAGACTGAAATACCCCTAACCTTAAAAACTCAATTAAATGATATACAAATGATTAAAGATGATTATTAAACATCTTAACACTATTGGGGAACAATCTAAAAGATCTCAACAAGGCAAAACATGCCTTAAGATCGGTAAAGCCAAAAATGAGCTTTAAAGCACCATAAAGATTGTATGACCTCAAAAAGGATCCAAGTTGGATTCCTAAGCATTATAGTGAAGTAAGGAACACAACAAAACTATTCTCAAAGAAAACTAAGCTCAGAAACACACTGTGACACAAAAGTGCCCTGAAATCACCTTAAAGCACGTTTTTGTGTATGAGCTCTAAGATAATGACTTTTTGTCATTTTAAAGACTGGAGTATATCATTTAAATCATTTATTGGACATGATAGACTATATTTGAAAGTCTAAATCCAAGTTTGAAAATAAAAATCCAAAACTGACAGTTTATTGTGAATAGTACCCAAATAGTGCAATTTTTAAGCACATTTATCAAGGTTGACCAATGGTCAACGAATTTGGCCAGCCTTATCTACATGGTGTCGGCAGGTTAAGGGAAGGGAGGACAGCTCACAGCTCACTTATTCAGTTTGCTTTCCTAAGTGATGACTAGCCATGTTACTATTCATTATTATATGATTTTTAAGCCTTTAAACACTAAATCTCACTCTCTCTTGCCTCTTGCTCCATTTCAAACGAGCCATCTGAGTTCTAAGACTCTCCCAAGCTGTGTTCTTGAGTTAGGAAGGCAATCTAATCCATTAAGCTCCTAAGGTAATGATTTAAGGTCATTTTTAGCTCTTTTTCTTCATTCCTTCACTACCAACACTTGGAATTCGTGGCTTATCTTTTCCTATGGCTTATATTCAGTGTTCTAAGGTTAGAACAGGAGCTAAACTCGAATGAACTCAGTTTAGGGACCAAGGAAGTCCAAATCTACATTTTAAGGTAAAAACATACCTTAAGGTTCTACACTTTGCATCCGGTTTTCTTATTCTGATTTTTGTGAGTTTATACACTCATAATCTTCATATTTACATGTTCAATCAGTTGGTTAACCATTTGGAGCAAGGGTGACCGAAATCCAAAGGAAATACTCTTCTTTAAGGCATTTTGCCAAGGTAAAACCTATTACCACAGCAGCTTGTTGTTGTCCAAGTGTTCCTTATGTTTATATAGTGAATTTAACACCTTGTGGTGTGTCTAAACCAGGCCGAATTCATAAGGAACCTTCCAAGCATTTTTAAGGTGATTTTTGCCTTAAATCTTACATTAATTGTTCTTTGTGGTTAAGCTCAAGCTTGGAGTATAACCATATCTTGTTTTGGTGTATTAAACATGTCTAAATGATGTGGTGAATTTTCCTTCAAGCTGCCGAGTACATACAAGGATAAATCAAGGTATAAACACCTTAAACTTATGATTTTATGTAATTCTTAGCATATATAAATATGTGCCGAGAGGTTATATAATATATGGGTTATTTATAAACCTAAGAATGGAAAAAAATGACTAAGATAAATTAAGCTAGTCATTTAAGAGATTTAATTAACATAATGGTCAAATTATGACATTATGTGGAAAAATAAATTAACCATGGTGAGGCCGTGAGTTAATTGTATTATTTGAGACATTTATGTGTAATTTTGTGTTATTAAGCAAGGTTGTAATAAGGCCATGTCATTAGGCCATTTTAATTTAAGTTTACAAGCTTATTTAGTTTAATTTATGCTTATATATTTAAGTTTGGGGCCAAACGGTAATTACTAGCTAAATAATAAGCCGTGGGCTTAATTTAGAGGAACTTAGGGTTTTTAAATGAATTTAATAAAAATTATAACATTTTATAAAGTTTTGTGTCAAATTTGTAAAAATAGAAAACTATAGGTTAAGTATTGTAATTACCGAAAGGTTTGGGCCCAATTTGGGTATTAGTTGTCAAAATGACTATATAGGAGACTTTGACAAAGTTTGGTGAATTTAAGGAATTAAAATACTACCTTATAATAAGATAGTTATTAAATTGTAAAAGATTTATGATATTTGGGGAGATAATGTAATTTCCGAAAACTAGGGGTACTAAATGGAGATTAGTACAAACCTTAGATTATTAGGAATTTTTAGAAGTTGATTTGGGTAAATTTGGAGTTTATATGAATTATCTAGGTATATTATAAGATATTTCATAACATTGTTACAAATGGGTAACTAATGTGGTAAAACCGAGATTTAGAGAAAGTATAAGGTTAATAATGATATTTATAACCTTTTGGTTTAGTTTGGTAATTTTTGGAATTATATATAAGGTTTTATGAAGATATATGTATAATATATAGTTTTGGTGATATTAGAAACTATATGTTATAAGATGGGGTAAATTGGTGAATATAGAAAGTGAAGTGGTGGAAATTAGATTTAAATAGACCATGGGGTCTGTTCGGTATTTTGGAGAAAATATAACCATAGGTTATAATTATATTAAGGAATATATTTTGGGGTTGATTTGTAAATAATGGAAATATAGTGGAGAATAATTAATACCGAAAGTTTTAAGGGCTGTTTGGTATTTTATAACAATATAAACTATAGGTTATAATTGTTTTAATGACTTAAATGTCATAAATTGTTATATAACTATAATATACCATTATATAAATTATGTGGTGGATTTTGTAAATATTTGAGAATTATAGGTGCTGTTCGAAAATAATACTATTTTTGAATGAAATTTATAATATGGTTTTAATGTTATAAGAGCTATAACATTTATAATATAAGAGGTATTCATTAAAAAGAATGAATATATATTATAATGACTTACCATATAAAAATAGTCCTATAATGCATATATATATAAATATATGCTATTTTGTGGAAAATATAATATAGTTCAATAACTATATATTACCACAATTAAAATGATAAGAGATAAAGGGAAAAGAATTATAAACATTGGATATGGAATTCTAATGTTAAGAGTGTACATGAAATAATAAGGATTTATATAATTCAAAGTATTTGTACATATGAATTATACAACATTAAACTTGGAAAAACAAACCTTAGAAAAATAAATACTAAGGTGAGATGTATAATACATGATTAAGATTATACATGCAATATAATGATAAACTATATCATATACAAGGTATATTAAACTACATGCGATAATAAACGTTTAAGTTAAGAGTATTAATATACTCGACGTAACCACGCATGTGATATAGCATTTTTCCTAAATCCCGAGTTAAACCGAAAACCCGACAAACATTATTAGTTAACAGGGGAATAAACCGGGGTGGTTGATAACGGTACAGGGTGCCGTAGTGTATTGTTAATATGAGATGCTGATGCATAGTGTGATGCATATTAATAGATTGTTAGAGGCGTCTCGAGGATCTCCAGAGAATTAGCTGATTCATACTCCACCGTAATACAATCCGGGTGAACGGTATGTTATTTATGTGGCTCGATTGTCTCTGAGGATTTCCTCAGTTCAGACATTGTGTGAAAATCTGTGATAAGATTGAATGTCTGCTTGTGTGAATTAATATACTTGAGTTGTATATTATGCTGCTTATTATTATTACTGTTGAACGACAACAGTACAGTTCGTATATATGAACATATTATAAAACGAACTAGCGGCAATGATGCTATCTTATATGTGTAATATAAGGAACGTAAGTAAAACGTTGTAGCATTAAGATAATAAGATATATATATTATCTGAGACTTATATACAGAGCATTGGCCTTATCTAAACGCCGCTCTTGTATCTAACACTGGATCCCGAGTTGACATACTCTGGATTGGACTAACGACCTTAGTCTGTTGTGTTAGGAAAAATAGTGGAACAAATGCGATGGTATAGATTAGTTTATCAAGAGGATGTGGCTCTTGTTGTGAACTGTGATCCATTAACGATACTAGGGTACCGTGTGGTAACCGTAAGTATCTGGATAAATTTCCTACGGACTACAGATGGTTCGTAGGTCGGAGACTCTACCGGTGGAGTGGCTACTGCCGTGTGTGACCCGACATAGGCGATAGGTAACTTAGAGACACGTCGTTCTAACGAGACGTTGTCATCAGGTGTGACTGAACAATTACGGACGACTATATTAGTTCGTACATTAGGCGAACACTATTTGGGCTTGCATGCCAACGACGGGAGTTCATACTTGTTTATGGTTCTCGTTGATTCGCCTTGTTGTTCATTGGTTATGCTTTGTGGTTATGTGTGGTGTGTTTTGGTGATGCTGATTAAATGAGTCGCTGTACTTATATCTATGTTGTGAACTGGATGAGTCGAGTCGCTGTGCTCATGTGTGGATTATGGTGGATTGTTTGGTCGAGCGAGTCGACGTACTCAACTATGAATTATTAAGTGTTTGTTGGTTTGGAGTCTAAGTACTCATACAAGCGTTGTAACGCTATCAGTGGTATATTAAGATGCGATGTGTGAAGCCGGGGGCTTGTTTACTATTTGAGTTTACTGCAATATATATGGTTGCTTTACAGTTATTATATAAAACTATCTGCATGAAAGTGAATTGCATGCTCTCGACCAAATAACTGAGGGTCTGAGGGGGCATGACGGTCATGTAGTAACATACTCAGCAGGGGCTGATTCCATACCACAAACAAACATTTTTGCAGGTATGCAGCTTCCGGTGTCGACAAAGAGAGTGACGCGCTGGGTAGTTTGATTACAATTATTTAAACATGCACTGTTGCATTTGATACGAACCTAGAAACGTGTATAGGATTTGAATACTTAGAATGCTCACTGTGAATGTATTTTATATTGGTTTGGGAAGTTTAGATCTATCTCTTGTTGTCACTGTGGGAAAATGTTTCGTATTTAAGAATGTATCAGTAAGCACGTTATTACTCGTATGGGCGAGTAAGAACGGTAACACCAGTAGTACAATTGTTGAGTTTACCGCTGCGATTATATTATAATTAAGTTGATTAGGAGCCGAATAGAGTAGGGGTGTTACACGGTGTGCAGGGATAACTCCTGGTAAAAACCTTGGGGACTTATTTCCATCGCCCACCTGTAACACCCCATCTCTAAATACAATGATCGTCGCCTTAAGTCCATCTCGTACATTAACAACGCAGCGGAAAAGTTCTACTAAATTGGTGTTACCGCCGTTAGTCACCCACGTGACTAACTAGGCCTATTCTCTTAACAAGTCACGGTCTGTCTAACCGGATAATTACTCGAGAATCTAAAACATTACAATTCATAAACCACAACTTATATCGAGTATATCATATCCTAATACATCATACTAACATCTCACCAATTTACTAAACGAGTGTACATGCACAACTCGTGTAACAAATGTAAAAGCGACCCGAAGTACTCTACCCGCTCCCACTCTCAGGTTGAGTCTTCGTCCGGTACCTACCTGCAAGTTTAAATCACAGGCCCCAAGGGGCTCAGCATATTGCTGGTATAGAAAACGTGCAGCCCACAAGCTAGCCGGGTTACACACGACTACTTTGTCGTATACATGCAATTGTTTATTCATACAAACAATAATAAGAAGTACGATAACAAACAACACATTTATGTGAAACATTCATAGCTCAGATAAATCGAACGTCGTAATGGACGTCCATTGATGAGTAAGTTAGATTCCTAAATCCTGAGGCCTGAGAATTGTTTAGTTCTCGTGTTTGACCATACCTTATAAGTGTCAACCGTTCTCTTAATAGAACTGGTTGTTCTTTAACTGAATTGTTTATTTTTGTCAGGTCATGGTAACCCTAGCCAATGAGCTATTAGCTCCATTGGGTTAATAAACATTATTCTTAAGTTGTGAGGGGTGTAGGCTTGACCCTCCTGCGCCTCCTGAATTTGCCTCCCACCTCGAACTGTTCACTCAAGCTGGTCGGGTCAGTTTGTCGACCCTAGGCGGAAGACAGATCTGATACAGATGCCGACCTCCTAACCTGAACATGCATGACCGGAGTCAGTCCCGGATTCCTCTCTCCCCAAGTTCCAGTTAGCTGAAGTCTCTTTGACGATTGGTTAGTTAAACCTCTCTCGGTATTAACCAACTAACAATAGGGAATATTTGTAACCTTATACACTTGTTTACTAAACATAGTTAATGAACAAGCTCTGAATCAATTCGTGTTAGTGTGAAATGGACAACAATAACAATACAATAAATCTGTTTCATGCTTAATCTTGCTTGGTCGTATCAAATAACACATAGCACACAAACCGAGGTAGACCTCGTTAGCAAACAAGCTACAAGAATCCCATACCGTACACCGGAGATTGGCTAGCTCTTAATCCCTCGTTCGCCTAACCCGCCGAACGCCTCTGACTTATCTAGATCTGTAACCAGAACTAGTATTAGTATCCTGTGTCTTAGAACTATTGGGTTCTCTTTTCAACTTAAGCCTCTTCCATGGTTAAGCCGGGTATAATAGTATACCGTTAAACGGGTTCGTTCATTTAGAAGCGTTTTCGAGCGCAATTCTAATTCATTAACACACTAACGTCGTTAGCAGTTATTTAGTTGCACAGTTAGCAACTTTAGACTTATACGGACCTTGTATTAGGTTTCCGTATTTTTCACTATTCATTTATACGGTCTCGTATTTTACTATTCACCGTATTTCACTATTTATTTATACGGTCTCGTATTTTACTATTCGCCGTATTTCACTATTCACATGTACGTCTCGTATTTGACTATTCATATATACGTAGTTACTATTCATGTATACGTATTTACTATTCACATATACGTATTTATTATTCATGTATACGTATTTACTATTCAGGTATACGTATACTATTCACGTATACGAGTACTATTCATGTATACCAAAATTTTTGTATACATCCGTATGATACTCCGTATCATACGTATTTATTTCTTTTTCCAATATAACTTGTATATTCATTAAAAATACTTTAAGTATTTTTCTCCTATACTTATTAAATTACGGGTATACCCCTCGTATACCTTAATTTATATACGGGTCTCGTTTAAACCCGTCTTAACTCTGTTTTTTATAACTTGTTTCTAAATTCTATATTTAATTTCCTTAACCTTCTTAAACATATAAAAATGTGTTATTTATATTACTTACCCATAGTTTTCTCTTAATCACCATTTTACTCTTATAAGTTCTAAACTAGTTATTTTTATTTCTAATTTCTTCCAAAGTCTTACTTAATTAATTTCTTTTAATACTTTTGGTAAATTACCAAAATTGTAAACCCCATCTCAATCCAAATGTGGTTTCGCAACTTAACAACATATATATACATGTCACAGCGGAATTCTATACACTCCAGGACCTTGCCACGGTCTGACTGACAGAATATACCGAACATTAGTACATACAAATCTTAACCAATACATATCCTTCTTACAATCCCTCACAACCTATACATCTTACTAACTCAAATTGCCATACGAGTGTACATGCACAACTCATAGGCCACACTTAACCCGTAACGCTTGTACCCCATCTTACTCTTGCGACGGCCGCCTCCTGCTTCACCTGTGTAGTAAAAACAGCCCCCAAAGGGGGTCAACACGAATGCTGGTACAATCCTCTCATGGCCCCCAAGCTAACGTGGCTACGACGACTAATTGTCGATAGCATGGAGGTTGATTAGATGCACAACATAATAGAAGGTGCAATAAACAACAAACCAAATATGAACAATCAAAGTTCAAACACAATGAACGACTTAAATGCGTTCCCTTAATTAGTGAGTCAATTATTTCACTCCTTAAGTTACGTTTCCTCTTAATCTTAGTCCATCCTTATCTTACCTCAATCTTAGTCTTCTCTTAGTCTTAGAAAACAACCATCCTTTAAAAAGGAATGGATGTAGCTCATCTCAGTCTTATATTACAAACCATCCTTTAAATAGGAATGGTTGCAACTTATCTCAACCTTATCTTATATTTGTCAACCATTCTCTCATTAGAACTGGTTAGCCCTTAGTTCGTTGTTTATTTTCGTAGGGCTTGGTTAACCCTAGCCAGCAGCAGGTCATTACCGACAATAAACAACATTCTTAAATTGTTGGGGATGTAGGCTAGATCCCCCCACGCCATCTCAGTATGCCTCCCTCCTAAAACAAGTAGTCCGAGGAGGTCGAGTCTATATGTCGACTCTAGGCGACGAGTCTGAAGACAAGTCATATTTAGAAGTCGGTATCTGATAAGGATACCGACCTCCCCCAATACACATGTGCCGGTACCATTCCGGATTCCTCACCCCCAAAAGTTAAAGTTAGTAGTAGTCTCAATGCGACGTTTGTTTGTTTAACCTCTTTCGGTTATTAACAAACTAATATTAGGGAGTGTTCCTTAGTCTCACACAATTCCTTACTAAACGTTAGTTAGTAGGTTCTCACGGTAAGTTGTGTTAGTTTTCAAACATCACACAACAATACAATAAACATAATGTTCCGGTTGCATGCTTTATCTTGTTTAGTGAGCACATAAAAACAAATAGCACACAAGCCGAGGGACACCTCGTTAGCAAGCAGGTCACAAGAAGAACTGTACCGTTCACCGTTGGTCGTTTGGTTCCTTACTCTCATCCGGAGTCCAAACTCTCAAGTTCTAAAACATTGATACAGTTTTAAGTTGTTAATCACTTAACTTAATTCAACTTAATTAACTTATTCAGCCCATAATGTTTCCCCACCTAAGACCTCTTAAGTTTTACAACTTATTCTTACAACTTAACCTTAAACTTTTAAGTTTATAATTACCTTAATCCCTTAGGTCTTTATACCTCTAATCATCGATGCCCTCTTAATGGGGTACCATTAATACCACTAAACTTCCTTAGGGTTTCTTTTTTTTTCTTCTTAGGGCCGACCGACCTTACCGACCGACCTTACCCAAGGTCGGTCCATTCCAGAACATATCACCGATTGAAAATTTTACCCCGACCTTGCAAGTCCGGTCCCCAAGGTCGGTCCATTCTCGAGAGTTCTTCCCCGTTGAAAATTTAGGCCCGACCTACCTTGCAAGTCCGGTCCCCAAGGTCGGTCTGCTCCAAAAACTTATTTCTAAGTGTTAAATTCAACCCAAACTTCACCACAAGTTCCCCCATGTATCCAAATACCATTTAGGCACTTAAACTCACCTTTAAACATCCACTAAAACCTCCTTAGCTACTTTCTCAATTCTTACTAGGAATTCATAACACTTGTTTACACCTCTTAAGGCCTTTACATGTCACCAAACAAGGCCTAAACATCATCTAAAACCATTACCATTCAATCCCCTATCATTAGAAGCCAAAACAAATTTTTTTCTTTTTCTCTGCACTGGACCGCCCCTCTGGGGCGGTAGCCAGGGGCGGTCCCAACCAGAAGCTAATTTCCTGCACGATTCGCCTGGACCTCCCCACAGGGACGGTCCCTAGGGGCGGTCCACAGCAGAACCTATTTTCCAAAGTGTTTTTCTCCTCATTTTGAACTCCAAATTCACCCCAATATTTTCCCACTCATTCCACAATCTTTCCACATGTTTCCTACATGTTTAAACACCTTAAAACATGCACTAAACCTACCTCAAAAATCACCAAACTTGACACTCAATTTCTTACAAAAATTCTTACACTTAACACTTGATTCCTTACACTTCCGACTTGTGATTTTGCCTAAGACCTCAACTAATCATCATGCTTCTTCACAACCATCTTAACTACTCCTCAATCATCATTTTGCACACTCTTTTGCTTTACTGAAACTTCTCAAAGCTATATATAGTCTAGCACATGCTTACATCCTTACAAGTCATTATACCTTATTTTTCCTTCCAACTTTGCATAACTTTCCTAGCTTCTTTAACCATGGTTTTGGTGCATAAAACTCACCATTATAACCCCTAGTCCCACTTATACATCCCTAGGTCTTCCTAGTACTCAAGAACTCCATGGTTTATCCAATTTCACCAAAATAACCCTTAGTGATCATTAGAACATCCTTAGTCATAAAATCTCCCTAGAACACCTTAAACACTTAGTTTCCAACTCAAATTTCGCCATAGTTTCTCTAGTATATTATCATGCCCAAATGCATTGTTTTCCTCATTCAACCATCTCACACACATCAAGTCTTTTCTCATCATACTTTCTCACCCAAATCAACTCATTCATAATAAACTCAATATAGTGCAATAATCTTAAATTGCATAGCACTAAGGCTCTTAAATGACATGGCTCTTAGGCCCTTAAATGACATGGCTCTTAGGCCCTTTAATGACATGAATTTAAACACTGAATTTCCCACATGTAATAGCTTTCAACCTGCAATTACACCCATCAATCTCATAGTAGTTATAATGCTTTTAAAATCCACCTTTAACTTATCTTACTAACTCATTCCCATTGGCTCCTTAATCACAAGTTCACAAGCTTGTTTAAATTCTTTTCCTAGGTTATATAACCCATTACATAATGTAAGCTTTAAGCTACATTAGTACTTATCTAAATACCACCCTTAAACCTTAAACCACCATTAGGTAAGCAATTTACCTTGTTTTTCCAAGCTTATCTTAACTTCCTCCTTAGACCTTCTTCTTGAATGAATCTCGGCCACCCATTAAATTTTCTTTGCCAATGTTCTAAACAATATTCAATGACTCTCATGAGTGCTAAACAATACAATAACCTTAAGGAGTAAACCCTAGGTTAAAAATGTGTTTTAAGGTCTTAAAAGTGTGTGTTTACCTTTGAATTTTGGAATGGCTTTCATAATGAAGCAAGGCAAGACCTCCTCAAGTATTTGGAGAATAGAATCAAGCTAGAACAAGAGTAAAACAAGCCATCTTAAGAGGCAAATTTTCGGCCATATATGAAAAATGGAGGAAAGTTAATTTTTCTTCCACTTTCCTTACCTTGAATGAATGAAGAACCAAATGAGCTCTTCAAACTTGATTTTCCCCCTTCAATGGAGTTTCTCCATGGCACCAAAATTGATCTTTTGAAGATTTGAAAAGATAGAATGAAAGAGCTTGCTCTAACTAAGAGTAATCTATGCCTACTTTTCGATTTGGAGCTAAAATGAAGATTTGGTGGGCAAAGCAAGGTGAGGCAACAATGGTGCTGTTTGGGAACGGTTTAGAACAGAGAAGAAGAGGAACTCGTTGGTGAAGAAGAGAAATGAAGAAGAGAGGAGAGAGGTAGGCTAATAAAGGATATTTTGTTTTATAAAAGCAAATAGTAACTTTCTTTACTTTATCTCTTCTTATTTTCTTATTTGATGAAGTCTATGGTGACTCATCCCCTTAAAACCGTCCCCCCCTTACTAATTAACACACATAAGGCCTTGTTTGGCCATTTAACTAATTAAGGTTGACTTAAGTCAAAACTAGCACTATTTGAGCACTATTCACTAATTAGTGCACATATTCATGAAAATTTTGGTTTCCCATTGATTTAGAATTCCTAATGTGATACTAATTAGTAAACATGTTGATTAAGGTGTAATCATGGGCATTTAGCCACTCAAAACTCAATTCTAAGACAATTTCTCAAACAGGTGCTTTAAGGAGTCTTAAAGCACATTTTGTGTTTAAGCTTGTTTTTGAGCTTGGTTTCCTTTGCTAATTAATTTAAAATGTCCATTAGCATATTACTAAAGTCTTATAATGACATTTGGGTGCTAATCAAAGTCACTCCAAGCTTAAAGCACATTTTTGCCTAAATTGCCCTTAAGGCGTTTTCTTATGTTTTCCTTGGTTTAAATTGTCTACCAATATTTCTAAGGAATATTTTAGCCTTACTACATCATAATTTGATGTTTACCTAGCATACTTAGGTTTGGGGTATTTCAATCTACCCCCCTTAAAAGAACTTTGTCCCCAAAGTTCCCATGCATCTTATCTTATTAGAATACATGCCTTACCTCATTCCATAGATCATATAGATCATACTTATGTATACTTAAACTCATTGAATCATTATATCACACAACACGCTTAAGCATGTATAGCACTCAAAATTCCCTTTGTTCCTTTTGATGATTAAAACATTCACATAATTTCCAACGTATTCTCCCATGTCACCGGTCCGTAGACAATGGCTCGTCATCCTCATCACCATGGGCCAGAATACAAAACAACTCTGCTCTCCCCATGTCACCGGTCCGAAGACAAAGGCTCGTGCGTCCTCGACTTCATGGGCGAGACTCAGTAAAAAGGTAATCCTTTTCACGAGGTCATGTGAGGAATAATTCCTCTAATTAAAAATACAATCAACTCCAATTTTATTTTATCCTAAAGCCTCTATCCATAGCGTGATTTAATTGTGACCACTGGTAGGGAGTTTCAGGAATCATCCAACCCTGATGTGATCAGCTTCAGTGTTGAACTATCCTTCCACCCCAATTTGTGTTTGGTTTCCCTCGATCCCTAGAAAATCAAGTTCCACCTCCCACGCCATTTTCAAACATCAAATAATTCACTCATGTCCAATTTTCTATCTTTTTAGTTTCTCTAATCGTAATCAATACATCTCCAAGGTGTGGACTCAGTCCATCAATCATTCCCAGTTCATCTCTTAATACTTACCTCAGACTTAAATTCTTACTAAGTTCTATACCCGTCTCATACCATTTCCCACCATCTTATATCTCATAGCATTACTAACTTCTACCTCATACTCATATCAAATAATATCTCATATATTCCTTATTCCTAAAGTCTCCTTAATCCTTTTCCTTAATTCTCTTAACTTGCACTCACACCGGAGTTAACAAGATAGGTACTTAATATGTATTGTATTCACATCTTCTGTGTGCAATAACCATAATTTGTCTGAAAATGTTTATGTAAAACATATTCTCAAATTCTTTTGTGCTATGCACACCGTAGTTTATGTACTCAGTACACAAACATACGCTAAGCGGTTTTCGCTCTACCCCCCTTAAAATGGATTACGCCCACGTAATCAACATTATATCATCCTTGAACACAAGTTCAAGATGTCTAATTCTTACCAAGCATTCTAGCTTCCATGTCATCTATCTCACTTATAATTGGATCAGAGGGTCATAACTATGTTAATGGCTTAGTCTCTGTATCGAGGATTCTTAACGGTACTTATACCATTTTCTTAACTTAGTTTGGTCTAATCTCAAAGGTAGTGGTCTGCTAGCTTCAGCTGCACGACTCTGATAATCTTAGGCTTAACTGCCTTTCTAATCGTTCATAGTATTATATATCCTTCTGCCTCCTTACAGTTTAGGAATATTGGTCTCTCAGTGGACACGTGTTATCTTTTTATATACACGGCCTTAATGAGTTGTAACTCGTCTATCCATTCTCCTTGAAGATCTTATGTTCATACTCTTAGTGTTTTCTCGAATGTCTAAATTGTTCTCTTCAACTGACCTTTGGTCTGAGGATGACCCTTAATCTGAACTACTGTTTAGTGCTTATTGCGCTTTACAGTTTAATCTCTTACATCTTAAGACATGTCTAATGTCTGTACTTAACAATCCGTGCTCTTCGCACTTCATAGTCCTTAATTATTTGTTCTCTGATTCATTTGTGTTGTTGGTTCAACTGAATTCTTCTCTTCGACTGTTTGTGGTAGTAGCTGCTCTTGTCTGATCTTGCGTCGTTGTCCGTGGTACGGAGTCGACTACTTCCCGTGTTCCTTACACCACTCGTCAACATGCATGGGGTACCTTACTGGTACATTACTACTTACCCGACTAACTCATAAATGAGCGTGTCAGGCCTGCAAGCCCCTGTGGGGTGCAGTCGTCCCACATCTCGTTTTAGTAAACTCATAGTCTCCGTCACACATTTAGCTATTGCTAATTATGAAGTATTCTGTTGTCGATCTCCTCTTCATCGTTCCATGATAACATTTATTGTTCTTCTTGAACTTAATCAAGGGAAATTTATTTACTGTGTTCTTAAGTATGGTATGCTCTAGTTCTTTCTATATCCCGTACTGATTCGGTCTCTTAGTAATTGAGGTCTCTTTCCATAGAGCCTCTTATCTTCTTTCTCATATTTGTTCTACTAGGAATGCACTTCCAGTTCCTTAAGGAATGGGTAGTGTGCTTCCTGTGAAATCTTACCTAACCAGGTCCAGACTATTGGCATCAATGCACAGTTCGTCTACCATCTTATTCCCTTACTTATATCGGTCTTAGCTTATAAATTTAATTGCCTCAGTGTCATTATTTGACGACTTATACATAACGGTCGCTTTACCGCGCACCATGACTTAATCCCCTTATATAAATATTGTACTCACGACCACTACTACCGTGGTAGCTGGCCTTTACCATGTTGCCCATTGATGGTGCAACTACTTACTCACTTATTCTAACATCTTATCTTATATTCAATTCCCTCCTGGTGTAAGCACACTGGGGTTTCTCCAATTTTGGTGTATGGCGGTTGCCGTACCGTGTTGTAATTTTGATCATCTCTTAATATGAAGGTGTTCTGCTTCAATCTCAGGTTTATAAGTTGTCTAATTTCTCTCACATTCTTTCTCCCTTATGACGTTATTTACCATGTAGTTTAACCGGTACTGAAGAAGTCATCCGTTGAATCTCAAGCTCTCCTGAGCGTTGGTCACTTAACGTGCCATAATGTGCACTCACAATGTTTATCTCTGACGATTAGTGATTCCTAAATCCTGGGTGTTTGATATGAGGTCTGACTCTGCAGCCTTCCTTATTACTCGAGTGTATCTGATATGTCCTAATGTAATCTCAAGGTATACATTTTCCATTCTCTAACCAAAGTGTATTGCATCTCTATTAAGTGAAAGCCCTTCTTAAAGGGGTTTATTCCCACTCATGGCCTCACAACAAGGAGAGGTATCCCCACCCTAAAAGGCATGGTTCATTCTCCGCCCCTGCCAATGTACTATCTCATTATTCTCATTAGTGCCTTTCCTGGCAATATTTTCCACAATCTAAGTTATAGGTTGGTAACCGTTCATATCTACGAATTGTAGTTCCTTGTGGCTTAAATAAGCTCTCTCATAACTTTCTGTGCCTCGGCTCTGATGTGGTTAACATCCTTGGCTCGTAGGCTCTTAGTGCTTAATGTCATTGGGTTAGAGCCGGTGCTCGGTTCACTGCTAGTAATCTTACTCATCTGTAGGTTATCCTCCTAAGTTTCTGGTCCTTTGAACACTATCCACCGTTAGGTTACATATTAAATGTAGTATCAGGTTTCATGGTAAGTTGCTGCATCCTGCTTCCTGCTATGGAAGTTTATTCAGGTAATCTGAGGTTACTTAGTGTCCTTGACAATACTATCATTTTACTAGACTTATGTCTTTTAGCAAATAAGGCTAAGTTCGTATTAGGCGTTTGCCTTACGGTGTCCAAGTCGGACATCGTCCCGTCATCTTATACTCCCACCTCAACGCTTTGTTCAACTTCCGTTGACTACGCCACCCATTGATGATTGTTCACACTAGGGTGTTAATGAGTTAGGCACCCAGTATTAGCTGTCATTCATCAGTTCGTTCGGCTCGACTATGCCCGCTCTGTGGGGGTAGTCCTCTGAGCTTTCCTTTTCCAGGGTTGTACGTCTTTAATCTTTAGTAGGTTATAGCTTACGTTCATTTCTTTTATCCTTGTTTTCTGGGTTTTCCAACATCTTCATTGAAGAATGCTTATTACTGGTATTCTTAGTGATCAATCTAGGAGTCTTATCCCATTCTTGTTGAAAGTTTTTATGTCAACGGTCTCCATTGTATTCCGTAATGCATTCCTTGTACGTCATCACTTACGTAGTGTTTTGCTCGCATTACTGAGCGATCTCTTATGTTTTCCTCTCGGGGTTTGGGATTGATGTTCTTACCGCTCTGTCGGTTGTTGTTGTAGTAGGTTGTACCGTTGCTAATATGTATATCGCTTAGTGTTCCGTCCAAGTTCAGCTCCCTGCTGAATGATGTATTAACTCATCTCATCATGGTCAAGCCGTCAGGCCCTTCCAAGGTCTCATTCTCTCGTTCTTATAGATTTACAATCCGGTATTAGGGTGTACTATAACTGTAGCGTTCTGTTACCTCGCCATGTTGGCTCTCTGTGTAGCTTAATCGTGGTAGCACTTGCTATGGCAAGTGCGCCATGCAAGATGAGCTTCCGGTACCGTGTGCGTTGGTAGTGGTACTTCCACCTAGTCTCCATATCTTTGGTAGTCCTCGGGACTCCTTCGACGTTCTCTTATTTAGGATAACTAGCCATCCGGCAGTTTCCTGGTTGTTTTGACAGTACTATCGCTTATCAGGGTGTTCCTCTTTTTGAGGGAACCCCTTGTTACTTTCTTATGTCTTAATCTTCGCTCCCATTTCCACACCCTTGTCGTGGTTTACTAAGTAATGGTTCTTCTTTAGGCACTTCTTCGTAGTCTATTCCGGTATACAGTTGTACGCGTCTTTATTGTCGCCCGTGCTACGTCGGCCAGGTTTTGTAACCTTTCTCATTGTATGGGGTTTGGAGTTCCGTTCTAGCTAGTCCTTCCAGTAATCTTAACTCTCATGCTTGGTATTATCCCACAGTTATGCTCATTCGACCACTGTCCGGCACATGTCGCTTATCATTTCCTTATCCATTGCACTAGTAGTGCTTTCTTATCATTGGTATTACGGGTTATTTCGACTGCGTAGCATGTCGACCATGTTGCCGGTAATTCCGTTCTCTTACTGGTAAAATTCTATTGATAGCGCCTGCTTCACTGTTGCGGTCCATTGAAACCTCCAAGTTCTTGTAAACTATCGTAGGGCAAGGTGTTTCTCGTATTGCTCACTGTTAACTAACTACCAGATCGGGTTTTTCCCGAGTAAGAGAAGGCTTTCTTCTCTCTGGTGTTTGTTCCACGTATTCAGGGTTAGGGATGTGGAGGGCGGGTCTAGGTACTATGGACATCCGGTAAACACCGGGAAGTCCTAGCTAACGCACCTCTCACTCTATCACTCAACCCTTAACCCATAACTCAAACTCAACCTCAGTATTCTCCTAAGTTCGGTATTTCTTGTCTTCAGAGCGTAACTACGCTCTGATACCACTTTTTGTAACACCCCATCTCAATCCAAATGTGGTTTCACAACTTAACAACATATATATACATGTCACAGCGGAATTCTATACACTCCAGGACCTTGCCACGGTCTGACTGACAGAATATACCGAACATTAGTACATACAAATCTTAACCAATACATATCCTTCTTACAATCCCTCACAACCTATACATCTTACTAACTCAAATTGCCATACGAGTGTACATGCACAACTCGTAGGCCACACTTAACCCGTAACGCTTGTACCCCATCTTACTCTTGCGACGGCCGCCTCCTGACGTTCACCTGTGTAGTAAAAACAGCCCCCAAAGGGGGTCAGCACGAATGCTGGTACGATCCTCTCATGGCCCCCAAGCTAACGTGGCTACGACGACTAATTGTCGATAGCATGGAGGTTAATTAGATGCACAACATAATAGAAGGTGCAATAAACAACAAACCAAATATGAACAATCAAAGTTCAAACACAATGAACGACTTAAATGCGTTCCCTTAATTAGTGAGTCAATTATTTCACTCATTAAGTTACGTTTCCTCTTAATCTTAGTCCATCCTTATCTTACCTCAATCTTAGTCTTATCTTAGTCTTAGAAAACAACCATCCTTTAAAAAGGAATGGTTGTAGCTCATCTCAGTCTTATATTACAAACCATCCTTTAAATAGGAATGGTTGCAACTTATCTCAACCTTATCTTATATTTGCCAACCGTTCTCTCATTAGAACTGGTTAGCCCTTAGTTCGTTGTTTATTTTCGTAGGGCTTGGTTAACCCTAGCCATCAGCAGGTCATTTACCGACAATAAACAACATTCTTAAATTGTTGGGGATGTAGGCTAGATCCCCCCACGCCATCTCAGTATGCCTCCCTCCTAAAACAAGTAGTCCGAGGAGGTCGAGTCTATATGTCGACTCTAGGCGACGAGTCTGAAGACAAGTCATATTTAGAAGTCGGTATTTGATAAAGATACCGACCTCCCCCAATACACATGTGCCGGTACCATTCCGGATTCCTCACTCCCCCCAAAGTTAAAGTTAGTAGTAGTCTCAATGCGACGTTTGTTTGTTTAACCTCTTTCGGTTATTAACAAACTAATATTAGGGAGTGTTCCTTAGTCTCACACTATTCCTTACTAAACGTTAGTTAGTAGGTTCTCACGGTAAGTTGTGTTAGTTTTCAAACATCACACAACAATACAATAAACATAATGTTCCGGTTGCATGCTTTATCTTGTTTAGTGAGCATACAAAAACAAATAGCACACAAGCCGAGGGACACCTTGTTAGCAAGCAGGTCATAAGAAGAACTGTACCGTTCACCGTTGGTCGTTTGGTTGCTTACTCTCATCCGGAGTCCAAACTCTCAAGTCCTAAAACATTGATTTAGTTTTAAGTTGTTAATCACTTAACTTAATTCAACTTAATTAACTTATTCAACCCATAATGTTTCCCCACCTAAGACCTCTTAAGTTTTACAACTTATTCTTACAACTTAACCTTAACTTTTAAGTTTATACTTACCTTAATCCCTAGGTCTTATACCTCTAATCATCGATGCCCTCTTAATGGGGTACCATTAATACCACTAAACTTCCTTAGGGTTTCTTTTTTTTTCTTCTTTAGGGCCGACCGACCTTACCGACCGACCTTACCCAAGGTCGGTCCATTCCAGAACATATCACCAATTGAAAATTTTACCCCGACCTTGCAAGTCCGGTCCCCAAGGTCGGTCAATTCCCGAGAGTTCTTCCCGTTGAAAATTTAGGCCCGACCGACCTTGCAAGTCCGGTCCCCAAGGTCGGTCTGCTCCAAAAACTTATTTCTAAGTGTTAAATTCAGCCCAAACTTCACCACAAGTTCCCCCACGTGTCCTAATACCATTTAGGCACTTAAACTCACCTTTAAACATCCACTAAAACCACCTTAGCTACTTTCTCAATTCTTACTAGGAATTCGTAACACTTGTTTACACCTCTTAAGGCCTTTACATGTCACCAAACAAGGCCTAAACATCATCTAAAACCATTACCATTCAATCCCCCATCATTAGAAGCCAAAACAAATTTTTTCTTTTTCTCTGCACTGGACCGCCCCTCTGGGGCGGTCCCAACCAGAAGCTAATTTCCTGAAAGAATTCGCCTGGACCTCCCACAGGGGCGGTCCCTAGGGGCGGTCCACAGCAGAACCTATTTTCCAAAGTGTTTTTCTCCTCATTTGAACTCCAAATTCATCCCAATCTTTTCCACTCATTCCACAATCTTTCCACATGCTTCCTACATGTTTAAACACCTTTAAACATGCACTAAAACTACCTCAAAAATCACCAAACTTGACACTCAATTTCTTACAAAAATTCTTACACTTAACACTTGATTCCTTACACTTCCGACTTGTGATTTTGCCTAAGACCTCAACTAATCATCATGCTTCTTCACAACCATCTTAACTACTCCTCAATCATCATTTTGCACACTCGTTTGCTTTACTCAAACTTCTCAAAGCTATATATAGTCTAGCACATGCTTACATCCTTACAAGTCATTATACCTTATTTTTCCTTCCAACTTTGCACAAGTTTCCTAGCTTCTTTAACCATGGTTTTGGTGCATAAAACTCACCATTATAACCCCTAGTCCCACTTATACATCCCTAGGTCTTCCAAGTACTCAAGAACTCCATGGTTTATCCAATTTCACCAAAATAACCCTTAGTGATCACTAGAACATCCTTAGTCATAAAATCTCCCTAGAACACCTTAAACACTTAGTTTCCTACTCAAATTTTGCCATAGTTCTCTAGTATATTATCATGCCCAAATGCATTGTTTTCCTCATTCAACCATCTCACACACATCAAGTCCTTTCTCATCATATTTCTCACCCAAATCAACTCATTCATAATAAACTCAATATAGTGCAATAATCTTAAATTGCATAGCACTAAGGCTCTTAAATGACTGGCTCTTAGGCCCTTAAATGACATGGCTCTTAGGCCCTTAAATGACATGAATTTAAACATGAATTTCCCACATGTAATAGCTTTCAACCTGCAATTACACCCATCAATCTCATAATAGTTATAATGCTCTTAAAATCCACCTTTAACTTATCTTACTAACTCATTCCCATTGGCTCCTTAATCACAAGTTCACAAGCTTGTTTAAATTCTTTTTCCTAGGTTATATAACCCATTACATAATGTAAGCTTTAAGCTACATTAGTACTTATCTAAATACCACCCCTTAAACCTTAAACCACCATTAGGTAAGCAATTTACCTTGTTTTTCCAAGGTTATCTTAACTTCCTCCTTAGACCTTCTTCTTGAATGAATCTCGGCCACCCATTAAATTTCCTTTGCCAATGTTCTAAACAATATTCAATGACTCTCATGAGTGCTAAACAATACACGAACCTTAAGGAGTAAACCCTAGGTTAAAAATGTGTTTTAAGGTCTTAAAAGTGTGTGTTTACCTTGAATTTTGGAATGGCTTTCATAATGAAGCAAGGCAAGACCTCCTCAAGTCTTTGGAGATAGAATCAAGCTAGAAAAGAGTTAAACAAGCCATATTAAGAGGCAAATTTTCGGCCATATATGAAAAATGGAGGAAAGTTGATTTTTCTTCCACTTTCCTTACCTTGAATGAATGAAGAACCAAATGAGCTCTTCAAACTTGATTTTCCCCCTTCAATGGAGTTTCTCCATGGCACTATAATTGAGCTTTTGAAGATTTGAAAAGATAGAATGAAAGAGCTTGCTCTAACTAAGAGTAATCTATGCTCACTTTTCGATTTGGAGCTAAAATGAAGATTTGGTGGGCAAAGCAAGGTTAGGCAACAATGGTGCTGTTTGGGAACGGTTTATAACATAGAAGAAGAAGAGGAACTCGTTGGTGAAGAATAGAAATGAAGAAGAGAGGAGAGAGGTAGGCTAATAAAGGATATTTTGCTTTATAAGAGCAAATATTAACTTTCTTTACTTTATCTCTTCTTATTTTCTTATTTGATGAAGTATATGGTGACTCATCCCCTTAAAACCGTCCCCCCTTACTAATTAACACACATAAGGCCTTGTTTGGCCATTTAACTAATTAAGGTTGACTTAAGTCAAAACTAGCACTATTTGAGCACTATTCACTAATCAGAGCACATATTCGTGAAATTTTTGGTTTCCCATTGATTTAGACTTCCTAATGTGATACTAATTAGTACAAATGTTTATTAAGGTGTAATCATGGGCATTTAGCCACTCAAAACTCAATTCTAAGACAATTTCTCAAAAAGGTGCTTTAAGGAGTCTTAAAGCACATTTTGTGTTTAAGGTTGTTTTTGAGCTTGGTTTTCTTTGATAATTGATTTAAAATGTCCATTATCATAAATAAAGTCTTATAATGAAATTTGGGTGCTAATCAAAGTCACTCCAAGCTTAAAGCACATTTTTGCCTAAATTGCCCTTAAGGCGTTTTCTTGTGTTTTCCTTGGTTTAAATTGTCTACCAATCTTTCTAAGGCATATTTTAGCCTTACTACATCATAATTTGATGTTTACTTAGCATACTTAGGTTTGGGGTATTTCAAAAATATACCCGAGTTTGACCAGTCTTTTATGGTCAAACCCCCTAACTTTCCATTATTTACAATAACACCCTAAAGTTAATTTAACTTAACTTTTTTTCCTTATCCTTTTAATGTCTAATATTTTGCTACAAATTTTATTCTAGCTCCTCTAAACATTTTACAAACTGTCATTGACCAAGTTTGACCACGTTTGACCACGCTTGACCAGGGAAATTACCATTTTACCCTTGTGGTCTTTTCTTTTATCCTAACTCATTTATTAACCAACTTAACTCTAATTAATTTCTAATTTTCGTAAATCATTTTCCTACAGATTTTGAACATCAAAATCATTTTAAACATCTCTAAATCACCAGATTTAATTATCTAATGTTGTAGTATATATATATATATTACTATCTTTTATTAACTTTAAATATACCAAAAAGCTTATAAATTCCTTAAACACTTATATCTTTATAAATTGTAAACTTAATTCTACAATTTTTTCTCATCACTTAAACTCTCAAAAATACATATTAACTCATATATATTTTTGGCCTTAATATTATGAAACCAAAACTCCTCAAATTTTACATATTACTCTTAATTATAATTCCTTTAATTTAACTAAGTTATATTTTTCTAACTCATTAATAACCCTTAATTTTCGGCCATATTGAAATTCATAGTATATGAATTTTTCTTGTATATTATGATAGCTTATATTGTAGCTTATATCACAAGGAGTATAAATCTAATTTTAGATTTACAAAATATTAACATTTTAGGTGCAAAAATTAAATCTAACACCTAACAAAATCGGCCATAATAAACAAAGTAAACAATAGATTAGATCATATATAGATCAATATTTAGAACCTTGAAATAGGTAGTTGTAGGATTTACCTTGTATATTAACCATTAGCTTAATATTTAAGCTTGATTTCCTTAGAAATTTGACAGCAATTTGCTAGAGAAATTGGCTCCAAAATTATACAATAAGATGAAGGATAAGATGGGTTAGTATCCCATGCCAATCGGCGGTAACAAAAACCAAAGAATAAGAAGTTTTCAAGAAGGCAATGTTTTACCTCGAGAATCAAAGGCACTTCATTGTGGTTTTTCATGAGAATCTGGGATGTTATAACCCAAGGTTTGGTTATATTTTTATTTCGTTACTATGGTTCATTAAGATGGTCCATTCTGAATTTAGGACACGGAAGTCCTTATTAAAGAAGCCGGGGGCGAGGAGGTCTTTTGTTTTCTATCAAATTAATCAGGTGAGGATAATACTTAATTCATTTTCTTTTTCCCTCATTAATTACCCTCACTTCTAATCACGTTCTCACGATCGTTTACGCTCTTCTTCTCGCTCAGTTGGAAACCCTCAACCCTTCTCTCTTCTCTCTCAATTTTCTCTTCACGCTTTGTTCTTCTCCATCTGTCCAAGTGCTGCTGTTTGGGAATTCGAGTTTCTGCTGTGAATTCATCGTCTCCGTCGCAATTCGCATTCTGTTCAAGGTATAGTGTTCAGCCCTCTCTCAGTTCTACAGTTGCGTTGATTTCACGTTCTGATTCGTTCTCTGCAATCTGATTATGATTCAGCGATTCTTCTCGACTCCTTCATCGGGTTCATCTGCTGTGGACTGCTCTGTAATCTGTAGACAGATTCAGGTGAGGGTTTTGATTCCGTTTTCGTTTCAGATTTTGGGTTGTGGACAGTTTCTGATTGTGGTGTTCGTTCTCTGCGTCGTTGTGAGTTTTCAGTGGCTGTCTGATTGCATTTCTGGGTCTGCGTACTGCTGTGTCTGCGTTGGAGCGATCGTTGTTCAGATTCGAAGAGAATTCTCTGTTGTAATTGAGGTAGGTGGCTTTCGGATTCGATCCGTGTGTTCAGCCTTGGGGAGTTTGGGTTCTGCATTTACTCATCGATTTGATCTTGGTTTGTGTGTGTTTATGTCTGTTTAATGCCATTTCAATGGATTAAACCCCCAAGGTTGTTTTGTAAATGTGTGTTGATTTGGATTGGTTTTTGTGCCTCTGTTCGTTTGAATTCGCTTCTGATTTCTGAGGTTTTCGGCATGTCCGAACTTCCGTCCGAGCTTTGAAGTTCGGACATGCCCTTCTGCGCTTAATCTTTTGAAAATCTTCGCTGTGTCCGAACTTCCGTCCGAACTTTGAAGTTCGGACACAGCCTTCTGCATTCTCTGATTTTGGCTTCGACTTGTGTCCGAACATTGGATGTCCGGACACAAGTTCGGACTCTCCACGTTCTGTTTTCCGAAGGATGTCCGAACATCCGTCCGAACTTGGATGTTCGGACACCTCTGACTCTCCATCTGTTTTAAGGTTCGACTTGTGTCCGAACTTTGAAGTCCGGACACAAGTTCGGACATCTGTCTGATTTTGCCTTCTGAGTCTCGACTTGTGTCCGAACATTGATGTCCGGACACAAGTTCGGACAGGCTACTGTTTTGGCCATAACTTGCTCGTTTGAGCTCCGTTTTGACTTCTGTTTGCGGGGTTGGATTCCCCTTCTGATTTCCAAGCTATCTATGAGCTTTCTGGTGCCTTTGGTGCACATATGCTTATCTGTATTTAAGCTTCTGTTTTGGGACCTAGTTATCTCTGTGTCTGAGCCTTTGGATGGCTGGTTACGCTGTCTCGTAGCGCGCTATGTAGGATCCTTCTGTTCACGGGTGATGTTCCCCGTTCTGTTCACGGGTGTTTACACCTGTTCTGTTTACGAGTGAGGTTTCCTCGTTCTGTTCACGAGCTGGTTGCTCGTTCTGTCTGTATGCTGTGATCACTAGTGTCCCACTCTGTTTTCTGCTTCTGTGCTTCTGCTCTGTTTAGTCCCTTAATGATTGGACTTCTGTTTCTGATTTCTGATATATTTGTGGCTCTTGACTCCTTCTGATTTGTCAATCTGTAAATGTTTTGAGCATGCTGGTTGATGAAGTTTGTCATCTACTGGGCATAGTTGTGTGCTCATTCCCCTACTTCTAACGCTTTTGCAGATTGATTAGCGAGGATCGTCTCCCCTCAGCTTCTGGAGTTTAGCTGCTTTGTATTTAGCTTCTTTGAGACTTTGTATTTGGATTTGAGCCTTTGGGCCTTTTGTTAGCTTCCGTTTCTGTTATACGTTTGGTGGGTTCTGTAAAACCTTTTGAGGTGTTAAGACTTCATTGTGGTTATACTTTGTTCAAGTATTCTGTTTTGGGCCTTATTTGATTATCTGTTTAATTCTGTTTATTAGAGCCTTGCGTTATTATGTAATAATACGCGGCGTGTAATACCCCTAACTCCTAGGCCAGTGTTGGGGGTGTTACATTTAGTGGTATCAGAGCTCTGGGTTCTAATCTGCTGGGATTTTAAGTTAGCCAGTCAGTCAGAAATGTCAGTGTTAGTGTCGGAGTCTAACTGTCTGCTGTTGGACTTTCAGAATGCCGCCAAGGAGAGCGAATAACCCTCCAGGGAATGTTGCTGATGCTGTTCAGCAGTTCATGACGCAGCTCATGCAGACCATGGCTGCAGGGGGCGGTCCAGCTGGAGGAGGACCAGCTGGCGGAGCAGGCCCGGCTGGGGCAGATGCTGGAGGGAGGAACGTGAAGGCGCTTCAGGAGTTCATGAAGCTGAAGCCGCCATCGTTCGATGGGGCAGGAGACCCCCAGGAGGCCAGCCACTGGTTGTCAGAGGTGGAGGATTTGCTTCGAGTGATGGGCTCTGAGGAGGAGCAGAAGGTCGACTTCGCCACCTTTCTGTTCAAGGCCGAAGCCAAGGAGTGGTGGAGGTCAGTTATGGGGAAGTTCCCACAGCCATGGACGTGGGAGCAGTTCATTGGGGAGTTCAACAAGCAGTTCTACCCCGACGTCTACAAGGATCAGCGCATCCTGGAGTATAACCGACTACGCCAGGGTCGGGATATGAGTGTGGAGGAGTACGTCCGGAAGTTTATCAGCCTATCTAAGTTTGCACCTGAGCCTGACGAGCATAGGAAGGCCAGGAAGTTTGAGAGTGGCTGAGGCCGGACATCCGATCTGCTGTGACGCCGCTGCGTCACAAGACCTTCAGGGACGTTGCTGATGTCGCCCTGTTGGTAGAGGCTGACTTGAGAGGTCGCCAGTCTGGAGGGAAGGACCAGAAGAGGAAGCAGAGGTCCGATGACAGTGATAGGAGGGATCAGTCTGCTTCTCAGAAGAAGCAGTCTACTGGAGACCGCTCTGGGGACCGTTCGAGACAGAGGTGGTTCGTCTTCATCAGCTCCGCTCCGAAGTGCCAGGTCTGTGGCAAGTTTCACAGAGGTCAGGACTGCTACAGGAAGTCGGGCCTGCTTAAGTGTGGGTCCATGGGCATAGGATTGCTGATTGCCCTCAGAGAGGAGCAGAGGTAGCTCTGGAGGTGGAGCTGGAGGATCTACATCTGGGTCTAGAGATCGAGACCGGGCTGAGCAGAAGAAGCCCCAGGGCCAGGCCAGAGTGTACGCGATGGCTGGAGAGAGAGACCGATCGACTGACAGAGTTGTCACAGGTATTCTCCAGCTGTCATCTCGTTCTGTTTTCTGTTTGTTTGACTCTGGAGCCACCCACTCTTTTATTTCTGCTGAGTTAGTGGGTGAGCTCGGTTTGCCTGTTGTGCCTCTGGGTGTTGAGTTATGTGTCATAGTCCATTAGTTAGGGACTCTTCTATGCTGTTGAATTCTGTTTGCAAAGATAGTCCTGTGTTAGTCAGAGATAGGACTCTGTGTGCTAACCTCATCCCGATGGAGATGACTTCTTTTGATGTGATTCTGGGCATGGATTGGCTTGCTGCGCACCATGCCCATATTGATTGTGCTGCTTCGAGAGTCACTTTTGAGGAGCCGGGTCAGCCCCGTCTAGTTGTAGCAGGGAATGGACTCCCGTGCTCGCCGCCAGTCATATGCGATGCAGGCGTTCCGTTTTCTGAGGAAAGGATGCCAGGGATATCTGTGCTACATCCCTGAGGTTCGCAAGGATGCGAAGTTGGAGGAGATTCCAGTGGTCAGAGACTTCCCAGATGTGTTCCAGGATGATGTACCTGGGCTTCCCCCTGTCAGAGAGGTGGAGTTCTCGATCGAGCTCGCACCTGAGACTCAGCCCATTTCGAAGGCCCCATACCGTATGGCGCCTGCTGAGCTCAAGGAGCTGAAGGTCCAGTTGCAGGAGCTGCTGGATAAGGGCTTCATTCGCCCGAGTGTGTCGCCTTGGGGAGCGCCAGTGCTATTTGTAAAGAAGAAGGACGGTAGTATGCGGTTGTGCATTGACTACAGGGAGCTCAACAAGGTTACCATTAAGAATAGGTATCCTCTCCCGCGCATAGACGACTTGTTCGACCAGTTAGCAGGAGCTAAGGTGTTTTCGAAGATCGATCTGAGGTCGGGATATCATCAGCTGAGGATTAAGGCAGACGACGTGCCTAAGTCCGCTTTCAGGACTCGTTATGGACACTACGAGTTCCTAGTGATGCCATTCGGGTTGACGAATGCGCCGTCAGTATTTATGGATATGATGAACAGAGTCTTCAAGCCGTTTTTGGACCAGTTCGTTGTAGTTTTCATCGATGACATCTTGGTGTATTCCAAGAGTGCTGAGGAGCACGAGGAGCATTTGAGGACCGTTCTCCAGACTCTGAGGGAGAACGAGTTGTATGCGAAGCTGAAGAAGTGCGAGTTCTGGCTAGATCAGGTGGTATTCTTGGGACATGTGGTCTCCAAGGATGGTATCTCCGTGGACCCGGAGAAGATTCGAGCTATTACTGAGTGGGCCAGGCCTACTAATGTCGGAGATATTCGTAGCTTCCTTGGACTAGCGGGCTACTATCGCAAGTTTGTGGAGGGCTTCTCCAAGTTGGTGATTCCGTTGACTCGTCTGCTGCAGAAGGATGTGAAGTTTGAGTGGAGCGATGCCTGTGAGCAGTGTTTTCTGGAGCTGAAGAAGAGGTTGACTACTGCGCCGATCTTGACTCTTCCGGAGGGGACCGAGGGTCTGAGGTTTTCTGTGATGCGTCCCATAGGGGACTTGGATGTGTTCTGATGCAGCATGGGAAGGTAGTAGCATATGGCTCTCGTCAGTTGAAGCCATATGAGAAGAACTATCCGACCCACGATCTGGAGCTGGCTGCGGTGGTCTTTGCGTTGAAGATTTGGAGGCACTACTTGTATGGGGCAGCGTGCAAGGTGTATACGGACCATAAGAGCCTCAAGTATCTGTTCACTCAGAAGGAGTTGAACTTGAGGCAGAGGAGATGGCTGGAGTTGTTGCACGATTATGACTTAGAGATCCTCTACCATCCGGGTAGGGCGAATGTGGTTGCTGATGCGCTCAGTAGGAGGGGTCCGTCTGGGACTGTTTGTGCTTTGTCCGGTGTGGAGAGGTCTGCTCAGGAGCTGCAGCGCATGGGTATCTGGGTTGTCCGTCCAGAGAGGTCTGGGATGTTAGCAGCACTGCAGGTTCAGCCTACCTTGATCGACCGGATCAAGGCCAGTCAGGAGCTTGATGTCAGTCTGTGTAAGATCAGAGAGAGTTTGTCTGCTGGTCAGGAGTCCGAGTTCCGGGTTTCAGAGGATGGCTGCCTGAGGTTCAGAGGCCGTGTTTGTGTGCCGGCAGACGACGTTGAGGCGTGAGATCATGCAGGAGGCTCATGGAGCTCCATACTCGGTACACCCAGGAGGTGTGAAGATGTACCGGGATCTCGTGAGATTCTGGTGGAGCAATATGAAGAGGGACATCTCCGACTTTGTATCCAGATGTAGGACCTGTCAGCAGGTCAAGGCCGAGCATCAGAGACCAGCGGTTTGCTTCAGCCTCTTCCCGTTCCGGAGTGGAAGTGGGAGAGCGTCGGTATGGATTTTGTCATGGGACTGCCTAAGACTCCGAGGGGTTTCGATGCAGTTTGGGTCATTGTGGACCGGCTCACGAAGAGCGCTCACTTCCTACCTGTCAGGAAGACCTTCAGTTTGCACCGTTTAGCCCAGTTGTACATTGATGAGATAGTACGTCTGCATGGGGTTCCGGCTTCGATTGTGTCTGACAGAGATCCGAGGTTTGTGTCCAGGTTCTGGCAGAGTTTGCATCAGGCTTTGGGGACGAAGTTGTCTTTCAGTTCAGCTTACCATCCTCAGTCAGACGGGCAGACAGAGAGGACGAATCAGGTCCTAGAGGACATGCTCAGGGCATGTGTACTCGACTTTGGGGGCAGCTGGGATCAGCACGTGGCACTGATAGAGTTCGCGTACAATAACAGCTTTCAGACCAGTATCGGGATGGCTCCGTTTGAGGCCTTGTATGGCAGGAGGTGCAGATCACCCATCTGTTGGGATGATCTGAAGGAGAGAGCTGTGATTGGTCCAGACTTGGTTCAGGATGCTGTGGGCAAGATTCAGTCTATCAGAGAGCGTCTGCTTGTGGCTCAGAGTCGTCAGAAGAGCTACGCCGATCAGAGGAGACGACCTCTAGAGTTTGAGGTGGGCGATCATGTGTATCTGAAGGTTTCTCCGGTTCGTGGAGTTGTCCGGTTTGGGAAGAGAGGCAAGCTTAGCCCTCGTTTTGTGGGTCCTTTTGAGATCCTAGAGAGGATCGGACCGGTTGCCTATCGTTTGGCTCTGCCTCCGTCTTTAGCAGCAGTGCACAGTGTTTTCCATGTTTCGATGCTGAGGAAGTACATTCCGGACCCATCTCATGTGATCGACTTCAGTCCGCTTCAGTTGAGGGAGGACTTCACGTTTGAGGCAGTTCCTTTGAGGATTTTGGCGAGGGATGTCCGCAAGCTCAGGAGTAAGACCATGCCCTTGGTGAAGGTGCAGTGGTCGGGTCAGTCCGAGGAAGAGGCGACCTGGGAGGTCGAAAGCGAAGTTCGTTCTAAGTTTCCCGCGCTCTTCGAGCAGTAGGTATGTTTTAATTTCGAGGACGAAATTCTTTTAAGGGGGAGGTGATGTTATAACCCAAGGTTTGGTTATATTTTATTTCGTTACTATGGTTCATTAAGATGGTCCATTCTGAATTTAGGACCGGAAGTCCTTATTAAAGAAGCCGGGGCGAGGAGGTCTTTTGTTTTCTATCAAATTAATCAGGTGAGGATAATACTTAATTCATTTTCTTTTTCCCTCATTAATTACCCTCACTTCTAATCACGTTCTCACGATCGTTTACGCTCTTCTTCTCGCTCAGTTGGAAACCCTCAACCCTTCTCTCTTCTCTCTCAATTTTCTCTTCACGCTTTGTTCTTCTCCATCTGTCCAAGTGCTGCTGTTTGGGAATTCGAGTTTCTGCTGTGAATTCATCGTCTCCGTCGCAATTCGCATTCTGTTCAAGGTATAGTGTTCAGCCCTCTCTCAGTTCTACAGTTGCGTTGATTTCACGTTCTGATTCGTTCTCTGCAATCTGATTATGATTCAGCGATTCTTCTCGACTCCTTCATCGGGTTCATCTGCTGTGGACTGCTCTGTAATCTGTAGACAGATTCAGGTGAGGGTTTTGATTCCGTTTTCGTTTCAGATTTTGGGTTGTGGACAGTTTCTGATTGTGGTGTTCGTTCTCTGCGTCGTTGTGAGTTTTCAGTGGCTGTCTGATTGCATTTCTGGGTCTGCGTACTGCTGTGTCTGCGTTGGAGCGATCGTTGTTCAGATTCGAAGAGAATTCTCTGTTGTAATTGAGGTAGGGTGGCTTTCGGATTCGTCCGTGTGTTCAGCCTTGGGGAGTTTTGGGTTCTGCTTTACTCACCGATTTGATCTTGTGTTTGTGTGTGGTTTATGTCTGTTTAATGCCATTTCAATGGATTAAACCCCCAAGGTTGTTTTGTAAATGTGTGTGTTGATTTGGATTGGTTTTTGTGCCTCTGTTCGTTTGAATTCGCTTCTGATTTCTGAGGTTTTCGGCATGTTCGAACTTCCGTCCGAGCTTTGAAGTTCGGACATGCCCTTCTGCGCTTAATCTTTTGAAAATCTTCGCTGTGTCCGAACTTCCGTCCGAACTTTGAAGTTCGGACACAGCCTTCTGCATTCTCTGATTTTGGCTTCGACTTGTGTCCGAACATTGGATGTCCGGACACAAGTTCGGACTCTCCACGTTCTGTTTTCCGAAGGATGTCCGAACATCCGTCCGAACTTGGATGTTCGGACACCTCTGACTCTCCATCTGTTTTAAGGTTCGACTTGTGTCCGAACTTTGAAGTCCGGACACAAGTTCGGACATCTGTCTGATTTTGCCTTCTGAGTCTCGACTTGTGTCCGAACATAGATGTCCGGACACAAGTTCGGACAGGCTACTGTTTTGGCCATAACTTGCTCGTTTGAGCTCCGTTTTGACTTCTGTTTGCGGGGTTGGATTCCCCTTCTGATTTCCAAGCTATCTATGAGCTTTCTGGTGCCTTTGGTGCACATATGCTTATCTGTATTTAAGCTTCTGTTTTGGGACCTAGTTATCTCTGTGTCTGAGCCTTTGGATGGCTGGTTACGCTGTCTCGTAGCGCGCTATGTAGGATCCTTCTGTTCACGGGTGATGTTCCCCGTTCTGTTCACGGGTGTTTACACCTGTTCTGTTTACGAGTGAGGTTTCCTCGTTCTGTTCACGAGCTGGTTGCTCGTTCTGTCTGTATGCTGTGATCACTAGTGTCCCACTCTGTTTTTCTGCTTCTGTCAGCTTCTGCTCTGTTTAGTCCCTTAATGATTGGACTTCTGTTTCTGATTTCTGATATATTTGTGGGCTCTTTGACTCCTTCTGATTTGATAACATTCTGTAAATGTTTTGAGCATGCTGGTTGATGAAGTTTGTCATCTACTGGGCATGTTGTGTGCTCATTCCCCTACTTCTAACGCTTTTGCAGATTGATTAGCGAGGATCGTCTCCCCTCAGCTTCTGGAGTTTAGCTGCTTTGTATTTAGCTTCTTTGAGACTTTGTATTTGGATTTGAGCCTTTGGGCCTTTTGTTAGCTTCCGTTTCTGTTATACGTTTGGTGGGTTCTGTAAAACCTTTTGAGGTGTTAAGACTTCATTGTGGTTATACTTTGTTCAAGTATTCTGTTTTGGGCCTTATTTGATTATCTGTTTAATTCTGTTTATTAGAGCCTTGCGTTATTATGTAATAATACGCGGCGTGTAATAACCCTAACTCCTAGGCCAGTGTTGGGGGTGTTACATGGGAGCTCATGAGCTATGGTTGTAAATCTCTTGAAGAGAGGATTCCAACGAGCTATCAAGCTTGTGATTTGGAGCTAGGTCGAGAAAGTTATGATTTCTACAAGGAAAGGTGTTCTTTAAGGTTCAAAACTAAGAACATTGCACTTGTTTTGTGTTGTTTCTTCAAAGAGAGGATGAGCTACGAATTTGGGAGCTCTCATTTTACAGGTAAGAGTCTCAATAATGATCCACTAAGGGGACAAGATGATAAGGCAATTGAAGATAGTCTTGGTGGTTGAAATAGTAAAGTTTAAAAGCATTTTTTTTTCTTTTGGTGAGTCCCCCCCATGTCGGCCAGCCTATGCCTCTTTTGACCTGAATTTTTTTGTTTCTATAATGTTTATGTAATATTTGATACATTAAACTCGTTCCTAATGACTTATACCATGTGATAGGTATGTTACAAGGCCAAAAATGCCTTAAAACACATTTATGTGCGCGGGTTCAACATTGATTTTTGCAATTTGTTTTGGCTAGTTTAAATGTTTCCTTAATATATTTGAAACCTTTAGAAACTTTGTCCATGAAATAGCATGTTGCTAATTCCAATTTAAACCAAGTCGTTTGGTGGTTTTTCCTTGACTTTCGTCAGTTTAGTACCTGTTTACTGTGGACTTTGTATACTTAATTTGTGTGTATACACTATGGCTCCTATGACCATTTTATTGTTGTTCCCTTATTCCTTATTGGTATTTAGGCTCATTAGCCTTTTAGTTCCATGTATTCATGCTTAAAGCACATTTTCTTTGAAGCACATTTTTCTTTAAAGCACATTTTTGTGCTCTAAGGTGCATTTTCGGTTTAAACGCTAATTTCGCTTAATGTGTATTACTAATCTTAGAGGTATTTCACATTTGAAATCTTTTGGGAACTTATTGGTAGTTCCCTAATTTATTTATACTCTTTAAAACACCTTTTGCTCTAATTGTTCCTAAAGCATGTTTTGGTGTAAATTGTTGTTTAACACTTCTTCTAATGTTTCTAAGGCACGTTCTAGCCTTAGTATATTCTAATTAGATAGTTCATTAATATATTAAGGTTTGGGGTATTTCAATCTACCCCCCTTAAAAGAACTTTGTCCCCAAAGTTCCTATGTATCTATATCTCTTAGAACACACAGGTAACTTCACACTAAAAGATCATATAGATCACTCAATATCTGTATAGGCATTCTGACTCATAAGGTCTGCCATATGTATATATATTTACCACACTTGTCACACAACATGTCTTTTGCATGTTTTAGTAATCAAAATACTCTTTGTATATTCTTTGATGTATACTCCTCATGTAACTGGTCCGGAGACAAAGGTTTTCATGTCCTCGAGTTCATGAGCGAGTCTTAGTAAAGAAAATACATGTCAACTCCAATTCCACTTTATGCTACTGCATCTACTATTAATGTGGTTAATTGTGACCACTTTTATGGAGTTTCAGGAATCATCCGACCCTGATGTGATCAGCATCAGTGTTGAACTATCCTTTCACCCCAATTTGTGTTCAGTTTTCCTTGATCTGGCCAAGATCAAGTTCTACCTCCCACGTCAACTTCAAACAATCAAATAATTATTCATGTAGCATTTTATATCTTTTAGTCCTTCTAGTCATAATCATAAATCAATACATCTCCAAATTATGGAACTCAGTCCATCAGTCATTCTTAATTCACCTCTCAGCAATTCCTTAGAGAATTTAATTCCTACCAGGTTCTACATCGGTCTCAAACCGATTCATACCTCATAACATTACCATATTTGGTCTCATATCAATACATATCATAGGGATTTTAATTCCCCTGAAGTTTCTACTCATCTTTTCCTGAATTCTCGCACCGAAGTTAACGAGGTCGTCCTCTAATACATCTGGTATTCGCATTTAATTGTGCGTAATAACCACAACCACATAAGAATGAATACATGTGTTTATATAACATACGTATCAAACTTCACAACTAATTGTATTGTGCTATGCACACTGTAGGTTACGTACTCAATACGTGAAATATAGGCTAAGCGATTGTACGCTCTACCCCCCTTAAAATGGATTACGCCCACGTAATCAACGTTATATCATCCTTGAACATAGGTTCAAGATGTTTATGTGTTATGGAGCATTCTAGGTTCCATGTAGTCTATCTCACATTATGATTGGGTCAGAGGGTCTTCGCCATGGTAATGGCTTAGTCTCTGTATCAAGAATTCTTATTGGTGTTCATACCAACCTTACAACTGTGTTCCAGTGTAGTCTCTAAGTTTTGGTAGTATTTGGTAGATAAGTCATATATTTAATTCGACTGGAAGATGTGAGACACAATCTTCCTTCTTCTCTTTTGTTAGGTATATCAAACCTTTAAGATACGGTCCACTAGCTTCTGCTGCGTGACTCTGATAATCTTGGGGCTTAGTTTACCCTTCCTATCCTCTTCAATATGTTGTACAGCTCCTTTGTATCATTATAATTTAGGAATAATGGTCTCTTAATGGACGCGTGGTATCTTTATCTATACACGGTCTTTATGAGTTATCGCTTGACTATCCAGTTCTCTGGAGATCTGATGTTCATGCTGTTATTACGCCTTTCAGCGTCTGCATTGTTTCCTACTAACTAACCCTCAGTCAGAGATTTCTATATTATCTGGTCTTACTGTTTAGGGCTTATTGCTCTTTATAGTTTCCTCAAAAATCTTGAAACATATGATCTGTTCATACTTACTAATTAGTGCTTCTCGCACTTCATAATTCTTAATTGTTTCATCTGGAATGAGTTCTTTGACTCCTTTAATCTCATTGGTTTAAGTTAGTTCTTCCTCCTCCATTGTTCACGGTAACTTGTTGTTCTGGTGTGAGTTTGCATCGCTGACTGTCGTACGGAGTCGACTACTTCTCGTGTTCCTTACACCACTCGTTTACATATATGGGGTACCTTACTGATACATTGCCACTTACCCGACTAACTTATAAATAAGTCCGTCAGGTCCACAAGCTCCTTTGGAGTGCGGTCGTCCCACATCTCATTTAAGTATGCTCGTAGTGTTTGTCACACGCTTAGCCACAGCTAATTTGGGAAGTATTCTATTGTTGATCTCCTCTTTCATCATTCCATAATAACGCACATGTCGTTCTTCTCGAACTTAATCAAGGATTATCCATCTACTGGGTTCATAACTGTATTATACCTTTTGTATTTAGTACAGACTCGATCCCTTAGTAATTTGTGGTCTCTTTCCTTAGAGCTTCTTATCTTATTTCTCATGTCGATCCACTAGGAATGCACTTCCAGTCCCTTATGGAATGGACAATGTACTTCCTGTGAAACCTTTCATCACATGGTCCAGGCTATTGGCGTTACTGCACAGTCTATCTCCCATTTCATCACCTTACTTACATCGGGTTTTAATTCATAAATCTGGTTGCTTTCGTGTCACTATTTGATGGCTTATATATAGTGGTTGCTTTGCTGCGCACTGTAACTTAATCTACCAGATAGGTATTATTCTCATGGCCTCCACTATCGAAGTAGCTTTAGTTTTCTCATATTGCCCATTGATGGCACAATTCTTCAATTGTTTTACTTCAACGTCTTGTCTTATATTCAATCCCCTTCATGGTGTAAACAGACTAGAAGTTCTCTAATTCCAATGTTTGGCGGTTGCCGTATCGTGTTGTAAAATGGTTATCTCTTAATATGAAGGTGTTCTGCTTCAATCTCAGGTTCGTAAGTAGGCTAATTTCTCTCACATTCTTTTATACTTTATGATGTTATTTACCATGTAATTTAAACGGTTACTGAAGAAGTCATCCGTGGAATCACAAGCTCTTTTGAGCATTGGTCACTTAACGTGCCATACTGCGCACTCACAATGTTTGTCTCTGACGATTGCTGATTCTTAAATCCTGGGTGTTGGATATGAGGTCTGTCTCTGTAGCTTCCACACTATTTATGTGTATTTAGAATGTTCTAAGGTAATTTCAAGGTCTAAGGTTCCCATTCTCCAATAGAGAGTATTCAATTTCTAAGAAGTGGAAGCCCTTTTTGAGGGGTTTATTCCCACTCATGGCCTCACAACAAGGAGAGGTATCCCCACCCTAAAAGGAATGGTTCGTTCTCCACCCCTGTCAGTAGCACTATCTCAACATTCTCATTGGTGCCCTTTCCTGGCAATTCTTCCTCAATTTAGTATAGGTTTTCATAACCACTCGTATGTACGAGTTGTAGTTCGCTCATGGTCTAGATAAGCCTTCTATGCTTTCTTCTGCCTCAAGCTCTGATGTATTTAACATCCTTGGCTCGTAGGCCCTTAATGCTTGATTAGTCTCAAGTGATAGCCGGTGTTCGGTTCACTGTTGTATTCTTATTCATCTGTAGGTTATCCACGTAATTCTCTATTCTCTGAACTCTGTCAATGTTGGGTCACATCATTAGATGTACTATTGGGTTTCACAATAAGTTGTTGTATCTCGCTTCCTGCTGTGGAAGTTCCCTTAGGTAATCCGATGTTTTTCAGTGTCTGTGACAATACCTTTGCTCTCATAGACTTGCGTCTTTTAGCAATTAAGGATTCGTTTTCATTAGGCATCTGCCTTCCGGTGTCTAAGTCGGTTATTTATCCTAGCTATCATGTGCTGCCATGTCAATACTTTGTTCAACTGTCGTTGACTACACCACCCACTAATGACTAATCATACTTGGGTGTTAATGAGTTAGGCAAGCAATACTAACCATCGTTTATGGGTCTCTTTTTCTGCTCAACAATACCAACTCTATGGTTTATTCTTTTGAGGTTCTCTCTTTGGTGATTGCACGTCTTTGACCCTAGGTAGGTCATTACTTAAATTTGCTTTCTCTGATTCCGTTTCTAAGGTTTATCAACATCTTCAATGAAGAGTGCTTTAAAAGTATTATTCTGAGAGTTCATCCCGTTTTTATTAAAAGTTTTTATGTCATCCATCTTCATTGTATGTCGTAATACCTTCCTTGTAGGTTATTATTTACATCTGGTCTTCTCACATTGTTGAGTAATCTCTTCGGTTCTTCCATTCAAGGTTAGGCTTGGTTTTGGGTTGATGTTCTTACCCGTAGTGTCGGTTGCCTGTTGTTGATGCTCACGTCATTTAGTTTCCTGACCAAGTTCAGCTCCCGGCTGACTGGTGTATTGATTTAGTGGTCATGGTCAGGCCGTCAGGCCCTCCCAATGTTCCGCTTTTCAGTCTTAAGGATTTGTGATCCGGTGTTAGTATGTATTATATCCATGGTTTTTACCATTTGGTCTTCATGGCTTCCCGTATAGCTTTGTTGCGGCAGCACTTGCCAAGGCAAGTGCGCCATGCAAGATGGGTTATCGGTACTGTGTACGTCAGTAATGGTATATTCTCCTAAACTCCATGTAGGTGGTAGTCCATGGGACTCCTTCTTTGCCCTGTTTTGCTTTGGTTAATTGATTATCTATGGTTGTAAAGCTCTTGAAGAGAGGATTCCAACGAGCTATCAAGCTTGTGATTTGGAGCTAGGACGAGAAAGTTATGATTTCTACAAGGAAAGGTGTTCTTTAAGGTTCAAAACTAAGAACATTGCACTTGTTTTGTGTTGTTTCTTCAAAGAGAGGATGAGCTACGAATTTGGGAGCTCTCATTTGACAGGTAAGAGTCTCAATAATGATCCACTAAGGGGACAAGATGATAAGGCAATTGAAGATAGTCTTGGTGGTTGAAATAGTAAAGTTTAAAAGCATTTTTTTTCTTTTGGTGTGTCCCCCCCCTCCCCATGTCGGCCAGCATATGCCTCTTTTGACCTGAATTTTTTTGTTTCTCTAATGTGTTTATGTAATATTTGATAGATTAAACTCGTTCCTAATGACTTATACCATGTGATAGGTATGTTACAAGGCCAAAAATGCCTTAAAACACATTTTATGTGCTCCCGTGTTCACATTGATTTTGCAATTTGTTTTGGCTAGTTTAAATGTTTCCTTAATATATTTGCAACCTTTAGAAACTTTGTCCATGAAATAGCATGTTGCTAATTCCAATTTAAACCAAGTCGTTTGGTGGTTTTTCCTTGACTTTCGTCAGTTTAGTACCTGTTTACTGTGGACTTTGTATACTTAATTTGTGTGTATACGCTATGGCTCCTATGACCATTTTATTGTTGTTCCCTTATTCCTTATTGGTATTTAGGCTCATTAGCCTTTTAGTTCCATGTATTCATGCTTAAAGCACATTTTCTTTAAAGCACATTTTTCTTTAAAGCACATTTTTGTGCTCTAAGGTGCGTTTTCAGTTTAAACGCTAATTTCGCTTAATGTGTATTACTAATCTTAGAGGTATTTCACATTTGAAATCTCTTGGGAACTTATTGGTAGTTCCCTAATTTATTTATACTCTTTAAAACACCTTTTGCTCTAATTGTTCCTAAAGCATGTTTTGGTGTAAATTGTTGTTTAACACTTCTTCTAATGTTTCTAAGGCACGTTCTAGCCTTAGTATCCTAATTAGATAGTTCATTAATATATTAACGTTTGGGGTATTTCACCACCATTCGTTGATTGCAAATGATTTATTTGATGTATTAAATGCTAAGAATTAATCCTAGAAGATAACAAATCAACAGACCGTCGGGTTGCAAAAATCCCGGTCGCAGTAGTATAGTAATTTAAAGGTAACCAGGTGTCAATCCATGGAACTTGAGGTAAATAAGTCTAGCCTTAGGCAATGGGTAACTAAAGAGGGGTTTGTTTTGGTTTTTGGGATCAGTAATAGACAAGAAAATAAATAGCAGGTAAATTAAAGTGATAGATAGGGAGTGTGAACGGTACTCTAGGTTCAGGGAGTTGTTTCACTAGCTAGGTTCTGCATATTCTACTACTTAAATGGAGATTTGGATCGGCTTGTAATTCTCAATTATCTATTTTGTATTAAGTCCTAATTCTAGATAGCTCATCTAGACAGGGCACGTGGTTCTAGTCTAGAATCAACAGTTATATCTAGATGGTTTTATCGCACAAAATTACTAGTCTGGTTTGAAATGGACTAAAGCACCTAACTGCTAATGTAGTTTATCCGATTACAATTATCACAGGTAACAGGTTAATAAGACTGTCAATGCTAATCATCTTATCTGATCATAACATGATTCGAGGGCTTATAATAAATTCATGACGTTTATTAAAAGCACTTTAAAAGCATTAACCTGAACAATCCAAATAGTCTCAATAAAGCAGTAAAATAATGCAGAGTTTAACTAATTACAACATCCCTTTCCCTATAGTATATCCTCTTAGCTAGACATAGCAATTGAAAGCATAAATAAGAGAGAGTTAGGAGAAATCATCTGTTACCAAGATCTTCTTGCTTGCTCCACCCTTTGTCCTTGCGCTATGCTGGTTTGGAGGTTGGATTTGGCGATAATGGAGTGAACTTGGTGAGATGGAGCGAAATGGAAATTTTGGGAAATTTTGTGAGACGTCCGGCTAAACCGGGTCAGACATAGATCCGGACGTCGGGTTTTGGTTCAGTCCGGATCCGGACTCAGATCCGGACATGACTAAATGGTCTGCGTGAATGCGGGCTGTGTGTGTGAGTGAGGGAGAAGAGTTACGGAGGGATTTTAATGAATGGAGATGGAATGAGTCGTGAGAGAGAGGATATGTAGAGAGGGAGAGAGAGAGGAGTTAGACTGCAAGTCTGGTATGAATTGAAATGGAAGGAGAATGGGAGTTTAAATAGGCTTAGAAATAAACATACGTTAGTGGTGAGTTTGGTGAGTTGGTAATTAATTGAGCATGGGCGTGTATTAATAAATGTTGCAGTATGGGTTAATCCGCCGCTCGACTGATAATTACGCCAAAAGCCTGATTATCAGCGCGATGCATTTTTATTTTTCATCTCTGTGTGACGTCCGGATCTGTGTCCGGATCCGGACGTGACACAGAACTTTTAGATCTGAAACTCGGGTTATGTCCGGATCTGTGTCCGGATCCGGACACAGATCTGAACAAGGCACAGGCTTTTTGGATCTGGATCTCCGTCACGTCCGGCTTGCGTCCGGATCCGGACGTGTGACGTCCGGATTTACGTCCGGCTATCTTGACCCGGACATGACCAATTTTTGCCTCTTTTTCCGGATTTGTTCCCCGTTTGTTGCGTTGAAATCCTTATGATGTAAAATTTTCATTTCCCTAGGTTTTTCCTATATTTAGCATATAAAATGCATCAATTCATATCAAAACATCAATCTTAGGAAAAACACATAATAAGTGGGAAACATTACCTGAATTGTTACAGATTATAAGATAATTAGACCCTAAAAAGCCTATATGTTTCACACTTATCATTGATCCCAAATTAAGTTGACATAGCCTAGGAGGATTTATTGCCATCACCTCCCCAACTTCTTCATCGCCTGGTCTTGTGACGCGCCTGGATAATGCAGGTAGGTCTTACGACGTGCCTATATGAATGAGATGAATGCTTTATGATGCATTATGTTTGATGAAAGAACTAGGTATTATTATGAGCCTAAACAAGGTGCTAGGTCTTATCACGAGCCTAAGGAAATGACTAGGTCTTATTGCGAGCCTAAACGAGGTGCTAGGTCTTATCATGAGCCTAAGAGAATGATACTAGGTTTTATTGCGAGCCTAAATGAGGTGCTAGGTCTTACCACGAGCCTAAGGGAATGATACCAGGTCTTATTCGGAGCCTAAACGAGGTGATAAGTCTTATCACGAGCCTAAAGGAATGATACTAAATAGTATTATGAGCCTAAAGGAGGTGATAGGTCTTATCACGAGCCTAAGGAAATGATACTAGGTCTTATTGCGAGCCTAAACGAGGTGCTAGGTCTTATCACGAGCCTAAGGGAATGATACTAGGTCTTATTGCGAGCCTAAATGAGGTGCTAGGTCTTACCACGAGCGTAGATGGATGAGTGTGGGTAGGTCTTATGAGTGCCTAAAATGAATGAATGTAGGGTAGGTCTTATGGGTCCCTAAAGTGAATGAATGTAGGTTAGGTCTTATAGGTGCATGAAATGAAAGGTAGGTCTTATGGGTGCCTAAGGTTTTATTTACGGTGATAAAACTTATGTGTGCCTAAGGTTTAAGAGTGAGACCCGTCCTAACTCAGTTGCTTATGGAGACCGAGACCCGTTCTAACTCGGTTGCTTATGGAGACCGAGACCCATCTAACTCGGTTGCTTATGAAGATCGAGACCCATTCTAACTCGGTTGCTTATGGAGACCGAGACCCATTCTAACTTGGTTTCTTATGGAGACCGAGACCTGTTCTAACTTGCTTGCTTATGGAGACCGAGACCCGTTCTAACTTGGTTGCTTATGGAGACCGAGACCCATTATAACTCGGTTGCTTATGGAGACCAAGACCCATTCTAACTCGGTTGCTTATGAAGACCGAGACCTGTTCTAACTCAGTTGCTTATGTAGACCGAGACCCGTTCTAACTCGGTTACTTATGGAGACCGATTCCAATCTAACTTGAACAGGCTATTTGAAGAATGCAAAGTATGTTTTATGCAAATGACGGAGATTGTGATAAAAAAAAACCATTTTTCAAAGTGCCAAACGTGGCAATGATAATGTGTATGTCAAGATTGTAAAGTGCGATTAGAGTGTAAGTAGGAATAAAAAACTTACAAGAAACTGTTGAAAAAGGTGCCAAACGTGGCAATGTTTGAAGAAAATTCTGTCTACTGAAAAAGGGAAGAGAAATTATCATTTCCAGACTAAAGACTTCAGATTTGCGATTTGTTTCCTAGAAGATGAACATACCGCTGGTGGGAGTGTGTGGTGTTTATTGTGAGGGGGGTTTTTTTAAGTGGTGGCCAAGGCTCATGACGGGCCTACGGCGTATGATGTGGAGGTAAGGGCTTATGTGGGCCTGTGTGGTGGTGGTGTTGGTGGTGCTTAATCTTTCAGTTGATGTTGCCATAACAATTGTTGGAACCAACCATTACCCCCCAGTATTTCTCTCTAAGACAATTTGAGCTTGAGTCCATGGCAATAGATTGGAACGTTTGATTTCCCTAAGTATTTTTCTTGGTTTAACGTGCAAAACAAATTTCGTTCCCATGGGGGTTAAGACTTATGTTTCGATGTTGTGCTTCATATCCTACACTTGGCGTGTATAGTGTTTGCACTCGTTTATTGCTTACGGTCACAACTTCTAGACCATTGAATTCGATATTTGATGGATTTACGCATTCGATTGGTTACTTTCACGTGATTAGATACACAACTTCCAAGTCAGAAGTCTTTTAAGCTTATAACATGGCCATGGGGTGTGATGAAAGATAACGGGACCATGGAGGGATTTTGAGGTATGTGGAGCTTAAATGGGCGACCAAAGCTGCAACTTGCGTCTTCCCTCAGATTTGTCTTCCTTGTCTTGAAGTTGTCTAGCTGCTTTATGTTGACGTTGTTTTCGAGCTTCTGAACTTGGACTTTTGAAGTCATCCTTTACACCATTTTATTTTTATCATTCGGATTTCTTCGAGGCATTTCAAGTTTGCCCTTTTTTATCCTTTCTTGACTTTGCCTTTGGGGTTCTTGTGTCTTCCCGGTTTTGAGCTTTGAGAGTTGTTTTGATGTGAGCTCTTTGGATCCTATCTCACTTTGGGACCATTTGAAGATCACTTCGTCATGGTGATAGCGTTGTTGCTTCTTTGGATTGATGAAAACTTTATCCGAGAATCGGGCTCCTTGCTTCCTTTGGTCACCGGATTTGATATTCATCACGGCTAGCTTGTTTTGTAGAGCTTTTAATATAAAAAAAAGGATATGGGAGAGGCTCAACGGGGGTACCCAGGGTTTAATATCAGGGTTCAAGCTTGTTGGCTGTGTGGTGTTGTACCTAGGTGCTTCATCATTCCTAATAGTTGTGTATTCGTTCTTTGTTACTTTTCACATGTCTAAGCATAAATTTACAAATTGTCTCATTCGGTCGTAGTTATGCCGTTACCTCACCTTTGAATGTTGTCTCACCGGAGTCATGTAAAAATGACACGCTCGTTCACTCATGGTTTTTCCACTCAAAACACTCTCGTGAAATTTCACTCAGGACTTGTTCACACGCTTAAACTAAAGATTAAAGATGGCAAATCTAAACTCAAATTGACCCGTATTGATTTGGGGTTTATGGCAATAATTTAACGAATGTGGGCTTTGAACTACTTTGTGGGTAGTTTGGATTTTTTGGGGTGAGTTGTGGTGTTTGGTTGGGCGTGTTCATCCTTTTAGAAACTAAAGATAAATCGTATATTCCATAGTCGGAAAATGAATATTTTACGATCCCTCTTTTCGAAAGTCAAGAATGCTCATTATTTTTTATTTTTTTGAATGCATAATTTAAACTTTACACGGGAGAAATATGGACAAAAGGTGAAATACCCCAAACCTTGGTATGTGGTTTAAACATTTAAATATGGTGTATTAAGACTAAAAGGAGTCTTAGAAACATTAGTAAACAATTTAAACCATAGAAAACACAAATAAATGCCTTAAAGTCAATTAGGGCTAAAATGTGCTCTAAGCTTGGGATACGCTTGGTTAAGACCTAGTGAACTTACCAAGACCTTATTTATATATTAATGAACATATTAAACCAATTTCCAAAGAAAACCAAGCTTGAAAACAAGTTAAAACACAAAATGTGCTTTAAGGAGTCTTAAGCACGTTTTTGAAAAATTGTTTTGTAAATGAGTTTTGAGAGGCTAAATGTCCATAATTACTCTTTAATTAACATGTGTACTACTTAGTATCACATTAGGAAGTCTAAATCATTGGGAAATCAAAAATTTCACAACTATGTGCCTTGTTTTGTGAATAGTAACAAATTAGGCAAGTTTATAACATATGTCAATATAAGTAACTTAATTGGTCAACAAAGACTAAAACACCCCTTACTACTTAATGGGGGCCGGTTTTTAAAAGGGTGAGTCATCTCCCCCTTGTTAGTTTATCAAGTAAGCAAAATTAATAAAGTGAGTCACTATTTACTTTAACTACAAATATCTCCAAAAGTAACTCAAACTTCATTCTCTCATTTCCCTCTTCATTTCCCACGTCTTCAACCTCTCTTCTTCATTCTCCATTCACGGTTTTGCAATAGTACCACACACAACTCCATCTTTGACCTCTTATATCTCCTAGCACACTTTGCCAAATCAAAACATAGACCACCACTATTCTAGTCTCATCAAGCTCTTCATTCCTATCTTCTTCAAATTCCAAGAGCTCCATTTCGGTGCCAAGAGGAATCTCCATGGGAGGAGCTTGAGCTCATATTTTCACATATTATTGTTCTCCTTGCTTCAAGGTAAGGAAACTCAAACAAAAACTCAATTTCCTTCATGTTTTGATGTTGACCGAAAATCACCATTGATGGTGTTATTTATATTGCTTTGTTCTAGCTTCATTTCAACCTTTCATGGACTAGTGGAGTCCTCTCTTGCTACATATCCAAACTCTCTTTCAAATAACAAGGTAAAACAACTATCTTAATGTTTTAAAACAATGTATAACCTAGGGTTTACTATGAGATGAAGCATAAAGCTTGTATAACTCATTTCATTGCTTGTATATTGTTTAGAAGTTGACAAGCAATCAAACATCCTTACCGGTTTTAATCAAGGAAAAAAGAAAGAAGTTTGTGAGGAAAAGAGGTAAATGTGCTAACCTAATGTAGTTTAAAGTCTTAGGAGAAATGAGCTTATGTTGCTTATTAAAATGATCTAAGGAGCCAATGGTGAATGACTTAGTAAAATGTTCTCAAGGAGACTAGTAAAAGGGCATATGTGTTGTTGAGTGTATTTGCAGGTCAAAGGCAAATATATTGTGGAAATTCAGTGTTAAGGTTTATGCATCTTAAGGGCCTAAGCCATGTTATTTAAGGGCCTAAGTGCCAAGCAATTTAAATTATGCACTATATTGTGATGTAGTGTTAAATGAGTGAAGTTTTGTGTACAAGAATGTTCTTGATGGATTTTAGTGTTCTTGATTGTTGTGGTGAAAACAATGTGTTTTGGCTTAGTAAAGTTCTAGGAGAACCCATGTCGAAATTTAGATAATGTATAAGAAGTTTTAGGTGTTTAAAATGAGTTTTGGGGAGTAAGGAAGTGTTTTGAAAGGTTAAGTGTTCTACTAGTGAAAGAAACATGCATTAAGGTATTCTAAGATGTAAAAAACTTAGGCAATGTTCTAGAGGATTTAGAATGCAAATGAATGTTTTGGGATACTTCAAGATCATGGTGAGATTGTGCTTAGGACTTGTGCAATGTTGGTGAATAAGGAAAAGTGATTTGTTGCATGGAGGAGCTATAAACTTGTAGGGTTATTCAAGGAGTTTGGTTAGGAAGAAAAGATGCTTGGGAGATGATGTTGTAGAGGTGAGAAAACATTTGAGAATAGTGGAAGTTATAGGTATGAAACACCACATAGAAACTTGGTGAAAAACATTACAAGTGTAAACCTTTTTATAAGAATTTGTGTAATGCTTGAGGAGGATTTTAGTGAATGATTTAAGGAGTTTAATGGAGGTCTTGAGGTGTGTTGAAGTACCCAAATAACGTTAGAACATACTAGGATATATGTGGGGAAGTTTGGAGTTAAAAGGACAATTAAAAACAAGGGTCTGGAGCAGACCGACCTTGGGGATCGGACCTGCAAGGTCGGTCGAGCCCAGTTTACCCTGCGAGAAATGGTTTCTGGAATGGACCGACCTTGGGGACTGGACTTGCAAGGTCGGTCGGGCATGGATTTTAGTACGGATTGAGTCTTTGGAATAGACCGACCTTGGGACCGGACTTACAAGGTCGGTCATGCCTAAATTTTTGTACGTAAGTGAGTCTCGGGAATCGACCGATCTTGCGACCGGACTTGCCAAGATCGGTCGGGCCTAAGTTTTCAAAGGGGAAAAACTTTCAGGAATAGACCGAACTTGCAAGGTCGGTCGGAGTGGAATTTTTGACGGTAATGTGTTCTGGAATGGACCGACCTTGTGTAAGGTCGGTCGGTAAGTTGGTCGGACCAAAACTTGTAAAAAAACAAACAAAGTGTGGCTTAAGTAGTTAACCCTAGGGGGGGTATAATGTAGGTAAACACTTAGTAAATTTGAAGTTAAGTAAGTTAATTAACCGACATTCTTAATTATGTTAGGAGTGGCCTACGGTGAAAATCAATCGAAGCAAGGACCGAGGTATGGTTTTCTTGCAGTCTGTTGCCTACCGGTTTACACCGGCTTGTGTGTTGTTTGTTTTTCTGTATGTTTATGACCTTGTAAGACTTAAGTCATGTAACGAGTTTACAGTTGTTTATATTATTGTATTGTTGAAGTGTGACTCATGCCCCTTGTATGTGACTAACAAGATTTAACCACATGCTGTGATTTGTTATTAAGTTCCAACAATGAACTTCTATCGAGTGTTAACTGGGGGTGAGGAATCCGGTTGTCCGGTCACGCGTGTAAGTATGAGAGTAGATATCTGTATCAGATTCGATTCTCATATTGTTAAGATTGTTCTCCTTTATTTGGCGTTCGATCTCCCGCTAGCTTCCTCCAAAGCTTACCTATTCTAACTTATGATCGGTTTAGTGGGAACATGTGTTTGTGTGGTGTGTTCGGGTCACAATATCCGAACCATCTGTGACTTAAGTTACTCGTTCGACTAACAGAACGGTAATGAGTGTGTGTAACAAGCTTAACATGAGGGTGAACCATTCTCTAGGCTTCTTATGTTGATTAACCTTCTTGGTTTGTTGTCGTGGAAATGTACTCACTATGTATGTGATGATGTGCTATGCAAAATTGTTGCTATGCCATATGTATTATGTTATGTGTTAAAATGAATGCCATGTCATCATGACAATTAGTTGCGTGTATCCCGGTAACCGATGGGCTGCGCGTTAACCATACCAGCCAAGTGTTGCTGACCCCATCGGGGGCTCCATATTTTTACTGCAGGATGAGGATCGAGGAAGCGGAATGACTATAGATTCTAGGCTGCAGAAATACTTTTGGTTATTTTGGATGTTGAGCCCGGGATGCGCCTGTGCTCCCGTGGCGTTATATTTTGGTACTGTTTGTGTTACAGTGACGGTCGTTTACGGTTGACAGTGGAGTTAATGTGTACAGTTACAGTGACGGTTTGTATTAAATACTCGGTATGTTGGTTATGTATATATGGTTGTTGTTACCTAATGCTCGGGAGTCTGATCATCAGACCGGTACACTTGTATTTATTTTGCCTTGTTAACCACGTGGGTGGTTGACGGCATTGTAACACCGAATCGTTTAGTTATTGTTTAGATTGTTTTTCCGCTACGATTTCATTTAATGTTAAGAGTGTAGTAGGGGTGTTACAAAAAAGTGGTATCAGAGCGAAGTATCGCTCTGATGACTAGAATAACCGAGCTTAGGAATATACCGAGTTAGGAAACCTAACCACAGATACCTAAGTGAGCAGTTATGTAAAGGTTAACCACTAACTAAGTGTGGAGATACCTTGTTGTCGGGAAGACGTTACAACCGTTGGAACCGATAAGTGTGCAAGCACAATGCTAATGAATGTTTGTGTGAATTCAGATGTCAGGTAGACCACGAGGTTAGGTAGAACCCTACGACACAAGTCATGGCCGATGCTGTAGCGGCCGCCGTAGCCCAGATGGTCCCACAATTAGTAGCTGCAATTCAGCAGGGGCAACAGCCCAAAGTTCAACCACCACCGCCACCGCCATGAGAGACCAACTGGGTCAAGGTGTTGGCAGATTTGAGACCCCCGTCGTTTCATGGGGAGACCAACCCACGTAAGCTGGAGGCGTACATCTCCGAGTTGGAGACCGCCTACGAGACCTTGGATGTGCCTGCTGGGGCCAAGGTCCGTCTTGCAGCTTACTACCTGAAGGGTTCGGCACAAAGTTGGTGGAAGCTTGTGAGAGAGGACCGGATGGCGGATCCTCAGTTTGGTTGGAGAGAGTATACGGCTCTGCTGCGAGCCAAATATTATCCTGTGCATGTGCAAGAGGCCAAGCGCCTAGAGCTGAATAGTCTGAGGCAGGGGGATAAGATGTCGGTCGATGACTACTACACCACTTTCACCGGCCTTATCCACCTGTTACCGGACCTGGGATACTCGAACCGGGTGCTGGTAAACCGTTTCTACTACGGTCTCAGCCACCGTCTTCGCTATGGGATGGGGCCAGGTGAGTATACTACCTTGCAGGTAATTAGAATACAGTATGATGTGAATAAGTGTAATCCATAAGTGAATATTAATGTGAGTTTGTGAGTATGTTTTGCGGGGCATGACTGACGTCCTAAATCCAGGAGTGCTATCATGCCGCTGCTAAGGTTGAGATTACCGTCCGACTGAGGGACGAGGAGAATGCGCACAAGCGCAAGGCCACGAGCGAGGGCCAGAGTCCGCAGGGGTACGGGGGAGGAAAGAAGAAGAAGAAGCCTTACCCCCAGCCCCAGAAGAGTTAGCACCAGGGTGACAAGGGCCAAGCCCAGACCACCACAGCTGAGGAGCCACTGAAGCTCACATACGCATATGCGGCGAAACCCCTACGCTTTTACCCGCCTAAGGGTAATTATTTAATCATACGTGTCAAGTTGAAGAGTATGTTGTTAAGTTATGAAGTAAGTATTAATTGTGTACTGTGATAGCAGCTAGCGCGGGTTCTGGACCGGAGCGCCACTACTACTGTAAGTGGTGTAACGGAGACCACCCCGGCAAGGACTGCAAAGGAAATGACGTGCAGTGTCGCTACTGCGAGAAGTGGGGTCACCGTGACTATGAGTGTTACCGGAACCCCAACAGCAGAGTCAACAAGCCTAAGGGGCAGTGGAAGGGTAAGGCCACAACGACCATTGATGGCCCGAAGTCGGCTAACCAGCCACCCACAGATCAGAGGCACACTGATTCCCAGAAGGGGAAAGGGTCGGGACCTAGCAAGGCCGCCCTGAATGTGGTGGACCGGTCTGAGGCGCCAGGGCCCTCTTCTAGACCAGGTACCACCTAAACTGTTGAGTGAAATAAGTGATTGCATACCGCATTTCATGCATGTGTGTTAGTGAGTCCAAGTGTACTACCATGTGAGTAAAGAATTAAAGTATAATGTGAAAATCACCTAAAATAGGTAATTTGGAAATCTAGGAACCTTCAATATTTGTTATCCAATCCCACCCACACCAAACCCTGAAGAAACCACTATCAGCATCACCGACTTCCCAATGGAGCAATGTCAGGTCATCCAACCAGGTATGATACTCTTAAATGGATACCTGACACAGGAAGCACAAATCCACATCATCAGACGATGCAATGAACTGGGAGCAACACCCGAAGGATTCTACACACCCGAATACCCGAGTGGATCGAGAATGAAATTGAAGATGATGTGCATGGGTAAGGACTGGAATCCTTACACCAAGACATATCAAGAAGTGTGAGCTGAAGATGGAGCAACGGTACCGATGATACCTGGGGAGTTCCTTGCGGTTGTTAACCACGCCGTGGGAATTGCTCAGAAAGTTGAAACGGATTCAATTCCAAGTGTTAAAGCAGATTTATGCATTGTGAACTTCTACCAGAAAGGTGGACGATTAGGTTTACACCAGGATAAGGACGAGTCCCCGAGTCTCTAAGTAAGGGGTACCCGTGGTGTCTTGGTCCATTGGTGATACCACAGTGTTTATATATGGCGAGCAGAAGCGTGCTGATCTCGCAAAGAAGTTAGTGTTGAAATCAGGAGATGTGCTAGTCATGGGTGGGCAGTCAAGGATGCTATATCATGGCATCAGGAAGATCAAACTGAATACCGCACCATCGGCAGTGATCAATGCCACACACATGAAACCCGGACGTTTGAATTTGACCTTCAGACAGTTTTAAAGCCTTGTATAGTTATGTAATGTGTTAAGCCAGTTGTATGTTAGGAATTCTATATCTAGCTAAGTTTACAATGTAATCGACTTGTGATGTGAAGAGAGTGATAATCAATAAAGTGGAGTTGTTCGAAGTATATCTACCGTGTTGTTCCCAAATACTTATAAGTTGCCAATGAATTAGGCTGTGCACTCGGAACGGGAGGTATACTGGGCGTTTGTAATGAGGCAGAAGCCGGCAAGAGCGGCACAATCCTCACTGGTACCTTTCTAGTCAATGGCGTGGACGCTTCGATCTTGTTCGACTCCGGAGCCTCACATACATTTATCTCGTTGTCGTTTGCGAGGAGGCTGGGGTTAGACGGTGAAGAGATGCCAGGCTTTCTAGTCACTCTCCCATCGAAAGAGCGGATCAGGTGTACCCGCTACCACCGAGATGCTATTGTACGAATTCGTGATGAAGAGTTTTCGATCGACTTGATAGAGTTTAACGGACTTGGTTTTGATGTGATTGTCGGGATGAACTGGTTGGAGCGGTACAAGGGCAGAATCCTATGTGCCGAGCATCGTCTGCTTCTTCGGAGTCCGTCTGGGGTTACTACATCTTACCGCCAGAGGCCCAGGGAGCCTTCGACTCACATCATCACCGCCATGGCTATGTATCGTGAACTACGACGAGGGAATGATGTATACCTCTGCTATGTCCAGGACATAGAGAGAGACCCAGAGTTTAGCCCAGATGTGCCGGTAGTGTCGGAGTTTCCTGATGTATTTCCTAAGGAACTGTCGGGCATGCCTCCAGCACGGGAAATTGAGTTTGAAATTGATTTGGTTCCGGGCACCGGACCAATTGTGAAGGCGCCCTATTGTATGGCTCCAGCAGAGATGACAGAGCTCAAGGAGCAGCTGAGAGACCTACTCGACAAGGGATTTATCCGCCCTAGCGTTTCACCTTGGGGAGCGCCGGTCCTCTTCGTGAAGAAGAAGGACGGTAGTCTCCGCCTGTGTATTGACTATCGAGAGCTGAATGCAGTTACGGTGAAGAACCGTTATCCTTTACCACGCATTAACGACCTATTTGATCAGTTGAAAGGAGCATCAGTATTCTCCAAGATAGATCTACGATCCGGATACCATCAGATTGCCATCCGTGACAGTGACATTGAGAAGACCGCATTCAGAACAAGATATGGACATTATGAGTTTACGGTTATGCCGTTTAGTTTATCCAATGCACCAGCTAAGTTCATGGACTTAATGAACCGCTTGTTCCAAGATCAGTTGGACAAGTCAGTGGTAGTCTTCATCGACGATATTCTTGTGTACTCGAAATCGAGAGGTGAGCATGAAAGCCACCTGAGAAAAGTGTTACAAACATTGAGAAAGAATCTGTTGTATGCTAAATTTTCAAAGTGTGAATTTTGGTTGAACCAAGTATCCTTTCTTGGTCATGTGATTTCTGAGGCCGGGATCAGCCTGTTGATCCGGCAAAGATTGATGCAGTGCGCACCTCGCCAAGGCCGAAGACAGTTACCGATATCAGGAGCTTCCTCGGTCTGGCAGGATATTATAGGAGGGTTTGTGAAGGACTTCTCCAGTGTCTCGAAGCCGATGACTTCCTTGATGAAGAAGGATGCACCATTCGAGTGGACAGTCGACTGTGAGAGTTCTTTCCAGAGTCTCAAGGATGCTCTGACATCTGCACCAGTCCTGACTATACCAGACGGTCCAGATGGTTTTGAGGTCTATTGCGACGCATCAGGCAGAGGTATGGGTTGTGTGTTGATGCAACACGGGAAGGTCGTAGCATACGCCTCCCGACAGCTGAAGAAGCATGAAGAGAACTACCCTACCCACGATTTAGAACTGGGTGCCATTGTCTTGGCATTGAAGATATGGCGACATTATTTGTATGGGGTAAGTGTGACAATTTATTCTGACCACAAAAGTTTAAAGTACTTGTTCACTCAGAAGGAGTTGAACATGAGACAAATAAGGTGGGTTGAGTTTCTAAACGATTACGACATCAATCTATAGTTAAAAGAGGTAAGGCAAATGTGGTAGCTGACGCATTGAGTCGCCGAGCACACTCTCTCCATTCGCTAGTCTCTCATTCTAGCTTGGTTGAAGAGGTGTGGAGTGCTCAGATGACGGATCAGTATATGTTAGAGATCAGGCAGAAAGCTTATTGATGGCACATTCGAGGGTCAGAAGTACAACTTCCGACTTCACGATGATGACCTGATTAGGCTCAATGGCCGACTGTGTATTCCGAGGAGTAGCGCTGAACTGAAGGAGCGCATACTGAGTGAATCCCATTGTTCTACGACTTCAATTCACCCCGGAGCTTCAAAAATGTATAAGGGTATGAAACGTTATTTTTGGTGGACTGGAATGAAAAAGGATGTGAACGATTATGTGTTGAGGTGTCTCACTTGCCAGAAGGTCAAGTTTGAGCACCGACGGCCTGGTGGTATGGTACAGCCAATGCCAGTGCCTGAGTGGAAGTTCCATGACATTTCTATGGACTTCGTAGTAGGGCTTCCGCCTACAAGGGGAGGTCTGAATATGATTTGGGTTCTTGTTGACCGACTAACCAAGGTGGCTCGATTCATACCGATGAAGGACACCTGGAAAGTGGCAAAACTAGCAGAGCTCTTCGACAGAGAGATTGTAAGACATCATGGGGTACCGAAAACAATTGTGTCTGATAGGGATACCATATTCCTTTCAAGGTATTGGAAATCCACACGGGAAGCGCTTGGTACCGAGCTGAAGCTAATACAGCGTTCCACCCACAAACTGATGGTCAGAGTGAGCACACCATCCAGACACTTGAGGATATGTTACGTGCATGTGCTCTTGATTTTCAGACCAGCTGGATTGACAAGTTACATCTGATCGAGTTTAGCTACAACAACAGTTACCATGCTTCGATCAAGATGTCTCCCTTCTAGGCTTTGTACGGTAGACCATGCCGCACACCATTATGCTGGGATGAGTCGAGTGAGACGGTCATTATAGGACCAGAGTATCTGGAACAATTTCAAGCAGAAGTACGCCAAATCCGGCTATCATGAAGGCAGCTCAGGATAGGCAGAAATCGTACGCCGATGTGCGTAGACGTGACCTGGAGTTCGCCGTGGGCGATCAGGTATTTCTTAGAGTATCCCCCATGAAGGGAGTATTTCGTTTTGGCCAGAATGGCAAGTTGAGCCCGAAATATGTGGGGCCTTATGTTTTGACGGAGCGGATCGGCCCGGTAGCTTACAGACTTGATTTACCCGCCGAGCTGGGCAAGGTACATGATGTATTTCATGTGTCCCAGTTGAAGAAATATATGTCTCATCCGTCTCATGTACTTCAGCCTGAAAGGCTAACCTTAGAGCCGACCATGCGATCAGTGGAGACTCTGGTACGGATTCTAGATACTAAGACTCGTGACACTCGTCATAAGTCTGTGAGACTGGTGAAGGTCCTATGGTCTAACCAGGACGTTGAGGAGGCCATTTGGGAGCTGGAAGATAAGATGAAGGTGAAGTACCCGTCAATGTTTACTGCTTAGTATTTGTATGTATAGGTAACGGGACGTACCCCTATTTTAAGGAGGGTAGAGCCGTTTCGGTTATGAGTGTACGACGTGTATTTAAATACATCGTCTATGTTATGTTGTTATGTTACAGACCGTTGTGTCTGAATGATGTTATGTTATTTGGACCGTGTGTCCAATGTTATGTAAGTATGTTGTTATGGAAGTATTGTTTATATGTATTCCCGTGTTCTAATATTTAGGATATGTGGGAAGTATGAACTTTGGGGACAAAGTTCTTTTAAGGGGGGTAGATTGAAATACCCCAAACCTTGGTATGTGGTTTAAACATTTAAATATGGTGTATTAAGACTAAAAAGAGTCTTAGAAACATTAGTAAACAATTTAAACCATAGAAAACACAAATAAATGCCTTAAAGTCAATTAGGGCTAAAATGTGCTCTAAGCTTGGGATACGCTTGGTTAAGACCTAGTGAACTTACCAAGACCTTCTTTATATTAATGAACATATTAAACCAATTACCAAAGAAAACCAAGATTGAAAACAAGTTAAAACACAAAATGTGCTTTAAGGAGTCTTAAAGCACGTTTTTGAAAAATTGTTTTGTAAATGAGTTTTGAGAGGCTAAATGTCCATCATTACTCTTTAATTAACATGTGTACTACTTAGTATCACATTAGGAAGTCTAAATCATTGGGAAATCAAAAATTTCACAACTATGTGCCTTGTTTTTGTGAATAGTAACAAATTAGGCAAGTTTATAGCATATGTCAATATAAGTAACTTAATTGGTCAACAAAGGCTAAAACACCCCTTACTACTTAATGGGGGCCGGTTTTTATAAGGGTGAGTCATCTCCCCCTTGTTAGTTTATCAAGTAAGCAAAATTAATAAAGTGAGTCACTATTTACTTTAACTACAAATATCTCCAAAAGTAACTCAAACTTCATTCTCTCATTTCCCTCTTCATTTCCCACGTCTTCAACCTCTCTTCTTCATTCTCCATTCACGGTTTTGCAATAGTACCACACACAACTCCATATTTGACCTCTTATATCTCCTAGCTCACTTTGCCAAATCAAAAACAAAGACCACCACTCTTCTAGTCTCATCAAGCTCTTCATTCCTATCTTCTCCAAATTCCAAGAGCTCCATTTTGGTGCCAAGAGGAATCTCCATGGGAGGAGCTTGAGCTCATCTTTTCACATATTATTGATAAGTGTCCAAATGAGCATGTTTTATAGGTGTATTTCATATATTATATTAACACTTTTCTTGCTCATTTCTCCACTTCGGTTAGTTTTCCTCTAGTTTATGTTTTATTGTTTATCTCACAAATTTATTGGTGTAACATGAGGAAAACCAAGCTGGGAGTAAAGTAGACGAAGAGACGAACACATAGACTCAAACGGCTCAGAAAACGGAGTCCAAACGAAGAATCTAGAGCCGGTCAAAGTTTGAAGAAAATAAGTCACGACCACATGTGTGACCGCATGGTTTTAGGCGGACGCTTAGGCGGACAAGAACACATGCAACCGCATGGGGCTGCGCGGACGCTGAGGCGGACAAACACACGGAGAGACCACATTGTGTCCGCGTGAGGACATGCGGACAGGGAGGCGGTTCCCTTGTGTCCGCGTCTAGCTAGGCGGACGACAAAGCGGACAAGACCAAAATGACCGCGTGGATTCAGGCGGACAGCCACGCGGACGTGACTAAAAATCAGTCGCGACAGTTTTCTTCTTCGCGCGACGTCTGCAACTTGATTCTGCCATATCAATCTACTCCGAGCGGCGCCTACCTTATTTCCCTCACGCGTCTCCAGCTCTCTGTCCCCTGCAATTAATGAGCAATCAATGAGAGCAATCAATCTGCAATCAAATTCTTACGGATCTGCCTCTTCCCTTCCTCTATATAAACTCAGCTACTGCAACCTTAAACAAACGTACGGAGAAAACCAGAAAATCAAACCACACTCATCACACTCCATTCTCTTCCATTCAATTCATCCCGTAACACCATAATTCTCCATCTTGTATTTATTTCACCACTTCACCACATTTACTCACGTACGTACTCAAACAGAAGCAGTATTTTACAAAGAGAGAAAAGAGGCAGCAGAAGTGAGAGCGAGTGCAGACCCATTCTTCACGAGCAGTTTCTGAATAATGGCTATTTCTATCTTTACTCTGTTTTTAGTACTGTCGATGTGTGAGTAATTTTATATTTGTGCTTAGGATGGGTGTTTAACCCCAAAATAATTCAGACGTATTTATAATACCGGGTTTGCTTATAAATATTTGTTTTATCTCTCTAAATTATTAAATGCTTAACAACTGATCATTTTTATGCATTTACGGTTTCTCTAATTTCAATGATTTTGTAAATTAGAGAATAGGCCACAAAGATAGATAAACGTTAGATATTATCTCCTTGATTAGCAGATAAAGTCCATCGCTGTTATAAAAAGAATTCTCGCTTAAAGCTAATTAATGATTTTAGACTTTTTTTTATTGTAAAAAGTCTATTGAATTAATTAAGAGTTGTCCTTATCTATGATTTAGGAAGGCCACAAGATAAATTCTTAACAGACAAATAAGAGCAAACCAGGATTATAATTAATATCTGAATTATATTTGGGCGATTTCACCTTCCTTAGCACATTTTCCATCCACTTAATACACAACTGTTTTTACTGTTTTTATTATTTCTGTACTAATCCAACAACAAATCAAGCTTGCCTCCGGCTAAACCCCATTTTACAGTTTTTAATTAACTACCAAGACTAGGATAATTGAACAATCTCTCTGTGGATACGACACATGTTATACTATTCCGAATAGGTGCACTTGCCTATTAGTTTGCTATAAATCTATATTTATTATAGTGTAGTTTTATCCCAACAAGTTTTTTAGTCACGTCCGCATGGCTGTCCGCCTGAATCCACGCGGTCATTTTGGTCTTGTCCGCTTTGCCGTCCGCCTAGCTAGACGCGGACACAAGGGAACCGCCTCCCTGTCCGCCTGTCCTCATGCGTCTCCAGCTCTCTGTCCCCTGCAATTAATGAGCAATCAATCTGCAATCAAATTCTTACGGATCTGCCTCTTCCCTTCCTCTATATAAACTCAGCTACTGCAACCTTAAACAAACGTACGGAGAAAACCAGAAAATCAAACCACGCTCACCACACTCCATTCTCTTCCAATCAATTCATCCCGTAACACCATAATTCTCCATATTGTATTTATTTCACCACTTCACCACATTTACTCACGTATGTACTCAAACAGAAGCAATATTTTACAAAGAGAGAAAAGAGGCAGCGAGTGTAGACCCGTTCTTCGCAAGCAGTTTCTGAATAATGGCTATTTCTATCTTTACTCTGCTTTTGGTACTGTCAATGTCTGAGTAATTTTATATCTGTGCTTAGGATGGGTGTTTAACCCCAAAATAATTCAGACGTATTCATAATACCGGGTTTGCTTATAAATATTTGTTTTATCTCTCTAAATTATTAAATGCATAACGACTGATCATTTTTATGCATTTACGGTTTTTCTAATTTCAATGATTTTGTAAATTAGAGAATAGACCACAAAAAGAGATAAACGGTAGATATTATCTCCTTGATTAGCAGATAAAATCCATCGCTGTTATAAAAAGAATTCTCGCTTAAAGATAATTAATGATTTTAGACTTTTTCTGATTGTAAAAAGTCTATTGAATTAATTAAGAGTTGTCCTTATCTATGATTTAGGAAGGCCACAAGATAAAATTCTTAACAGACAAATAAGAGCAAACCAGGATTATAATTAATATCTGAATTATATTTGGGCGATTTCACCTTCCTTAGCACATTTTCCATCCACTTAATACACAACTGTTTTTACTGTTTTTATTATTTCTGTACTAATCCAACAACAAATCAAGCTTGCCTCCGGCTAAACCCCTTTTTACAGTTTTTAATTAACTACCAAGACTAGGATAATTGAACAATCTCTCTGTGGATACGACACTTGTTATACTATTCCGAATAGGTACACTTGCCTATTAGTTTGCTATAAATCTATATTTATTATAGTGTAGTTTTATCCCAACAAGTTTTTGGCGTCGTTGCCGGGGAGATTGATTCCATCAATTTCCTAGTTTCCGGTAGTTCACTTGCTATACTGTAATATTTTGTTTATATTATTTTGTTGTTAATCTAATTTCGGACATCTGACTTCGGACATTTGACTTCTAACATCTGACTTCTGACTTTGGACATCTGACTTCTGACTATTTAATTTCCATTGTCCTTAACATTTAAATTCCATTGTCCTTAACATTTAATTTCCATTGTCCTTAACATTTAATTTCCATTGTCCTTAACATTTAAATTCCATTGTCCTTATCATTTAAATTCCATTGTCCTTAACATTTAATTTCCATTGTCCTTAACATTTAATTTCCATTGTCCTTAACATTTAAATTCCATTGTCCTTAACATTTAAATTCCATTGTCCTTAACATTTAAATTTCCAGTATACTAACTTATAATTTCTGTAATTTAATTTTCTGTCATTTAAATTTCTGTCATTCAAATTTCTGTCAACTAACTACTAACTTATAATTTCTGTCTCTAACTACTAACTTATAATTTCTGTCATTTAATTTCCCTTGTTACTTATTTTCTGTCATTTTACTCTTGTAAAAAAATATATATAAAAAAAGAATATATATCAGTGTTGTTTAATTAACGTTTATCAGCCTAACCAATATCTCTGCCTTTCTTATTCTATTTACTAATTAATTTCACAGCTTCTGACGAACCACAAGTTATCTTCTGTGCTTGCCAAATACTCGAACCCGAGGTTCTCCACCTATCAGTCCGAGACCCGAACCCGAGCGCACTTTATTACAAGCACAAAGAAACCTGAGAAATCAAGCCATGGCCGATAACGAAGTTATAAATGAAATGGACCATGAAAATCAACCAGAACACCGTGCTCTCTCTGACTACCACAAACCGGATACCGAAGGAAGAGCATCAGCCATAGTTCTCCCCCCGACTAACACCGCTAGAAACCGGACGATGGGCTTTCAAAACCCACTACATCACCGCCGTCCGGGATTTAGGCAAGTTTAGTGGAGCGAACCCAGATGAAGCCCCAAATCATCTGAGTCTCTTCCTAGACTTCTGCAATTCCTTTGGTCAGACCGGCAACGTCAAAGAAAGAATCCGTCTACAACTATTTCCTCACTCGTTGTCGGATTCAGCAAACAGGTGGTACCGAAGTCTTCCCTCCCGATCAATCACCACATGGCTGCAAATGGCCCAAAAATTCCTTGCCAAATACTACCCAACCAGTAGAACGAGGCAATTGATCGGTGAAATCAACACTTTCTGTCAGGAGCCGGGAGAAACGTTGTACGACGCATGGGACAGATTCAAGGATATGCTAATGAAGTGTTCCCACCATGGTCTTGACAATCAATCCCTCTGCCTGTCATTCTTCAACGGTCTGGATGATGGGAACCGACTACTCGTCAATTCCTCTGCAGGAGGAAGTTTCATGATGAAATCTCCTAAAGAAGGAATGGACCTTCTCGAAACCATGACGAGCAATACAAGACAGTGGACGAGATCCAAGGGAAGAACGCCACGAGCAGCAGGCCTACTCCACGTTGAGCCTACGGATCATTTATCAGCCCAGATCTCGTCCCTTGCAAAGATGGTGGAAAAGCTAACAACATCTCAAAACGAAATCGTAAAAACAATAGCTTCCCCACCTACAAGTTCACCACCAGTTCCACCTACAGAAGGATGTGTCATATGCGCCGGTCCTCATGAAACCCATCAGTGCGAAGGTAAAAACCAGTACGAGGATGTAAACTTCATAGGAAACCGCCCCGGTAATTCCTACAACAATAACTTCAACAACAACTACCCATGGAGAAATCACCCGAATTTCTCATGGAAAAATAATGATCAGAACCAAGGAGGGCAGAAAAAATTCCAATACCTATCAGGGAAACAGACCCCAACCAAATTCTAATATGGGTTATAGAGCACAAGGTGCCCCTCCAGGTTTCCAGCAACAACAACAACCATCCTCAACCTCTTCTGATCCAAATGAGGAATTCAGGAACTTAATGAAAGGATTCATGACTACGACCCATACCAGACTCGTGGATCAAGAAGCCACTAACAGAAGGGTTGAAGCCCAGATACAACAAACCAAAACAGTTGGAGCAAATCAGCCAGCAGCTTGCACAAAGGCCACCTGGTGCCTTCCCTAGTCAGCCAAATCCAAATCCAAGGGAACAGGCCAAGGCAGTGACGTTGAGAAGTGGTAGGCCGCTCAACTCATCTCTTCCCCGAGATGATACTGATAACCAAGAACAGCAAGCTCATGAGCCTCAAGAAAATCCAGAAGAAGAACAGGAAGATGCTGAAGAAGCCCCACCTCCTACGAAAATTATTTCCGAGGAGAAGGAGCCTCCTGAATCTACTCCTTCCTCTCTCACTAAAATTCTTCCCCCACTTCCTTTTCCAAACAGAATAAGAAAGAAAAATTTAGATGAACAGTTTGGAAAGTTTCTAACTCACTTCAAGAAACTAACGATTAATATTCCTTTTGCAGATGCTTTAAAACAAATGCCAATATACGCAAAGTTCATGAAGGATATCATCACCAACAAAAGATCGTTGCAGGAAGTGGAAACTGTACACCTTACACAGGAAGTGTCAGCAGTACTTCTCAAGAGTCTCCCTCCAAAACTTGGAGACCCAGGTTTGCCAATTATTCCATGTTCCATTGATAATGTTGATTGTGGTAGTGGGCTATGTGATCTAGGAGCTAGTATCAATTTAATGCCACTCTCAACTTTCAACAAACTTAAGATTGGTAAATGCATGCCTACTTCTATTCAATTACAATTAGCAGATAGATCTTTAGTATTCCCAAAAGGGATAATAGAAGATTTGATTGTTACTGTAGGAACTTTTGTGTTCCCCGCTGATTTTATTGTAATTGACATGGAAGAAGACACTAGGGTGCCCTTAATCTTAGGACGACCTTTCATGAGAACTGCTAGAGCACTAATCGATGTTGAAAAAGGAAAAATCATTTTAAGGCTGCATAACGAAACTTTAGAATACGACATGTCCAAGGTTATGAAGAAACCCGCTCATATTGAAGACACCTTTTCCATGGACATTGTCGACTCTATTGTGCAGGATAACTCATCTGCTATTATTCGTAATGATGCTCTTGAAAATGCTTTAGTTGAATCCTGTGATAACCAACTAATACACCCTGACACAATCAAAATGGTAGCAGCTCTGGATAAAAGAAAATTATATACCAAACCACGCTACCCACCACCAGAACCATTAGAGCATTCCACTCAACAAATTTCAAAAATTCATGATGACCGTCCCACCCAACCGTTGAAGCCGACTTCAACATTCATATTCGATCCCGGATGACTTCATGGTGAAAGCGTCTAGCCAAAGACGTTAAAGAAGGGCAGCTTTCCGGGAGGCAACCCGGATGAACTTATCTTTTATATGCTTTTATGCTCTTTTAATTATCAGGTTCTCTTTCAATTTTGTTTTTGCTAACTATTAACCCCGTTTGTAGTATGGTTGCTTCTAGTGTCTTATGTAGGTGCAATTTCATGTCTACACCGCAACCAAGCTACGCTACTTGAGGCTGAAGCTCAAGTGTGGGGGAACTCCTATAACGCTAGCAAAAATAATCTCAGGGGAGTACCAGTTTCTTTAATTATACTTTTATTTAAATAAAATATGCAGAGGAGCGTTTATGTGCTTAAATGAATATTCATGAGCTTTGTGTTCTCTCTATTTTATCTACTTACCGAAAAGGTCTTCTGAAAACTTCCCTTGTTTGTCGGGTGAACAATGAGGACATTGTTCAATTTAAGTGTGGGGGAGTGTGCCCTTTTCGGTGACATTTTATGCTAAAATGCTTAATCTCTCTGCTTATCTTGCGTTTGTTAAAATTCAATATCATGGACCCTTTATGTGTGGGTTGTTCTCTTTAAGAATAAATACTGTTATGAATTGTGGGATAAATGGTATAAATGGTACAAATTCAAAAATTTTAAAATTTTGATAACTTTTGAGGAGCATTTTTATGCGGTGTGACCAAATGATCTGAAATGGATGGATTTTTATTACTCAGGGGTTCCTTCTTCTTCTTTCTTAGGGATTGCTAAGGGGTGCTTCTCTGTCAAAAAGGAAAAAAAAAATAAGGGACTTGCGAGACACCATTGGTAACCAACAAAGAGGTTGAGTGTTCTTAAATACGAAGGCTTAATGCCTACATATTATCTTCTCATCTCTTATGCAAAAGTGAAACAAATGCATAACTCTATTTTTCCTTTTGTTTTCTCCTCAATGCCCATTCTTGAGAGAAGTTGGCCATGGTAAAAGTTCTTAGAGTCACCTAAACAAAAGAAACATTGAAGTACTCCGGATCATACCCCGAAACTCTAATTTTTATTTTTGCCCTGAGTACACCTATGCCACCAGTAGGTGATGGATCACACTCCTCTAAAAAGTTTAAGATCATGTACTATTGACTTCTTTATCCTACCCTTCATAATAGTATTTGTTAATATTGAGCATTCCCTACTTGTTTGGGTACATGGTTTTGCTTGAGGACAAGCAAAAAGATAAGTGTGGGGGTGTGATAAGTGTCCAAATGAGCATGTTTTATAGGTGTATTTCATATATTATATTAACACTTTTCTTGCTCATTTCTCCACTTCGGTTAGTTTTCCTCTAGTTTATGTTTTATTGTTTATCTCACAAATTTATTGGTGTAACATGAGGAAAACCAAGCTGGGAGTAAAGTAGACGAAGAGACGGACGCATAGACGCAAACGGCTCAGAAAACAGAGTCCAAACGAAGAATCTAGAGCCGGTCAAAGTTTGAAGAAAATAAGTCACGACCACACGTGCAACCGCATGTGACGTCCGCCCAAACAGAGGCGTCCGCATGGTTATGCGCGGACAGGTAGCGGACATGATGAGAGACGTCCGCATGGTTATGCGCGGACGCTGAGGCGGACAAACACACGGAGAGACCACATTGTGTCCGCGTGAGGACAGGCGGATAGGGAGGCGGTTCCCTTGTGTCCGCGTCTAGCTAGGCGGACGGCAAAGCGGACAAGACAAAAATGACCGCGTGGATTCAGGCGGACAGCCACGCGGACGTGACTAAAAATCAGTCGCGACAGTTTTCTTCTTCGCGCGGCGTCTGCAACTTGATTCTGCCATATCCATCTACTCCGAGCGGCGCCTACCTTATTTCCCTCACGCGTCTCCAGCTCTCTGTCCCCTGCAATTAATGAGCAATCAATGAGAGCAATCAATGTGCAATCAAATTCTTACGGATCTGCCTCTTCCCTTCCTCTATATAAACTCAGTTACTGCAACCTTAAACAAGCGTACGGAGAAAACCAGAAAATCAAACCACACTCATCACACTCCATTCTCTTCCATTCAATTCATCCCGTAACACCATAATTCTCCATCTTGTATTTATTTCACCACTTCACCACATTTACTCACGTACGTACTCAAACAGAAGCAGTATTTTACAAAGAGAGAAAAGAGGCAGCAGAAGTGAGAGCGAGTGCAGACCCGTTCTTCGCAAGCAGTTTCTGAATAATGGCTATTTCTATCTTTACTCTGTTTTTAGTACTGTCGATGTGTGAGTAATTTTATATTTGTGCTTAGGATGGGTGTTTAACCCCAAAATAATTCAGACGTATTTATAATACCGGGTTTGCTTATAAATATTTGTTTTATCTCTCTAAATTATTAATGCTTAACAACTGATCATTTTTATGCATTTACGGTTTCTCTAATTTCAATGATTTTGTAAATTAGAGAATAGGCCACAAAGAGAGATAAACGTTAGATATTATCTCCTTGATTAGCAGATAAAGTCCATCGCTGTTATAAAAAGAATTCTCGCTTAAAGCTAATTAATGATTTTAGACTTTTTTTATTGTAAAAAGTCTATTGAATTAATTAAGAGTTGTCCTTATCTATGATTTTGGAAGGCCACAAGATAAATTCTTAACAGACAAATAAGAGCAAACCAGGATTATAATTAATATCTGAATTATATTTGGGCGATTGCACCTTCCTTAGCACATTTTCCATCCACTTAATACACAACTGTTTTTACTGTTTTTATTATTGTACTAATCCAACAACAAATCAAGCTTGCCTCCGGCTAAACCCCTTTTACAGTTTTTAATTAACTACCAAGACTAGGATAATTGAACAATCTCTCTGTGGATACGACACTTGTTATACTATTCCGAATAGGTGCACTTGCCTATTAGTTTGCTATAAATCTATATTTATTATAGTGTAGTTTTATCCCAACAAGTTTTTGGCACCGTTGGGGTGTGATAAGTGTCTAAATGAGCGTGTTTTATGGGTGTATTTCATATATTATATCAGCACTTTTCTGCTCATTTCTCACTTATCGTATGTTTTTCCTCTAGTTTTTGGCGCCGTTGCCGGGGAGATTGATTCCATAATTTCCCTAGTTTCCGGTAGTTCACTTGCTATACTGTAATATTTTGTTGTTAATCTAATTTCGGACATCTAATTTCGGACATCTGACATCGGACATTTGACATCTGACATCTGACTTCTGACTTCTTAATATTATTGTCATTTCATTTCCATTGTCCTTAACATTTCATTTCCATTGTCCTTAACATTTAATTTCCATTGTCCTTAACATTTAAATTTCCATTGTCCTTAACATTTAATTTCCATTGTCCTTAACATTTAAATTTCCAGTATACTAACTTATAATTTTCTGTCATTTAAATTTCTGTCTCTAACTACTAACTTATAATTTCTGTCTCAAACTACTAACTTATAATTTCTGTCATTTAATTTCCCTTGTCATTTAATTATCTGTCATTTTACTCTTGTTAAAAAATATATATTGTTATGCCCCAGATTTTTTTTTATTTTCCTTTTTGATTCACAAAGGGAGTTTGTGCTATTTTGTAGTCTTATATTAAATAGCATATGACATTCTTGTAGTGTTAATATGTCAGCTTGAGGAAGGAGGGTTACATTTGTCTTCTTCCTTTTGTTATTTATTATTTTCTTAAGAGAGTGGGTTATTAAACTATTTTATTTTCCTCTTCTCTCTCATCCTAATTCACGATCAAATAATTTCTCCACTCTCTCATTGACAGTTCTCTGGTCATCCTCTACGCGTTCAAGTTCTTCTCCCTTTGCTCCTCTTTCTCCTCTTCAATTTCCTCTCAATTACTGATTGCTAGAGATCTGCTTGTGGAATTCCGTTCGTATATCAATCGTCTATCAGGTTTGGTTTGTAAGTTCCGGTTCTATTCTCCATTAAGTTTTCCCCTCTTTCTTTTCTGATTCTAACTCTAGAATGCTGGAATTGTTCGGTCTGAGGGTTCGTTGTTGCAAGTGGAGATTCGAGGAGTCTGTTGGGTAGGGTCCGCAGAGATGGCTTTGCGTCGGATGTGAGGTAGGTGGTAGATGGATTCGGTTGTGTGTGTTCACCCACGGGGGTTTCGAGAAATGTTTCCGTATATGTTTATTTGACTCTCTGATTTGTGGTGATTTGGGTGATTTCTGATTTGCGTTTTAATGTGTTAAAACCCCGTGGGTAGTATTTTGATTCGTATATTTTGGGTATGTAAGTATTGCTTTGACAATGGTGAATTTACATCTGTAAATTTCCCTCTGTTTTGTGAATTCTGAGTGCCGCTGATTTGGGTTTTATAAGGATTGTTCATGGATTTGTGCGTGAGTTTTAATGCGTTGTAATTGCGTTTTTGAGTGGCTGAAACCCCATGGTTTCTCTGTGTTTATGTCTGATTTGGTGTGGGTAATACTTTGGTATAGAGTTGTGAAGTTTTGGTAATGTTTCTGATCTGTTCGTAGCCTCTGTTCTGCTGATTTTGTGCTGTCCGAACTTCTGTCCTAACTTTGAAGTTCGGACAGCATGTTTTGAGCTTCTGTATTTTCGCATTCGGGGTGTGTCCGAACTTCAGTCCGAACTTTGAAGTTCGGACACCCCGTTTTTCTGAAATCTCCGAGCTTCGAAGCTCGGACGTCCCGCGTAACTCTTTCCGAAAAACCGTCCGAACATCAGTCCGAACTTCGATGTTCGGACACTGTGATTTCTCTGCAGTATTTGTTCTCGGCATCTGTCCGAACTTGCAAGGTTGGACGCAAGTTCGGACATGCCTCTGTTTTTGGCATAACTCCTTTGTTTGAGCTCCGTTTTGAGTGCCGTTTGCGGCGTTGGATTTCTTTTCTCGAGTACTATCTGTTCTAATATGTTTTGGCACATGTATATGTGCACTTTAGTTTGAACTCCTTAGATAAGCCTTTGAACTCTGATTTGCTCAGAAAGAGTGTTTGAGCTTCTACGCTTCTGTTTGCTATCTGTGATTTATAGTCAGTATATGACTTTTGTTTTGATAAAGGTTTATGATCCGTGTGATGTGCTTTGGCCCTCTGTTCTGTTCTGTTAAAGGCTTCTGCTTCGTTTTGTAAAGCTTCTGTTTTGGGACCTAGATGTTTAGCTTCTGAGCCTTGGATAGTCGGGTCTGGCTGTCCCGTAGCATGCTGCGCAGGAATTCCTTCTATTTTTCCTTGGGTTCCCTTCTGTTATATCTCTCAGGGTCCCTTGGATGTTTAGTGACCGACGGGTCCATAGCTGTCTCTACGGCTTCTGTTGTGGGATCTTCGGATCCATAGGACGTTATATGAGTCCTTCTGATGTGTCAGCTGGTGTCTAGTGTCCCACCTCTGTTTTGATTGAGCTTCTGATATGAACTTTTGAGTTTGTGGGTTGCTTTGCTCTGGTTTAAGACTTCTGTTCAGTTTACTCAGTTTCTGCTTCTCTACTCTGATTTGACCAACTTCTGTTTCGGTTCTGACCTGTCACTCCTCTGATTTGAGAAAGCTTCATTCTCTATCTGATTTCTGTTACGCTTCCAGTCTGTTTTGCTAAGCTTATGTATTAGTACGATTATGTTCAGTATATGTTTTGAGCATGCTCAGCTGATGAAGTTTATCACCTGCTGAGCTATAGTTTGGCTCACCCCCATTTCCGTCTGATTTGCAGGTTTAAGTTTCCTTGAAGACTCCGCTCTGTTTTCTGCTTAGTCTTTCACTTTGTAATTGTAGTTGTGGCTTAAGGCCCCTTTGTAATTTGATTACGTTATGTAATGTAGTTTGACTTCTGTATGTAATGTCAGATAGACCATGTAATCTGTTCTCAGTTAATAAAGGTGTACTTTGTTTCAGCTTTGGGTTTCGTATGTTAGAGCCTTGCGTTATTAGGTAATAGATACGCGGCGTGTAACGTCCCTAACTCCTAGGGTGGTTTTGGGGTCGTTACATATATAATAAAAAAATATATAAAAATAAAAAAATATATTAGTGTTGTTTAATTAACGTTTATCAGCCTAACCAATATCTCTGTCTTTCTTTATCTATTTACTAATTAATTTTGCAGTTTCTGACGAACCACAAGTTATCTTCTGTGCATGCCAAATACTCGAACCCGAGGTTCTCCACCTATCAGTCCGAGACCCGAACCCGAGCGCACTTTATTACAAGCACGAAGAAACCTGAGAAATCAAGACATGGCCGAAGACCAAAACCAAGTTATAAATGAAATGGACCATGAAAATCAACCATAACACCGTGCCCTCTCTGACTACCACCAACCGGATACCGAAGGAAGAGCATCAGCCATAGTTCTCTCCGAACTAACACCGCTAGAAACCGGACGATGGGCTTTCAAAACCCACTACATCACCGCCGTCCGGGATTTAGGCAAGTTTAGTGGAGTGAACCCAGATGAAGCCCCAAATCATCTGAGTCTCTTCCTAGACTTCTGCAATTCCTTTGGTCAGACCGGCAACGTCAAAGAAAAGAATCCGTCTACAACTATTTCCTCACTCGTTGTCGGATTTAGCAAACAGGTGGTACCAAAGTCTTCCCTCCCGATCAATCACCACATGGCTGCAAATGGCCCAAAAATTCCTTGCCAAATACTACCCAACCAGTAGAACGAGGCAATTGATCGGTGAAATCAATACTTTCTGTCAGGAGCCGGGAGAAACGTTGTACGACGCATGGGACAGATTCAAGGATATGCTAATGAAGTGTTCCCACCATGGTCTTGACAATCAATCCCTCTGCCTGTCATTCTTCAACGGTCTGGATGGGAACCGACTACTCGTCAATTCCTCTGCAGGAGGAAGTTTCATGATGAAATCTCCTAAAGAAGGAATGGACCTTCTCGAAACCATGACGAGCAATACAAGACAGTGGACGAGATCCAAGGGAAGAACGCCACGAGCAGTAGGCCTACTCCACGTTGAGCCTACGGATCATTTATCAGCCCAGATCTCGTCCCTTGCAAAGATGGTGGAAAAGCTAACAACATCTCAAAACGAAATCGTAAAAACAATAGCTTCCCCACCTACAAGTTCACCACCAGTTCCACCTACAGAAGGATGTGTCATATGCGCCGGTCCTCATGAAACCCATCAGTGCGAAGGTAAAAACCAGTACGAGGATGTAAACTTCATAGGAAACCGCCCCGGTAATTCCTACAACAATAATTTCAACAACAACTACCCATGGAGAAATCACCCGAATTTCTCATGGAAAAATAATGATCAGAACCAAGGAGGGCAGAACAACAATTCCAATACCTATCAGGGAAACAGACCCAACCAAATTCTAATATGGGTTATAGAGCACAAGGTGCCCCTCCAGGTTTCCAGACAACAACAACCATCCTCAACCTCTTCTGATCCAAATGAGGAATTCAGGAACTTAATGAAGGATTCATGACTACGACCCATACCAGACTCGTGGATCAAGAAGCCACTAACAGAAGGGTTGAAGCCTAGATACAACAACCAACCAACAGTTGGAGCAAATCAGCCAGCAGCTTGCACAAAGGCCACCTGGTGCCTTCCCTAGTCAGCCAAATCCAAATCCAAGGGAACAGGCCAAGGCAGTGACGTTGAGAAGTGGTAGGCCGCTCAACTCATCTTCCCCGAGATGATACTGATAACCAAGAACAGCAAGCTCATGAGCCTCAAGAAAATCTAGAAGAGGAACAGGAAGATGCTGAAGAGCCCCACCTCCTACAAAAATTATTTCTGAGGAAAGGAGCCTCCTGAATCTACTCCTTCCTCTCTCACTAAAATTCTTCCCCACTTCCTTTTCCAAACAGAATAAGAAAGAAAAATTTAGATGAACAGTTTGGAAAGTTCTAACTCACTTCAAGAAACTAACGATTAATATTCCTTTTGCAGATGCTTTAAAACAAATGCCAATACGCAAAGTTCATGAAGGATATCACCAACAAAAGATCGTTGCAGGAAGTGGAAACTGTACACCTTACACAGGAAGTGTCAGCAGTACTTCTCAAGAGTCTCCCTCCAAAACTTGGAGACCCAGGTTTTGCCAATTATTCCATGTTCCATTGATAATGTTGATTGTGGTAGTGGGCTATGTGATCTAGGAGCTAGTATCAATTTAATGCCACTCTCAACTTTCAACAAACTTAAGATTGGTAAATGCATGCCTACTTCTATTCAATTACAATTAGCAGATAGATCTTTAGTATTCCCAAAAGGGATAATAGAAGATTTGATGTTACTGTAGGAACTTTTGTGTTCCCCGCTGATTTTATTGTAATTGACATGGAAGAAGACACTAGGGTGCCCTTAATCTTAGGACGACCTTTCATGAGAACTGCTAGAGCACTAATCGATGATGAAAAAGGAAAAATCATTTTAAGGCTGCATAACGAAACTTTAGAATACGACATGTCCAAGGTATAAAGAAACCCGCTGATATAGAAGACACCTTTTCCATGGACATTGTCGACTCTATTGTACAGGATAATTCATCTGCTATTATTCGTAATGATGCTCTTGAAAATGCTTTAGTTGAATCCTGTGATAACCAACTAATACACCCTGACACAATCAAAATGGTAGCAGCTCTGGATAAAAGAAAATTATATACCAAACCACGCTACCCACCACCAAAACCATTAGAGCATTCCACTCAACAAATTTCAAAAATTCAGATGACCGTCCCACCCAACCGTGAAGCCGACTTCAACATTCATATTCGATCCCGGATGACTTCATGGTGAAAGCGTCTAGCCAAAGACGTTAAAGAAGGGCAGCTTTCCGGGAGGCAACCCGGATGAACCTATCTTTTATATGCTTTTATGCTCTTTTAATAATCAGGTTCTCTTTCAATTTTGTTTTTGCTAACTATTAACCCCGTTTGTAGTATGGTTGCTTCTAGTGTCTTATGCAGGTGCAATTTCATGTCTACACCGCAACCAAGCTACGCTACTTGAGGCTGAAGCTCAAGTGTGGGGGAACTCCATAACGCTAGCAAAAATAATCTCAGGGGAGTACCAGTTTTCTTAATTATGCTTTTTATTTTAAATAAAATCTGCAGAGGAGCGTTTATGTGCTTAAATGAATATTCGTGAGCTTTGTGTTCTCTCTATTTTATCTACTTACCGAAAAGGTCTTCTGAAAACTTCCCTTGTTTTTCGGGTGAACAATGAGGACATTGTTCAATTTAAGTGTGGGGGAGTGTGCCCTTTTCGGTGACATTTTATGCTAAAATGCTTAATCTCTCTGCTTATCTTGCGTTTGTTCGAATTCAATATCATGGACCCTTTAGGTGTGGGTTGTTCTCTTTAAGAATAAATACTGTTATGAATTGTGGGATAAATGGTACAAATTCTAAAATTTTAAAATTTTGATTACTTTTGAGGAGCATTTTTATGCGGTTGACCAAATGATCTGAAATGGATGGATTTTTATTACTCAGGGGTTCCTCTGTCTTCTTTCTAGGGATTGCTAAGGGGTGCTTCTCTGTCAAAAAGGAAAAATAAAATAAATAAGGGACTTGCGAGCCCATTGGTACCAACAAAGAGAGTTGAGTGTTCTTAAAAATACGAAGGCTTAATGCCTACATATTATCTTCTCATCTCTTATGCAAAAGTGAAACAAATGCATAACTCTATTTTTCCTTTTGTTTTTCTCTCAATGCCCATTCTTGAGAGAAGTTGGCCATGGTAAAAGTTCTTAGAGTCACCTAAAAAGAAACATTGAAGTACTCCGGATCATACCCCGAAACTCTAATTTTTATTTTTGCCCTGAGTACACCTATGCCACCAGTAGGTGATGGATCACACTCCTCTAAAAAGTTTAAGATCATGTACTATTGACTTCTTTATCCTACCCTTCATAATAGTATTTGTTAATATTGAGCATTCCCTACTTGTTTGGGTACATGGTTTTGCTTGAGGACAAGCAAAAAGATATGTGTGGGGGTGTGATAAGTGTCCAAATGAGCATGTTTTATAGGTGTATTTCATATTTATATTAACACTTTTCTTGCTCATTTCTCTCCACTTCGGTTAGTTTTCCTCTAGTTTATGTTTATTTTTATCTCACAAATTTATTGGTGTAACATGAGGAAAACCAAGCTGGGAGTAAAGTAGACGAAGAGACGAACGCATAGACGCAAATGGCTCAAAACGGAGTCCAAACGAAGAATCTAGAGCCGGTCAAAGTTTGAAGAAAATAAGTCACGACCACATGTGTGCCGCATGGTTTCAGGCGGACGCTTAGGCGGACAAGAACACATGCAACCGCATGGGGCTGCGCGGACGCTGAGGCTGGACAAACACAAGAACCACATTGTGTCCGCGTGAGGACAGGCGGACAGGGGCTTCCCTTGTGTCCCGTCTAGCTAGGCGGACGGCAAAGCGGACAAGACCAAAATGACCGCGTGGATTCAGGCGGACAGCCACGCGACGTGACTAAAAATCAGTCACGATAGTTTTCTTCTTCACGCGACGTCTGCAACTTGATTCTGCCATATCCATCTACTCCGAGCGGCGCCTACCTTATTTCCCTCACGCGTCTCCAGCTCTCTGTCCCCTACAATTAATGAGCAATCAATGAGAGCAATCAATCTACAATAATTCTTATGGATCTGCCTCTTCCTTCCTCTATATAACTCAGCTACTGCAACCTAAACAACGTACGGAGAAATCCAGAAATCAAACCACACTCATCACACTCCATTCTCTTCCATTCAATTCATCCGTAACACCATAATTCTCCATCTTGTATTTATTTCACCACTTCACCACATTACTCACGTACGTACTCAAACAGAAGCAGTATTTTACAAAGAGAGAAAAGAGGCAGCAGAAGTGAGAGCGAGTGCAGACCCGTTTTCGCAAGCAGTTTCTGAATAATGGCTATTTCTATCTTTACTCTTTTTTTAGTACTGTCGATGTGGGTAATTTTATATTTGTGCTTAGGATGGGTGTTTCACCCCAAAATAATTCAGACGTATTTATAATACCGGGTTTGCTTATAAATATTGTTTTATCTCTCTAAATTATTAAATGCTTAACAACTGATCTTTTATGCATTTACGGTTTCTCTAATTTCAATGATTTTGTAAATTAGAGATAGGCCACAAAGAGAGATAAACATTAGATATATCTCTCCTTGATTAGCAGATATAGTCCATCGTTGTTATAAAAGAATTCTCGCTTAAAGCTAATTAATGATTTTAGACTTTTTCTGATTGTAAAAAGTCTATTGATTTAATTAAGAGTTGTCCTTATCTATGATTTAGGAAGGCCACAAGATAAATTCTTAACAGACAAATAAGAGCAAACCAGGATTATAATTAATATCTGAATTATATTTGGGCGATTTCACCTTCCTTAGCACATTTTCCATCCACTTAATACACAACGGTTTTTACTGTTTTTATTATTTATGTACTAATCCAACAATAAATCAAGCTTGCCTCCGGCTAAACCCCTTTTTACAGTTTTTAATTAACTACCAAGACTAGGATAATTGAACAATCTCTCTGTGGATACGACACTTGTTATACTATTCCGAATAGGTGCACTTGCCTATTAGTTTGCTATAAATCTATATTTATTATAGTGTAGTTTTATCCCAACAATTATTGTTCTCCTTTGCTTCAAGGTAAGGAAACTCAACAAAAACTCAATTTCCTTCATGTTTGATGTTGACCGAAAATCACCATTGATGGTGTTCTTTATATTGCTTTGTTCTAGCTTCATTTCAACCTTTCATGGACTAGGTGGAGTCCCTCTTGCTACATATCCAAACTCTCTTTCAAATACCAAGGTAAAACAACTTTAATGTTTTAAAACAATTTATAACCTAGGGTTTACAATGAGATGAAGAATAAAGCTTGTATACTCATTTCATTGCTTGTATATTGTTTAGAAGTTGACAAGCAATCAAACATCCTTACCGGTTTTAATCAAGGAAACAAGAAAGAAGTTGGTGAGGAAAAGAGGTAAATGTTCTAACCTAATGTAGTTTAAAGTCTTAGGAGAAATGAGCTTATGTTGCTTATTAAAATGATCTAAGAAGCCAATGGTGAATGACTTAGTAAAATGTTCTCAAGGAGACTAGTAAAAGGGCATATGTGTTGTTGAGTGTATTTGCAGGTCAAAGGCAAATATATTGTGGAAATTCAGTGTTTAAGGTTTATGCATCTTAAGGGCCTAAGAGCCATGTTATTTAAGGGCCTAAGTGCCAAGCAATTAAATTATGCACTATATTGTGATGTAGTGTTAAATGAGTGAAGTTTTGTGTACAAGAATGTTCTTGATGGATTTTAGTGTTCTTGATTGTTTAGTGGTGAAAACAATGTGTCTTGGCTTAGTAAAGTTCTAGGAGAACCCATGTCGAAATTTAGATAATGTATAAGAAATTTTAGGTGTTTAAAATGAGTTTTGGGGAGTAAGGAAGTGTTTTGAATGGTTAAGTGTTCTACTAGTGAAAGAAACATGCATTAAGGTATTCTAAGATGTAAAAAAGACTAAGGCAATGTTCTAGAGGATTTAGTGTAACACCCCTACTATTAATTCAGTCATTACCGTCCAATCTCCTCGTGCTTCCCGAGTCACGCAGCGGATTCATACTTACATACATCGGGTGATACAATGCCGTTAGTCACCCACGTGACTAACAAGGCTACTACTGCTACATACAGCATCGGTCTGATGGACCGGAATATCCGAGCACTACTTAATACAATACATACTCTCATTACATACTGGATACTACGATACTCCATTCGATACATTACTCCATTCAATACAACACTCCACGATTCCGTACAAGATAATACACTACGCATACCGAGTTTACTAGGTTCCAAAATCAATACAATACTTCTCCCAAATTCATACACACTTACTAGGAATCAATCTGCTACCCATTCTCACAACTAGGTACTTCTAATTACTAGGCGCGCCACCGGTCTCTTACCTTGACCGTATTCGCTCCGGGTACCTGCACACTAAAAATGGTCCCCCGAGGGGGTCAGCTTACGCTGAATATGATAACCGCATACCCCGCGTACTAGCGAGGGTACGCCGACCATTTGGTCGAATACATGCAATTCATTTGCAATACATACATTCATACATACATACATACATACATGCTTCCATTCACGATACTACAATACTACACGAGGTATACATACATACGCACAGTACAACACATGCTTGGAAGACAATACAAGTCAACCAATGCTTACTTACCACTTTCCAGAATACACGTACACAATACATACTCATTACAGATTCAATACGCAATACGGAGATACAATTCTCCAATACATACAAGGTCCAGTTAGCTTCATTACGCACCCGGGTTTATCGGGTGTTCGATACTCTTTTACCTCCGGTCGATGACTTACAATAGTCAAGACCAATACACATACAATACTTTTCATACATACTTTACTTCCAGTTAAGTCGGTATGACCTCCGGGCAGGGAATACTACTTCCCACCACCGGGCTTTAGGGTGGCCCACTAATCCAGGATGCTACCCATACAAAGGGAATTGGTCCAAGGAAAAGATCATAGCCAGGATTCGGTTCCAACCTCTTGTGGTTCCTTATCCTCACGCGTGGCCGAAACTATATCGGGCTTCTACTCATTCCATTTTACTCGTTACTCATGTTAGGAGTTAGGTTGTTAGGAATTAGTAGAAGTCCATACTTACTTCCATACATACATACATACACAAGTACTCATACTTACACATACACTTCATTTCCATTCATTCATTTCATGAATTATACAAACTAAATGTTCCAGAGCATAGACAAGAACAATATAGTTCAAACACATATAAGTGCAATATAAATCCGATTCATGCATTTATCTTGTTGGTGATCACATAAGCACACAAATCGGGGTAACCCAGTTAGGATACCGGGCATGAGGAAATCATACCTTTTTACCGGAATTTACTTTACCGGGCGTTCCCTTGTTCCTTTAGTTCACTCTTGTTCCTCGATTCGTATTCTCGAACCAATGACTACATGTCAAATGATTCAATTAATACTAAGCATTACAATACATACATAATCACTACTCCCGTACTTACTCCGTTATCCCGTTATTTCGGTTTACTTAATGTTCTTTATATTCACAACTTTCTTACCTTCTTTACTTTAGCATTAACGCCTTACTCATTCACATATATAGTATGTATGTATATATATATGGGTATATATATATATATGTATGTATTATATATATATATATATATAAATATTACATATATGTATTTACATATTTTATCTAATTAAAATTTAATTAATTTTTTTTTTTTTATAAAGGCCGACCGACCCACTCTGGGTAGGTCGCCTGGGTAGGTCGGCTGCAGAGAGTACCTGGGTTACAGAATTCGGCCCGACCGACCCAGTCTAGGGTAGGTCGCCTGGGTAGGTCGGCTGCAGAACCCCTTTTTAATTATCTACTTTGGACTCCAAATTCACCTCAATTCTCACCCAATCTTTTCCTACTCATTTCCACATGTTTCCTACATGTTTAAACACTAATTAAATCCTCTAATTCACCTTAGTTCATCCTCCAATTCATTGCTAAATCCATCAATCCACTTACACAATTTTCCTCACTTCATTCCAGCACTTATACCAATTTTCTTTCTTCATTGCTACATATTTTTAAACCAACTTCTACCATCCAATACTTCCTCTACCAATGTCACTCCTAGCATCCCAAATACCTCCTCTTACCATGCCAATTCATTTCCAAGCAATTGTACCATCTATACCCAAGTCCAACATTCATTTTACCAAGTCTTACACTCTAATCTTTTCTAACTTCTCCAATGCATGTTAATACACTTTGCTACAGATTTTGCACTTCTTACTTCTCATACTACTACTACCTCTTCATCACTACTAAACATCTCTACTATCCCCAATACATACCTTGGTTCTCCCACACACCAAGTCCTCCATAGATGCACACATTCCTACCAAAATTTTGCCATAGTCCATCTACTTTTCTTACTTAGCCACTCATACACATTCTCATCAAATCCATTCCTAAACTAGCCACACCCATACAAGGGTCCTACCAGCATTCAAGACAATACCAATTCATTAATACTTCCTCAAATACCAATACTAATACTCATACACAATCATTTGGCTCCAAAGCCTACGATTCACATACCAATTCACAAATACTCAAACTTCCGCACAAATACTCAAACTTCCAATACTACAATTCCAATACAAGATTTTGGGTTCTTTAGTTAGTTTGCCCATTCCCATTAGTCTAATGCATTAGAACTAACATTAGTAAAGAGCTCTTACCTCGAGCTTATAATTCCTTCATTCCTTCCAATTCTCATACTTTCTTTCTTGCCCAAATCGGCCATGTGGGGAATGGAGTTGCCAAACTCCATTCCCATCACCCAATGAACACAAAACAACTACAATTAATATACTAACCCTTAAATTAATGCTAGTTCAATGAAATTTTAAAGCAAGATTTCTAGGGTTTACCTTTGGAGTGTTTTAGAAGGGGTTTTAGCCCTTGGTTCAAGAAGGTGAATCCACCACCATTGCAAGGTTGATATTGTGCTCAAAAGAGAGAGAAAATGGAGTGTACAATGGGGCAAAAATCGGTTGTGAAGGAAAGTGAAGAAAACATGAGTTTTTCATGTAGATTTTTACCTTGTTGGAGAGAGGAGACTCCAAGCTACACATTGATGCTATTTTCTTCACCGATGGGGTATACCCACGAAAATGAACTTCCTCATTTTTGGATTTTGAAAAGAGAGAAGTGTAGAGGATGATGAGGGGAGTTCAAATATGTAATTTGTTTTGCATTTGGAGCTTGTATATGGCTAGAGCATGAAGGTGAAGTGAGGTTGCCATTGTTGTTGTTGAAGCTCTGGAAATCGCCAGCCAAGGGGAGAAAGAGAGGAGTCTCACGATGGGGGAAAGGAAAGAATAGGAGAGAGAATAGAAAAAGTGAGGTGAGAGAGTCTTTTTCTACTTTTTGTTACTTTTTTGTTTCCTTGTCTTCTAGTGTGTGTGTGAGAGGGTAATATCTAATTGAGTGTGAGAGAGGGTATTAATACCCTATAAAAACCGGCCACTTATACTGTTAAGCTGGAGCAGTTTTTCGTCTTTTACAGAAACGCCGTTATTTTACCGTTTTGATACTATTCACTAACCGGGCCCGTTTCCGGAATTTTCTCGTTTCTTTATTTTTATTGGTTCTAAAGCCCCACTAATATTTATTAGTGACTATTTAGTTGACCAAAATTTTTACGAGTCCGTTTGACCCGCCTAAAGTCACGTTTTCCCGGTTTCCTCGAATAACGCGCTTTAAGGTTCGTTTATGCTTTTAATCCATTTTAAGGGTCCGTTTCTTCAGGAGTTGTTCCCTTATATTATTTAGGCATTGTTAAGCCTTAAGAATCCATATAATACGCTAACCGAGGTCTCATACTGATAAGTGTCTAAATGAGCATGTTATTTAGGTGTATTTCATGTATAATATTAGCACTTTTCTTGCTCATTTCTCCACTTCAGTCAGTTTTCCTCTAGTTTATGTTTTATTGTTTATCTCACAAATTATTAGTTTAACATGAGGAAAACCAAGCCGGGAGTGAAGTAGTACAAAGAGACGAACGCGTAGACGCAAGCGGCTCAGAAAACGGAGTCCAAACGAAGAATCTAGAGCCGGTCGAAGTTCGTAGAACGAAATAAGTCACGATCAGCACTACAGCATTGCAACCGCCTGCACAACCGCCTGCATAACCGCCCCAAAAGGAGGCGGACACCAGAGGCGGACGAGGCGGACAAGAGGCGGTTGTAGAGGCAGACAACACACAACCGCGCCAAACAGAGGCGGTTCCACAGGCGGACAAGAGTAAATCGCGCCCGAAATAGTTTTCTTCTTCGCGCGACTCTGCAACTCGCCTTATCTATCTACCCCGCCGTCGCCTACCTTATTTCGCTCACGCATCTCCAGCTCCTGTCCCCTGCAATAAATGAAGCAATCAATGCTTCAATCAGTGAAGAAATCAACAGAGGCAATCAACTGCAATCTTCTACGTACTCTTCCTTTCTTCTATAAATAACCATTCCCTACAGCCTTGTACGAGTGCACGGAGAAAACCAGAAAATCACTCACACTCACCTCATTCATTCTCTTCCATTAACACTCACGTACATCTCATACCCCAGTTCTCTAAATTCTCAAATTCACCCACTTCACTTATAATAACCTACGTACATGTTTCACTCTTCGACCTCTCCATTTCTCCATTCACTAATCACGTCTCCGTGCTGTTATTACGTCCAACCTCTGTCAGATTTATTACCAGTTAATATGTCTGGCTAAGGAGGATTTGCTCCGGGCAAGGTTTTTAATTATGGTTTGTTTAATTATGTAATCAATATTTTACCGGTTTTAATAAATACAGTTTGTTACGCTTAAAGGATTTCTCTCACCATTTTAATAAATTACATGAATTTATTAAAATGCTTTCCTAAGTCTATTTTGATCAGACCAGGTGATAAATAGACAGGTTATTTAAGCCGTAAATCTGGAGAAAACTTATTATGATTTAATAAGTTAGTATTTACAGATGCAATTATAATTCCTCGAATTTAACGTCCGTTTACATAGTAGTGCTCGAACCTTGATTAGACCGAGCATTTTCTGGTAAACGAGTTCTTAAGGGTCTATGACTTAGTCCTTAGGATAATAAACAGGAATTTTGCCAAACTAATTTATTAAACCGGAAGAGATAGCATAATTAATCAGATTATATAAAACCTGAACCCGGAGTTCCATTTAATTCATCTGCACTCAGTAATTTAATCTGCTCTTTTAATTCTCTAAAAACAAGTCAATTAACTTCCCCCCTTTTGTGACAAGCTTAGGAACTACTTTAGCTCGCTATAAGTCCCACGGTTTGACCCCGGCCGCTTCTGTCTTCTACACTACTACGACCGGGTTTTAATTTGCAGCCCGACGGATATTTTGAGTATTAATTTCTTTCTTTTTTACTACACCTTCTAAATCACTCACGATAAATCTGCAAAATGGCGCCGTTGCCGGGGACTTGATTTAATCTAGTCCCTAAGCCCCGGTTAATTCACCTGTTTATATTATAATAATCTGTTAATCTAAAATATAAAAAAAAAAAACTGTTAATCCAATTTCGGACATATAACCTCGGACATCTGATTTGGACATCGGACTTCACTTCTGATCTGACTTGGACATCTAATTTTGGACATCGGACTTCTGACATTGTTAATATTATTGTATTTATTTCTGTCATTTCGTTCCATTGTCATTTCGTTCCTTGTCATTTCGTTCCATTGTCTCTAACTACTAACTTTAAATTTCTGTCATTTCGTTCCATTGTCATTTCGTTCCCTTGTATACTAACTACTAACTTTAAATTTCTGTCTACTAATTCCTAACATTTTTATTATTCTAACGTATAACCAGTTCTTTTCTCTGTTTTGAGTGGTGTATGCCTTTCACCAGGTCACAGAGCCTCCCAGAGAATATTAATCACACGGTTGGTTACATCCCAGAAATCGAGAGAACCTTTCTGCGCAATCTCAGGCAGAGACGAACTCAACAAAATACCACCACAGTGATAGATTCTGACCCGGAAGCTAACATGGCAGCTACACCAGCAACGGTTCGAAATATCAACAGGCCGTCTAACCAAGGACAACAGCCTGCTATCGTCCTTCCTCACCTCAGCCCATCCGAATACGAGGAGTGGCAAAAGCTGAAGCCATATCATCAGATTCGATGTGTGAAGGAGTTGGGCATGTTTGATGGCACCAGTCCAGACGAAGCCCTGCATGTTACAAAATTCTTACAACATGCCAATAGCCTTACTGCAACCGACGCAGTACTTCAATATGCAAGATTGTTTATTCCCACACAGCCTGACGGGAAACGCGAGCAAGTGGTATCATAGCTTAACACCGAGTACCATTGGTACCTGGGACGACATGGCCACCAAGTTCTATGACAAATTCCTACCTCCGAGCCGAACTTTGGAGATGATTGCTGAAATTTATAATTTTAAGCAACCAGGGTCGGAGAATATTTGTGAAACTTGGGACCGTTTCAAAGGTCTACTACTCACTTGTCCTCACCACGGTCTGACGAAGGAACAAGTATCACAATTGTTTTACAAGGGCTTGATCGGTCCGTGCAGAACAATGGTGTTATCTTCGTTAGGGGCTGACGTTCTGAAAAAGCCGGGAGCACAATTTCTGAACAGCATGGATCTCTCTGTGAGGAAATCAGAGACTGGGCCTCCGGTGGATCAAGGAGCGGTACTCCAGGATTATATCATGTTGGGGAGAGTGATAACAAATTCGACCAGCTCATGAGAAGCCATGAGCAACTCATGGAAAGCAATGCTCAGCAAGCAACAAAAGTGAGCACTCTACAGAAAGTGGTCGAACAGATGGCTATGAATTCCTTCCCTCAGCAAGCTAAGTCGATGATTTCCCGACCACCTACTACCCCTCCAGGCTATGCTCCTCAATCTCAACCATCACCAACAATTTCTTGTACGCAATGTTGCGGGCCTCATGATATGATCAATGCCCCCAACTACAAGAAATGAAAGCAGCGGAGGAAGCAAACTACATCACCAACAATTCAGGATACGACAACCATGGCAACGTAACATGCAATCCAACCTTAGCTACTCAAACACCGGAAATATCCAAAACCCACATACCCTACAAACATCCCAAAATTACAGACCTCAGTCCAATTTCCAAGGAGGCCCAAGGCAATATCAACAACAGCCTTATGGCAATGAAGCTTCATCGAGCCGACCAGCTCCACCTCCTTCGAATCCTGAGTCTGATATGTCTCAGATGCAGGAGATGTTTAAGGCGATGATGGGTAAATCACGAGATACGCAAGAAGAGGTCGCAGCTCTGCGCAAAGACCAAAAAGCTTTGCAATCTCAAATCCAACAGCTACTCACTCAACAAAGACCACCTGGTCAATTCCCTTCACAGACAAATCCCAATCCGAAGGAACAAGCAAATTCAGTCCTTATAGACGATGGCACATCACAATCAACAAACTTGTGTGCAGTCTCTTTAAGGAGTGGAAGGGAACTTGCCACCAGCAAAGGAAAAGAAAAAGAAAATCTTGAAGATTCCTATATCAATGTTGATGAAACCACCAAACCAACTTTACCTCCCTCAGAAATCCCAATTCCTACTCCTGTTACTCCACCTCCATCTCGAATTACCCTCGACATCCCAACCTCCACTCATAAAAACAGTGAACTCCCATTTCCGAACAGAATGAAAAAGAAACATCTTGATGAGCAATTCTCCAAGTTTTTGAGCATTTTCAAGAAGCTGACCCTCGACATACCTCTGATCGATGCTTTGCAAGAGATGCCTAACTACGCAAAATTCCTAAAGGATCTCTTGACAAAGAAGAAAAAGAAACCTGGAAAAGAGACAGTGCACCTGACAGAGGAGTGTTCTGCAGCCCTTCTTCGAGCACTCCCTCCTAAACAAACAGATCCGGGAAATCCCGTGATCCCGTGCTTTATAGGTGGGGTGGATTGTGGAAGTGGTCTATGCGACCTAGGAGCCAGCATTAATATCATGCCATACGCCACCTTCTTGAAAGTTAAAGGAGGAGACATGCAACCGGTTCCTTTTAAACTCCAACTAGCAGACAGATCAGAGATTAAGCCCATGGGCATAGTCCGGGATCTGGTAGTTGGAGTGTCTCGCTTCATCTTTCCAGCTGATTTCGTCATTCTAGAAATGGATGACGATGTCGAGGTTCCCCTGATTCTAGGTCGACCGTTTCTGAGTACCGCCAAAGCCATCATTGACGTCCATGATGGAAAAATTACTCTTCGGTACGAAGATGAGACGATTGAATTCGACATGCAGAAAATGATGAAGAAAAGCTCAAACTTTTCTCCTCATGCTAAGACGGTGGGATTCACAGATGACGAGGAGGAGGAAGGCGATTTTGCTACAGAGGAGGACACGTATTTTCCATCTTCCATCCAGGAAGCTGAAACTGAACCCCTAGAGCAAGTATTACTTACTTCTCTAGAAGAAAAGATGGAGGATCCAGAAGTTAACGCCATGCTGGCGTACGTAGAAAAAGGAAGGGCTGGTTATCAATCGTTCCGGCCACCAATCGAAGAACTCGACAGAAAACCTCAAAAATCAATTCCATCAGTAGAACAACCACCTGAACTCGAGCTTAAAGAAATACCCTCTAACCTCAAGTATGCTTTCCTAGCTGAAAATGACCGCTTGCCTGTCATTATTTCCTCTTCTCTGAATTCCGGAGAGGAAACGAAGCTACTTGAGGTATTGAAGAAGCACAAGACAGCAATCGGGTGGACTATCGCTGATATCAAAGGAATTGATCCCTCCTATTGCACGCACCATATTTACATGGAGGAAAACTTCAAGCCTATCCGACAACCTCAACGCCGGCTAAACCCTAACCTCAAGGAGGTAGTTCGAAAGGAGGTTCTGAAACTCCTTGACGCAGACATCATCTATCCAATTTCTGACAGTCCATGGGTCAGTCCTGTTCAAGTTGTCCCTAAGAAGGGGGGCATCGAAGCTGTTATTAATGAAAAGGGAGAGACTATCCCTCAAAGAAAGATCACAGGATGGCGCATGTGTATTGATTATCGGCGTTTGAACTTGGCCACCAGGAAGGATCACTTTCCTCTCCCCTTCATCGACCAGATGTTGGAACGACTAGCAGGGCAAGAGTACTACTGTTTTCTAGATGGGTTCTCGGGTTATTTTCAAATACCAATCGCACCTGAGGACCAGGACAAGACAACCTTCACTTGTCCTTACGGTACCTTTGCATACCGACGAATGCCTTTCGGTCTATGCAACGCCCCTGCTACCTTCCAGAGATGTATGCAAGCAATATTTGCTGACTTCATCGAGCAGAGCATAGAAGTCTTCATGGACGATTTCTCAGTCTACGGCTCTAGTTTCGACAAATGCTTGGCACAACTAGATTTGATCCTGAGACGGTGTGAGGATACGAATCTCGTCTTAAACTGGGAGAAGTGTCATTTTATGGTCAAGGACGGGATCGTCCTTGGACATAAAATATCTGCAAAAGGGATAGAGGTGGATAAAGCCAAGGTAGAGGTTATCGAGAAGTTACCAGCACCAACTACAGTTCGAGATATACGAGCATTTCTAGGGCATGCAGGATTTTATCGGCGGTTTATTCAGGACTTCTCCAAAATCAGCAAACCTTTGACCGACCTGCTACAGAAAGATGCCCCGTTTCATTTTGATGAGAAATGTTCAGCTGCTTTCCACACTATAACACAAAAATTGGTGTCAGCACCTGTGGTCATACCACCTGATTGGTCTCTTCCTTTTGAGATCATGTGTGACGCAAGTGACTATGCCGTGGGGCAGCTCTGTGCCAAAAGAAAGAGAAAATCTTGAGAGTGATCGCCTATGCTAGCAGAACACTAAACGACGCGCAGAAAAACTATACGACCACCGAAAAAGAACTTTTGGCTATAGTTTTCTCCCTCGATAAGTTCAGATCTTACTTATGGGGAAGCAAAGTCATCGTGCATACAGACCACTCCGCTCTCAAATACTTATTCACAAAACAAGAAGCCAAGCCTCGCCTATTGCGCTGGATTCTTCTACTTCAAGAGTTTGACATCGAAGTCAAAGATAAGAGCGGGAAACTGAATGTCGTCGCCGACCATCTCTCTAGGTTGGTGACTCCTACGGATAGTGTGCCCATCAACGAATTCTTCCCCGAAGACTGTCTTCTCCATCACCAAAGTACAGGAGCCATGGTACGCAGACCTGGCCAATTATTTAGTCTCAGGAACAGTACCCTACGATTTTTCCTACTCCCAGAAGAAGAAATTTCTTTCTGACTCGAGGCATTATTTCTGGGAGGACCCGTACTTGTTCCGAGTTAGTGCTGATGGGTTAATTCGACGATGTCCCGGAAGAAGAGGTTTCGAGCGTCATTCACTTTTGTCATTCTCGGGAAGCCGGAGGTCATCATGGACCCACAAGGACCGCTGCTAAGATCCTGGCATCAGGTTTTATTGGCCAACCCTTCATAAAGATGTGTACCAATTCTGCAGACAATGATAATTGTCAGAAAATGGGTAACACATCCAGGAGACATGAGATGCCGCAACAAGGGATACTAGAAGTAGAGCTCTTTGATTGTTGGGGCATCGATTTCATGGGACCGTTCCCTTCCTCGCAGGGCCACGAATATGTTCTGGTGGCAGTTGATTATGTGTCAAAGTGGGTGGAAGCTGTACCGTGTCATCATGCCGATGCAAAGACAGTAACAAGATTCCTCAAGAAGCACATTTTTACCCGTTTCGGCGTGCCCAGAATTATTATTAGTGATGGAGGAACACACTTCTGCAACCGTTTATTCGAAGCACTTATGGTCAAATACGGGGTACGTCACAAGGTAGCTTTACCTTATCACCCCCAGACAAACGGTCAAGCAGAAGTTTCCAACCGAGAGTTAAAATGGATCCTTCAGAAGACGGTTAACTCATCAAGAAAGGATTGGGCACTTAAACTGGATGATGCGCTTTGGGCTTACCGCACTGCATTCAAGACTCCCATCGGGATGTCTCCTTTTAAGCTGGTCTATGGAAAAGCATGCCACCTTCCTGTAGAGATGGAGCATAAAGCATATTGGGCAATCAAAGCCCTAAACTTTGACATGGTTTCTGCAGGAGAGAGAAGAAAATTCCAACTTACCGAATTAGAAGAGCTGCGAGATCAGGCTTATCAGAATGCAAAGATCTATAAAGAGCGCACCAAAAAGTTCCACGACAGGATGATCCTCAAGAAGGAATTCGAAATTGGTGATTGGGTTCTCTTATATAACTCGAGATTAAGGATTTTCCCTGGGAAGCTCAAGTCACATTGGGCCGGCCCTTTTCAAATTGTTAGTGTAACCCCGTACGGTGCCTTTGAACTCCAAAACAAACAAGGCGAAACTTTCAAGGTCAACGGGGCACGTCTTAAAAGGTATAATTCTCATTCCAATATTTCAACTAACCTATCTGCAACTTATTTTGTCCAAGAACAGCAGGACAATTCGCCCTCGAACTCTTCTCCAAACTAAAACTTGGTCAAATACGTCTAGCTAGAGACGTTAAACCCGGGCAGCTCGGTGGGAGGCAACCCACTATCTATCTTTAACTTTCCTTTAATTTAATATGTTTTTCCTTTTTGTACTATATTTCCCTTTTATTGCTATAATAAAATGCAGGCTTCACTTGAGTTCTTCTCGCTGTGTAGAAAATTCTTTACAGGTTAAAAATTATGACATTACACAGCAGCACTCAAGTGTGGGGGAGCTCTACACACTCTACGAAATCTGGGGAGTACACTCTTTCCTTTACTTTGCTTGCCCTATTAATTTTATTTCATCTACGCAATGAGGGCATTGCTTAAGCTTAAGTGTGGGGGAAGAGCCTTTTCAGGTCATCTAAATGCTTAGAATTGTTAAGTCTCTCTGCTTATTTTTCTGCTTACCTCGCATTTGTTCTAATTGAATTATGTACCTTGCTAATGTAGGTTGTTCTCTTTAAAAACTAATACTATTATGAATTGTAGGATAAAGGGCACAAAATTTTTCAAAATTTGACATTTGATTACTTTTGAGGAGCATATTTATATGCGGTGTGATCAAATAATCTGCAAATTGGTTGGATTTTATTGCTCAGGGTTTCTTTCTGTCTTCTCTCTTAGGGATTGCTAAGGGGTATTTCTCTGTTAAAAAGAAGAAGAAGAATTTAAAAAAAATAAAGACTTTCGAGACACCATTGGTAACCAACAAAAGAGAGTTGAGTGTTCTTGAATACAAAGGCATTATGCCTACATTTTCTCATCCCTCATGCAAAAGTGAAGCAAATGCATAAATCCTTTCTTCCTTTTATTTTCTCCTCAATGCCCATTCTTGAGAAAAGTTGGCCTTGGTAAAAGTTCTCGGAGTCACCAAAACAAAAGAAACATTGAAGTACCTTAGATCATACCCCGAAATTCTAATTTTGTTTTCACCTTGAGCACACCTATGCCACCAAGCAGATAATTTTTCACACTCCTCAATAAGTTTTAGAGATCATAAACTATTGACTTTTTTATCCTACCCTTCATAATAATATTTGTTAGTATTGAGCATTTGCTACCTGAAGTACATGGTTTTACTTGAGGACAAGCAAAAAGATAAGTGTGGGGGTGTGATAAGTGTCTAAATGAGCATGTTATTTAGGTGTTTCATGTATAATATTAGCACTTTTCTTGCTCATTTCCCACTTCGGTCAGTTTTCCTCTAGTTTATGTTTTATTGTTTATCTCACAAATTATTAGTTTAACATGAGGAAAACCAAGCCTGGAGTGAAGTAGTCAAAGAGACGAACGCGTAGACGCAAGCGGCTCAGAAAACGGAGTCCAAACGAAGAATCTAGAGCCGGTCGAAGTTCGTAGAACGAAATAAGTCACGATCAGCACTACAGCATTGCAACCGCCTGCACAACCGCCTGCATAACCGCCCCAAAAGGAGGCGGACACCAGAGGCGGACGAGGCGGACAAGAGGCGGTTGTAGGGCAGACAACACACACCGCGCCAAACAGAGGCGGTTCCACAGGCGGACAAGAGTAAATCGCGCCCCGAAAATAGTTTTCTTCTTCGCGCGACTCTGCAACTCGCCTTATCTATCTACCCCGCCGTCGCCTACCTTATTTCGCTCACGCATCTCCAGCTCCTGTCCCCTGCAATAAATGAAGCAATCAATGCTTCAATCAGTGAAGAAATCAACAGAGGCAATCAACTGCAATCTTCTACGTACTCTTCCTTTCTTCTATAAATAACCATTCCCTACAGCCTTGTACGAGTGCACGGAGAAAACCAGAAAATCACTCACACTCACCTCATTCATTCTCTTCCAGTTAAACACTCTCGTACATCTCATACCCCAGTTCTCTAAATTCTCAAATTCACCCACTTCACTTATAATAACCTACGTACATGTTTCACTCTTCGACCTCTCCATTTCTCCATTCACTAATCACGTCTCCGTGCTGTTATTACGTCCAACCTCTGTCAGATTTATTACCAGTTAATATGTCTGGCTAAGGAGGATTTGCTCCGGGCAAGGTTTTTAATTATGGTTTGTTTAATTATGTAATCAATATTTTTACCGGTTTTAATAAATACAGTTTGTTACGCTTAAAGGATTTCTCTCACCATTTTAATAAATTACATGAATTTATTAAAATGCTTTCCTAAGTCTATTTTGATCAGACCAGGTGATAAATAGACAGGTTATTTAAGCCGTAAATCTGGAGAAAACTTATTATGATTTAATAAGTTAGTATTTACAGATGCAATTATAATTCCTCGAATTTAACGTCCGTTTACATAGTAGTGCTCGAACCTTGATTAGACCGAGCATTTTCTGGTAAATGAGTTCTTAAGGGTCTATGACTTAGTCCTTAGGATAATAAAAGGAATTTTGCCAAACTAATTTATTAAACCGGAAGAGATAGCATAATTAATCAGATTATATAAAACCTGAACCCGGAGTTCCATTTAATTCATCTGCACTCAGTAATTTAATCTGCTCTTTTAATTCTCTAAAAACAAGTCAATTAACTTCCCCCCTTTTGTGACAAGCTTAGGAACTACTTTAGCTCGCTATAAGTCCCACGGTTTGACCCCGGCCGCTTCTGTCTTCTATACTACTACGACCGGGATTTGTTTGCAGCCCGACGTTTATTTTGGGTTTTAATTTCTTTTCTTTAATTTTAATTACACCACTTAAACCACTCACTTTATAACGTCTGCACATACCTCCTATGGTTATTTAACGCTTATTTAGAGTTTTTCGCTTTTTAAGCGTTTCTGTATTTCTTTTGGATTTATTTTTCCTTGCCAATATTACTTAGGCGTCATTAGGCCCTTAAATACGTATTGAATTAATTTTAATCCCTATATTTAAGTTCGGGGTATTTCAATCTACCCCCCTTAAGAACTTTGTCCTCAAAGTTGTTCGAGGTTATAGGTTTACAATGCTTACTCCTTCTTACATATCTAATACCAAAAGTCACACATTCTTCCTCCTTACAATTCCAAAATCCACTACTCACGGTCTCTACATTCCATACCATACAAATGTACTATAATTACTCCAATCCACATTACTACCAACCATCTAGTTCCACATTACAAGGTTCATACATACATACAGTGCAAAGCTATCCCTAAAGCAATGCAATACACGTTACAATCCCGCAGGCACTCAGGTCATCTAGACACAGGACTCTTCTATGTCCCGCTGCCCTTGGAATAATACAATACGATACTCTACTACCTTCTCAGGCATACGCTTAGCAAATCCTTCATCTTCAGGCTAAGAAAAATTCTTTCGCAACTACTACTTAGAAATTTTCCAAAGCATACAACTCCAAATTCCAGTTTGTATTTATTGCTTCTACCCTATGCGTGATTCTTGTGACCACTTGAGGGGAGCTTCAAGAATCATTCGACCCTGATGTGATCAGCATCAGTGTTGAACTATCTTTCCACCCCAATTTGTGTTCGGCTTCCCTTGATCTGATCAGGATCAAGTTCGACTTCCCACATCCGTTTCAAAACAGATAATTCAATCATTTTCATTTTCTACCTTTTTACTCTTCCTAGTCGTAATTACAATTTCATACAACTCCAAAGGATGGAATTCAGTCCATCAGCCATTCTCGATCTACTTCCCAAATACTTTCCTCGGAATTTGATGCCTAAATGCTCATTTCATCAATCTTCTCTACTATTCTGACTAGGGAATACAATACTTATGAAATTCAGCTGTCCTTAATTTACTTCCAATAACATACTTACTAATACACCACTTGTGGGCTACATTCCTCTACTACTCGTAGACGATCCGTACTACTTCTTTAAGAATACAATACTTGTGGAGCTCCGTCCACTACTCATTCTCAATTGTATCAAGACAATCACCTAGGGAACTCAATTTCCTCTAGGTTATACATCGGTTTTAAACCGACTCAAGCATCGTAATGCCATGTCTAACTTCAGATAGGCGCACGCTACAGGGATTATCGTTTCCCCAAGAGTTACTATACTCCTCTTTACTAATATTTTTACACTGGGGTTGCAAGATGGGTATATTCATCCTATGGTATTCGCATCTCTTGTGCCCGATTACCACAGTTACAATATGAATGAATACGTATGTTTATTTAACATAAGTACCAATCATCAATTCGATTCTCATTTGTGCTATGCACATTATAGTTTCTGTGTTTTGTTCATGAAACTTACATTAAGCGGTTTTTGCTCTACCCCCCTTAAAAGGGATTACGCCCACGTAATCTACCATATGTTACTATTAAACATTGGTTTACTCGATTTGGGCAATCTGAAGCGTTTAGCTTCACTACGATATACTATACAATATGCTCTGGTCAAAGGGTCTTAACCATACCAATGGTTTAGTCTTTGCGCCGAGGATTCCTATATGAGTTTATTTAACTCATAATTAATTCAGTTCTAGCCTATTAGGCTTCAAGGCATTAATAGCCATTCTTTCATACTTACTAGGTGTATTACATTTCCTAGCTAGGGCCCACTAGCTTCTGCTGCGCGACCCTGATAACTTGGGTTACTCACCCTTCATGTTATCCTTAATGTGCTATACATCACCTTTTTATCCCTCTATTATGGAAATAAGGTTTACTAACAGTGTGGTATTCTTTTACCGTTGTTTGAACTCAATGAGTTTTAGATTTTAACCAGCTCTCTGGTAATCTATTACACGTACTATTCGTACTCCCACGATTAATCGCTAAGTTCTTCCAACTTATTGTTGGCGAGGCTAAGCTTCTATTTAGTTATAGTGCTTCCTCTGTTGTCAATAGCTTCTGAATTATACCAGTTCTTCTGGTTCAGTATAAGTGTCCCTTACTTGTATGACCTTGCATTTTCTATGCGTCGGTCCTTGTGACTTTCTTAAGTCTCTTTTCACTCTTTATTCCAATGGAATTCACATCTTGTGATTGTTAGTGTGCTTACACTCTTCGTGCTTCTTTGGCCTTAGGCCGCACGGTTTGTTGCTAAGCTTGCTTGACTGTCTTATGCCATGTTGTTGGTGAAAGAAGGGTTTACTACGGTTTACATTTCCCATATTCCTAGCTATCGCATTAGATCATTACTGCGTGAGTGCAATACCAAAACACTCAGTCATACAGAGTGCAGAGGCGTAAACGCTTGGCAGTAAATCACTTATGTGATAGGGATGAATATTTCTGCTTGTCATCTCATACTTATACTTCGTGTCATTGTCCAACTACTTCCTCATAGCGGTCGCTTGTTGCGCACCGTATTCTTACTCACTATACAACGTCGTTTTTACGGTCTCCGTTATTGTGGTAGCTTACCTTTACTCCTTGCCATTGTCGTTGGCATCATTTCCTTATGGTGTACAAACACTAGGAGGTTCCTAGTCATATGTATGACGGTTGTCGTAGTATACCGCGATACTATTATCTTCCCATTGTGGGGATGTTTTATTCCAATTTAGGTTTCATGTGTAGGTTAGCTCACCTCACATTACTTCCTCATTCATGATATCGTTTGCCAATAACTTGGTTGACCAAAGATGAAGTGGTTTATCGGGTTACAAGCTCTCTTGAGCGCCGGTCATCCATGGTGTGCAATGTGCACACTCATTGATTGTTTGTGACAATTACTATCTCATAGTGCTGAGCATTGATCGTAGGCTCTAGCTATGCGGTTTTACTTTTGCGTATACATCACCGGAACATCCAAGAAAGCTTCAAGGGTTTTTGGTCCGTTCTCACAATTAAAGAGTGTTCTATCACTGATAGGTGAAAGTTCTCGTTGAGGGGGTGTGTTCCCTCATGGGCTCATGACAAGGTTACCGTTGTAAGTATTTATACAATGGTTTCACCACATGTTGGGTGAATAAAGGAGTATACTTACTCCTTCGAGCTTTGAGGCTCTTAAACGATGTGCTTCTACAGTCCAAGGCCCCTCGTAGGCGTAGTGGTTTGGAAATCTCATTTCCTTATCGTTGTCTCTTGGCAATATCTATATGCACAAGTTTTGTGGTATGGTAGACGGAAGCCTCTTTATAAGGTTCACATCATCACCGCATGGGTGGTTTTCTGTTAATGAGAGGTATCTTTCCTCAAGTTTCTCGTAGTGTCCAGGCGTGGACTAGGACATTGTTGGCGTATCACCATTCTTGTGCCTCTGTGCTACCATTGATATGGGAGGCATGAAGGTAATTAAAGGCTTGTCAACTGTATACTAGACTGATGCTTTAGTGACAGTGACACTGAGTTGACATTACTCCAGCCACTCAGGATGTTGGGTTTGAATTGATGGTCCCATTGTGATTTCTTGTCATATGAGACAATATCTCTTGCAAGTCTTATTATCTAAAGGTGTGAGTTATGCAACCGCTAAGGTTTACCTAAAATAGTTGATTGAGGCTTGTAAGCCTTATTGCTGCAGTATGCTCTTTGCAAGCTGCTTATACATATTTCGACTCCTTGTATACCCCATAGGTTGGAGGTATTACTGGCTCCATGGCAAGTCGTGGCATACGCTTCCGTTCATAGGAGACTCTTAGGCAATCTGGTGCTGATCAGTGCCTTTTGTAGACTAGGGTAGTCTGTTAGTGAAATCCCGCGGTGTCCTAACCGAATGTTGTGTTCTAGCTTCCGTGCTTATCAAGACACTTGTTCAAACTGTTGTTATCTCAGACCCTTCAGGATTGTCCTGGTGCCGTTGGATCACGCGTTACATCCGGCTGATGGTTATGACATGTGTTGTTCCTATATCCGCCTTATGGTGTTGTATTAAGCTATTCCCTTTAGATTTATAACGTCTCCCGTCGTTGGGTAGGCCATTTATACTGCTCTAGCGCTGAGACTAGGTTTAATATTCCCGCGATGATAGATTTTACTTCATGGTAACTCTCGTGATGCTCTTGGGCGTTCTATCCCATTTGTCGAGCATTATAGTGTTCATGTTAGGCGATGCCTACTGTGTTTAGGCTGGGTATACTTTCCAGCTGCCATGTATTTATGATGTCCTGAGGGACATATCCACATGTCTATACTTACTAGTATGTGCTCTTTGCATCCCTAGTCCTATTCCTTATCTCAGATGGATTCTCTGGTCCTTCCATACTTATTTCTTAGCTGATTCCTTCTCCCTGTCGACTGGAGTTCCAGTTGTTCTGGTTTGGCTTACTCATGGTCCGTAGAACGGAGTTGACTACTTCCCGTGTTTCGTACACTACATGTATACATACGTGGGTACCTTATTGATACGTTACCACTTACCGGACTATTTGTCATGCCCACAAGCTCCTTCGGAGTGCGGTTGTCCCACATCCGTAATTGGGTACACTCGTAGTGTTCGTCACACGCCTAGGTGAAGTATTCTATTGTCAACTCCTCTTATGACTCACCGTAATTCTTTGTTTTGGTATTAAAATACAAGGTTTTAAAAGAAAAGGTTGTGGTATTTGAAAGAAATTGGTTTTGAAAAATAACAGTTTCGGTTTTGTAAAAGAAGTTCTTCATGGCATAGCCATGTTCTGGGGTTTTGACCAAGTCTAGCTTCTTACTGACTGGAGTTCTCGTGCAATGGTCAGGCAGTCAGGCCTTTCCGAGGTTCCATTCTCCCATTTTGGATGTGTGATCCTTTAGCTGTTCGTTACGGCCACAGTACATTACTATGTACTTGTGGTGTGTTAGGGTTCCTCTACATGTTTCTGTCGTTCCTGCACTTGCCGTGGCAAGTGCGTGGTACTGGTGGTTTTTGGGTAAGCCGATACACGGTCACGGTTGGTTTCCATCCGTGTTGGTTAGTATGATCGTTTCCTTTGATCTTATTGATCTATAATTGGGATACTTTAATCCTTTAAGTAGTTCCTCTGTGATCTTGACATGACTGTCATTGATCGGGGTACTTCTCCAATCCTTGGAGATTCCCATTTGATTTGGTTTAGAGTTATTCCTTGTTGCTCATTTATTGTGGTTATTGAGCCTTAGCTTGTTTAGGCACTACTCTTGTAGTCCTATCGGATTGTATCCCGTGGATGCTCTTGTCTGTGTAGTGTAAGCTATGTCGGTCAGGTATTGTAACCTTTTGGCGTTCTGGTTTTTGGAGTTAACCGTTCCTGACTATGTCCTTAGTCAGCTAGTACACCGCTGTTGGTGTTACTTTACTATTACTGCCCCGTAGACTTGTGTCTCGGGTTCCATTACTATTCCCTTTCCATTTCATTGCACGGTTAGTGCTTCTTTCCTGCTGTTGGTTGACTAGCTGGGTTTCACGACTGCTAAGCATGTCGCCCCATGTTGTTGTAAGTTGTAGCCTCCTTACGGTTGGAGTGCTCATTCAACCGTTATTGAGTGCGGGTATTGTTGTTCATCCGGGAATCATCTCCAGAACTTCCAATTCTTGGAATCTACCATATGTCGAGTTCTTTCCTCTTATAGGAATATCTCACTACTGCCAGGTCGGGTTTTCCCGGATATGAGAGGACGTTCCTTCTCTCTGGCGTCCTTTCCCAAGTTATACAATGGGGTTTGCGGTGGGCGGGACTGGTATTGTAGGTATCCGGTACTCACCGGTAGTTCCTAACTAGCATATCTAATGCTACCACTCAGCCCTTAGCCCTAAGCTTCTAATTCCTAACTCGGTATTCTCAAACTCGGTATTTCCAGTCATCAGAGCGATACTTCGCTCTGATACCACTATTTGTAACACCCCTACTATTAATTCAGTCATTACCGTCCAATCTCCTCGTGCTTCCCGAGTCACACAGCGGATTCATACTTACATACATCGGGTGATACAATGCCGTTAGTCACCCACGTGACTAACAAGGCTACTACTGCTACATACAGCATCGGTCTGATGGACCGGAATATCCGAGCACTACTTAATACAATACATACTCTCATTACATACTGGATACTACGATACTCCATTCGATACATTACTCCATTCAATACAACACTCCACGATTCCGTACAAGATAATACACTACGCATACCGAGTTTACTAGGTTCCAAAATCAATACAATACTTCTCCCAAATTCATACACACTTACTAGGAATCAATCTGCTACCCATTCCTCACAAACTAGGTACTTCTAATTACTAGGCGCGCCACCGGTCTCTTACCTTGACCGTATTCGCTCCGGGTACCTGCACACTAAAAATGGTCCCCCGAGGGGGTCAGCTTACGCTGAATATGATAACCGCATACCCCGCGTACTAGCGAGGGTACGCCGACCATTGGGTCGAATACATGCAATTCATTTGCAATACATACATACATGCTTCCATTCACGATACTACAATACTACACGAGGTATACATACATACGCACAGTACAACACATGCTTGGAAGACAATACAAGTCAACCAATGCTTACTTACCACTTTCTAGAATACACGTACACAATACATACTCATTACAGATTCAATACGCAATACGGAGATACAATTCTCCAATACATACAAGGTCCAGTTAGCTTCATTACGCACCCGGGTTTATCGGGTGTTCGATACTCTTTTACCTCCGGTCGATGACTTACAATAGTCAAGACCAATACACATACTGTGAGCCTCGATTTTAAACCCTATCCTATGTGGATTAAAGCTGATTAGGATCTAATCGGGTTTTAGGTCCACCTATAACCTAAGATTAATAACTATGTCGTAAAACAATAATTATTAAAACCTAAGCTAGCTCACTGGAACCTATTATGAGTCGCCACCTAATTTTAACCTAGATCAAATTAGGAAAGGAGAGTTCGGGTTCGGGGCTTGATATTCGACTTATTTAGGGTTCAATTACTTTCATTACCCTTCCTAGGTCGTTTTTTCCTCTACTTGGTTTTTTACGGCTTACTACAAAGTCGTTTTTAACCTAAGTGCGCGCTTCTGTTTTTTTTTGTGTTTTTAGCATTTTTTGACAGAAAATTAAAGTGAAATTGAAAGCTACCTAAACTAGGGTTTCAGAGGCAGAATTAGGTCAAATTTTGCTTACGTCCGTAGCCACGGACCCCATGTCCGAGACCACGGATCCCAGTTAAACTAAACTATACAGAAGAGTCGAAAATAAAGAAAAAACAAAAATTTGCTGGGTCCGGGGCCTCGGACAGGCTGTCCGTGGGCCCGGACATTATCAGAAAACCTAAATTTTGAATTTTTTAAAATCCCGCCGCCGTCCGTGGGTGTCCGTGGTCTCGGACAACGCGTCCGAGGTCCCGGACCATAGGTCCGAGGTCACGGACCACCCACGGACAGGGGTTTTCAGAAGGTTCCCGAGGGTGTTTTGAGCTCAAATTTTATGGGTGTGTAGCCTGAAAGGTTTACAAGTCGTTAGTGATTGAAAGTTTTCGATTTGAATTCGAATTAAGCACGAAACTTAGTAAACAAGTTACTGGACAGAAGCTTGAATAAACAGCAATACAGAAGCTTACGAAGGTTAGTTTGAGCCCAAATTTCGAGGCAAAACAGATAATACCGTGGAGAATTAGGGAAGCTGAGTTTCTACCTGTTTTACCTTCGGATTCACAACGTTTCTTCACACCGGGATTCGTCGAGTGCTCCGTTGATGATAGACCCGAAAGGACTTCGAACCAAGCTTCTGGTTGTTGGTTGTTCTTGCTGTTCTTCACGTTTTGGTGGTGTTTTTGTGGGGTTTTGATGATTATTGGTGCTTTGGGAATTGGAAAACGTGTTTAGATGATGATTTCAGGGGATTTTCGGTATGATTTGGGTGGCCGGGTGTTGGAAAACGTGAGAGAGAGAGGAGGCTGCCTTTTCTGACTCTCTAGGGTTCTTGAGCATGTGAGGTTCTGCTTTTATCCAAAAACCTATCCCTTTATATAGACTTTCTTAAAGATAAAGAAAATCTAGTAAAAGTAAGATTTTTCGATATTTTAACTAAGTAACTTCCCAAAGGAATTTTGCTATGAAATTTTAACCACATGTCAAGAATGGATATTATGAATTTTCTGAGGTGGAAACGAATTTTTTAAATGCCGGAGCATTTTTAAATTGAATTTCTCGTCAGATTCGTCGGAAATTGCTAGAAAATTATTGGAAATTTGAAAAATCAAAATTCCAACGCCATTATGCTTAAAATGTCATCCTCTATCATGGGTTAAAATATCAAAGCATTTCGAGCTGATTTGGGCACCCTTTGGAGGAGAGAGAAAGCCTTCGCGGTCTCAAAGCCTTAATTACGAAAACGCCCTGACATGACGAACTGCTCTTCAGGACCTGGAACACGCCGATCGAGCCGGAGTCCCTCATTACCCGAATTAATATCCCTCACGACACCAAAACCTTGCAGACCCTAACCAGGGGGTCAAAATTTTGGGTATAACAGATTGCCCCCCGTCAACTGGACTTTGTAACGAATGTTGAAAAGTCTGGTTGATGCTTGTGGTGCCCCAAAATTTTGGACCCACAGAATCCTCCACGTTGTATGAAACCGGGTTAAAGATGCCCAGCTACTCGGAGGCGCTAACTACCTAAGCTACAAAGCATTGTCGAGCTATTCTAAGGCGCTGACTACTAAGCTAAAAGCCTTGTCGAGCTATTCTAAGGCGCTGACTACCTATAAGGATGATATGCTGTCGAGCTATTCTAAGGCGCTGACTACCTAAAGTGATGAAAATGATGTCAAGCTATTCTAAGGCGTTGACTGCCTAGGATGTGAAAACTGGATGCAAATGCAAGAATGCTGAAATGCTAATGATGCAAATGATGATGCTGATGATAATGCCGATGATGTTGATGATGCTCGGATGCTTCTGGGGGACCGAAACCCGTGCTAATGCTCCTGGCTGGACCCAATGTGGACTTATTGCCATCGCCCCCAAGCCGGTGTGCAGGGATAACTCCTGGTAAAAACCCTGGGGACTTATTGCCTTTGCCCACCATTCGTTGATCCCAAAAATAAGTTGACATCGCAAAAGGAGGATTTATTGCCATCACCTCGCCAACTTTCTGTGCCAGGTCTTGTGACGCGCCTGGGTAATGCAGCTAGGTCTTATGACGAGCCCATATGAATGAGATGAATGCAATGTGTTTGATGAGAGTGGGTAAGCTAAAAGGTAATGCTAGGTCTTACTACGAGCCTAAGGGAATGCAACTAGGTCTTATGACGAGCCTAAAGGGGTTCTAGGTCTTATGACGAGCCTAAGGAATGCAACTAGGTCTTATGACGAGCCTAAAGGGTAGTTCTAGGTCTTATGACGAGCCTAAGGATGGTTCTAGGTCTTATGACGAGCCTAAAGGTAGGATCTGGGTGAAGGTGAATCAAGTGTATGATGGGCCAAAAGATGTAGAAGGATTGGGTTTATGTCAAACCTGGAGAGGTGGGGCTCAAGACGGGCCTGCGGATGTTTGAGTGTGAAGGTAGGGCTTAGGACGGGCCTGAGGAAATTTGATGTGGAGGTAGGGCTTAGGACGGGCCTGTGGAATTTGATGAGGAGGTAGGGCTTAGGACGGGCCTGTGATATGAGGAGGGTTTGATCCTTTGGATTTTGGATTTTTGGGACTCAATCGGTGTCATTGTTGCAATTGTTGGGACCAACAATTGCCCCCAGTATTTTTCCTTAAGGCAATCCGATTTTTTAGGATTTTATGGCAATCGATCGGAACGATCGATTGCCCCCAGTATTTTCTTTGATTAACCGCACAAAACAAGTCTCACTCTCACAAGGTCAGGGTTTATCTTGATGTGGTGCTTTCTATCTACACTCAAAGTGTTTGATGTTTGCGCTCGTACTCTCCTTTTGGGTCAAGACATCTCAACCATTGAATTTGACATTTGTTCGATTTACGCGTTCAACCTGTTACTTTCACGTGATTGGATACACAACTACTAAGTCGGAAGTCTTTTGAGCTTATAACATGGCTATGGGTGTAATGAAAGACAATGGGACGATGGAGGAATGTTTAGGATATGTGGAGCTATAAGGGTGACCAAAGCTGCAACTTGCACCTTCTCTCGGACTTGCTTCTTTGTCCTGAAGTCGTTCTGGCTACTTCGTGATGACTTCGCTTACGAACTTGGAACTCTGGATTTTTGAATTGTTCCTTGCATCCTTTCTCCTTCTTCCAATTTTGGGTTTCTTCAAGGCTTTTCAGGTTTGCCTTTCTTTGGATTTTTTCCTTTCGGGGTTCTTGTGTTTCCCGGTTTTGAACTTTGAGAGCTGTTTTGATGCTAGCTCATTTGGATCCTGTGTCACTTTGGGACCATTTGCGGATCGCTTTGTCATGCTGGTAGCGGTTTTGCTTCTTTGGACTTGTGAAGTTGTTGTTCAAAAGTCGGGCTCCTTGCTTCCTTTGGTCACCGGGTCGGTTATTCATCATTGGCTGGCTTGTTTGTGGAGCGTAGTGTTGTAAAGAGGTCATATATGAAAAGCTCAGCGGGGGTGCCTAGGGTTTAATGCTGGGTTCAAGGCTTTTGGCTGTGTGGTGCTGTACCTAGGTGCTTCGTCATCCCTAATAGTTGTGTATCCGTTCTTTGTTACTTTTCACAGGTTTAAGCGTAAATTTACAAATTATCTCCTTCGGTCGGAGTCATGCCTTGCCTCCTTTGAATGTGACCTCTCTGGAGCCGTGTAAAAATGACACGCTCTTTCGCTCTTGGTTTTACCGCTCAAGGCACTCTCGCGAAAGTTCACTCAGAGACTTGTTTGCGCATTTAAACAAAAGAAATAAACATTATCGCTCCTTAACTCAGATTGCCCCCAGTATCGTTGTGGGGTTTTTTTCTCGACAAGCCTTTTGAATACCCAAGTTATTTTGAGGAGGGGTGATTACATGTGTGAGGATGGTGGTGAGTGATGATGGGGCGATTGTTAAGTGATTCATTTTTCCTGTTTCAAAAACTTCTTCCAGTTTAGACTTTGGCGAAGTGAGGAGAGATAAAGTGATAGGACACATGGGTGAAATGACTTGTTTTTTACCTTGTTTTGACGGCAAAGATGCATAACTAACTTGTGATAGTGGACAACGATTTCCTATATGCAAGAGTTTTCTCGAATAACATGAAATAAAACATGCAACAAGTGTCAAGGCACAAAGTCACCAAAAGAAAAACTCATGTCTGACAATACAAACGAAAAAGGACATGAAACATCTAGAGAAAATTCAAAGTCCTAAAACTACTGCTCTGGAGGAGGTGGACGTGGGAAGACTGAATACATGTGAGCCATGAAAGCATCCATGCGACCCTCCATGCGCACCTGCCTACGCTCCATGCGACCCTGGGTGATGTGGAGAGACTGGATATCCCTCTGCAAGCTCTCAAGTGTGGCTGGCTGTGGTGGCGGAGCGGGTAAGGCGTAGTATGAGGAAAGTGGTACAGGGTACTCAGTACCCATGTAACTCGGTCCCTCACCCTGGTAGGTGTGTCCTCCTGACGGGTCCTCGTGGTGTGGGATGTCCTCAGGCTCTGGTGCCTGCTGCCTCTGCCTGGGCCGGACTGGTCTCTGAGAGAAGACTCTGGCCTGCTGCGGGAAAGCCCAACCCTGATCGGCTGAGTAGCCAAGGGACCTCAGCATCTCCATGGTGTAGGTGGGATACAAAGGCTCCCAATCATCATTCCCCATCGGGACCCGCGCGCACTCGCATAGCCACTGAATGAAACTCGGGTAAACCAAAGCGTGGCGACCAGCCCGGGCTGCTATCATCAGGTGGTCTCTCATCAGGACAGACAGCGGGATCAAGCCCTCCTCTGAGTCGGGTGGATGCTGAATGTACCTCATGAGGAAGCAGTAGCGAGCGGAGACGTCGTTACGCGCTTTCGGTAGCACATTACGAGACAGGACCTCCAATAACACCCTATCAAGAGCGGTAGGTAAAGCGGAGGGGAGGATCACCTGCTTCCTTGGCTGATCCCTCGTAGAAGAACGAACGCGCTCTGATAGAGTCGAGTGCTGCAGATAGAACTGGCGTGCCTCGCTCTCCAAGGCCGCCATCGTCTCTAGCCCCCTGTGCTCAGGGTCACTAGGATGCAAGCCGTAAAAATGCACAAAGTCGTTCCAAGCCCACAGTAATGTGACCCCGTACATAGGATACCACAGCCCCGGTATCGTCCTGGTCCAAGTTAGCATAGAACTCTATCACTAACTCTAACATAGCTCTTCGGGCAGGCAAGCAACCCCACCCAGTGAAGGTGCTGAAATAGGTGGTCGAGGTCGAAAGTGGCGATCACGTCATCGCCGAAGAGACGCTCCTGCTGGATGGAAATATCCTGATTCTCATAGAACCAGCGCTCCTGCTGAGCTCCTCTGAAACGGGTATGGTCATAGGTAGGGGATGTCTCTCTGCGGCGCCTGCGACGTGGCTGAGAGCCTGATGCCCCAGCCCCAACTACCCCACGGGAACTCCTACGACCCTCCATGGTATGCCTGTGGATTCAACGAGACAAAAGACATATAATTCTGCAGGAATTTTGACAGAGTCTCCCCTAAATTTTCACGAATCCCGTGCTTTCAAATGCACTCCACACCATATAATCAGTCCTAGGATCTACCACGTATGCAAATTTTAAACATTCCACAAGCAAAAAACGCGAGAAACCACATTTCACACTAAAACGCACTAAACTAGAACGGACGACTTTTGACAGTTATAAGCAATTTTATCCTTCCAAACAAACTTTTCACGTCTTAAAATGCCCTTCTAAAGCTAGTTGGCCATTTTAAACATAAAAAACCAAACTTCGAAAATTTGACCCGAGAACCACCATTGTCGTCTTCTTCCTAGCTCCAAATTTCGTTTTTCTTCGTTTCTTCACCAAAATGGACAAATGAGTAGTCAAAATGTAGAGAAAACTTACCCAAATACAATGGTGGAAGAGTATTTTGGATTGGGGTCGAGAAAGTGTCGAAAATGGCCAAAAACAACTCGCCCCGGACCTAGCTCGGACGCAACTTTCAGCCTCCGTAAGTGCTCGAAATGGAGAGATCTTGGTATGGAAATGCCTAGAATTGAAAGAGGGATGTTTTGTGAGCAAAATGGCGGTGGAATGGAGTGATTTGGCCAAGAAATGAGTGAGATATGGAGGAGAGAAGTTAGGGTTTTGGAAATGGAGGTTGCTGGAATGAAAATGGCGAATTTGGGACGAATTCCCGATTTGAATCGGCTGGGGGAAGTCACTAAGTGGAACGGCGTCGTTTGGAGGTCAAACGGGCGCGTCTGAGTCAACGTCCGGGGCCACGGACGGCGCGTCCGGGGTCACGGACGCCCCTTTTCTTTTTCCTTTTCTCCGAAAATTGATTGATTAAACTAAAAGAGGACTAACAAAACAAAATATTCTCTTTATTCATCTCGAAGTTAGAAGAAGTACACATTATAGAGTTCTAAGAAAACAGGAAATGCCTAGGATTAAGTGTCTAGAACGCAAGTTTCCTCTTGACAACTCTTGGCTCGGTCAACCCCTCCTTTCTTCGTTTGAATGCATCCACCTCCTCCTTTCGACCATATAGCCATTTCCGATAGCTTGCTGAGAGCTCCAAGTCTTCAAGTGCTAGGGGCTTCACCACTTGAACTTCCCCTTCGAGTCGATCCATCATGATTGCATAAAGAGCCTCATGATCGTATGCTTTCCTTGGTGCTTCGTATAACAAACCCTTGGGTCGGCTCTGGGCTCGCCCAATCTGACGGCTGGAACGCCACGGGTGGATGACATAAAAGCTCTCAAAACCGGGTAACGAGACCCCTCCATAATAGCCTCCACACATTCGAACTCCTTCAATTTTCCAAGCTGAGACCGTCCATCGAACTTGATGTCCCTGCCGTATGGAGTTCAAAAGGGCCGGCCATCCATCAACCGGCTCCTCGGGGGCTCGCCTTCTAGGGAGATGCTGGATCGTGAACGTTTGGTTATACTCAGGAATCAGCTTGAGCCGCTCGAGAAGCCAGACTTGCAGAAGATAAATGCTCCCTTCGAAGAAGTAAGGGGTATCCTTTGACTTGGGCCATGAATCCAAACTCTGAATAATCTGCGCGACTATCAATGGTCCCAAGGCGAAACCGGCTCGAACCTGTAGAAGCAAAGGGAAAACTTTTCGGTGTATAGCCATGTATGGGGTTCTGAAAAGGTAGATTGCCAACAATGCGAGATCGAGAAAGTTCCTCTTGTGTTCTAAAGAAGTCTCAGGGGTAATGAAGTCTGAAAGAGTTTCCACCGGCAATCCTTCGGGCCCTACCATTCCTAGTAACTGGGTCGGACTTAGCCCAAGTAAATAGGAATGGGCCTCGACCGGCGAGGGTGTCAAGTTTGGTACCACCGGGCTAGCTAGGGTATTGGCCCCTAGAAGTGCGTCAAACTCCTCAGGCAGCAAAGTCAGCTCATTATCTCCAAACTTGAAAAGATGTTCAACCGGGTCCCAATGGTTAATAGCCGCTCTCAGGAAATCTTCGTGCAATCGGGTCTGGGATAAATATGCCAGAGTGTGGAGGATAGACAGCTTATTGACCTTCTTTGACCAGTTGAACACATCTTTCATAGTTCTGTCACAGGACTTGTTGAATTCGAAGCAGTGGGCCATGGACCTTTTCCTGTTTTTACCAAGAAAAGAAAACACACACAGGATATCAATCAGCACTCAACTTTGTTTATGGGCCACAAACAACTGGGACTTCGAACTGGGTTGGGCCAACTGTGGGGGTAACTCCCTATCCGTTCTAAGTCTGGTTATGGGCCAATCACAAGAGCAAACAAGGTTCCACACAAGTTCAAAATGTCCTCACCTGACGACCTTGATTAATGGGTATGGATCAATCCGGAGAGGTGCTTGGGGCGCGGGCCCAGGTCACCACAAAGGAATAGGGCTTGCACGCTATTCTCTTTGGGCCACCCCACTTTTTCACATCACCTAAAGGTGTGCGTCTACGGTCGGGTCTTTGACTGACCAAACAATGGGCTTGGTAAGGGTACTGCCAGGAAAATGCTTGGGGCTAAAGCCCAGGTATTAAGGGGGTGTGGTTAGACGACACCCTCCTCTTTTCCCCCACTTATTCACATCACCTAAAAGGTGTGAGTCCCTGACAGGGGACCCTCAAACGGGTCCCGGGGTGAAATCGGTTTGCGTGGACCCTCGCTCTCATATGATGCAAGGGTGCAGGAATTAAAGTGCGCACAGAGGTAAACAAACAATGTAATAAAGCCATAAATAAACATTTTTCAAGTTAAGCCCTCTTTCTTAAAATAAACAAGTTAAAATTAAGAAGTAGTCCCCAGCAGAGTCGCCAGTCTGTGAGCCTCGATTTTAAACCCTATCCTATGTGATTAAAGCTGATTAGGATCTAATCGGGTTTTAGGTCCACTTATAACCTAAGATTAATAACTATGTAAAACAATAATTATTAAAACCTAAGCTAGCTCACTGGAACCTATTATGAGTCGCCACCTAATTTTAACCTAGATCAAATTAGGAAAGGAGAGTTCGGGTTCGGGGGCTTGATATTCGACTTATTAGGGTTCAATTACTTTCATTACCCTTCCTAGGTCGTTTTTCCTCTACTTGTTTATTTACGGCTTATTACGAGTCGTTTTAACCTAAGTGCGCGCTTCTGTTTTTTTTGTGTTTTAGCATTTTTTGACAAAATTAAAGTGAAATTGAAAGCTACCTAAACTAGGGTTTCAGAGGCAGAATTAGGTCAAATTTTGCTTACGTCCGTAGCCACGGACCCCATGTCCGAGACCACGGATCCCAGTTAACTAACTATACAGAAGAGTCGAAAATAAAGAAAAAACAAAATTTGCTGGGTCCGGGGCCTTGGACAGGCTGTCCGTGGGCCCGGACATTATCAGAAAACCTAAATTTTGAATTTTTAAAATCCCGCCGCCGTCCGTGGGTGTCCGTGGTCTCGGACAACGCGTCCGAGGTCCCGGACCATAGTCCGAGGTCACGGACCACCCACGGACAGGGGTTTTCAGAAGGTTCCCGAGGGTGTTTGAGCTCAAATTTTATGGGTGTGTAGCCTGAAGGTTTACAAGTCGTTAGTGATTGAAAGTTTTCGATTTGAATTTGAATTAAGCACGAAACTTAGTAAACAAGTTACTGGACAGAAGCTTGAATAACAGCAATACAGAAGCTACGAAGGTTAGTTTGAGCCCAAATTTCGAGGCAAAACAGATAATACCGTGGAGAATTAGGGAAGCTGAGTTTCTACCTGTTTTTACCTTCGGATTCACAACGTTTTCTTCACACCGGGATTCGTCGAGTGCTCCGTTGATGATAGACCCGAAAGGACTTCGAACCAAGCTTCTGGTTGTTGGTTGTTCTTGCTGTTCTTCACGTTTTGGTGGTGTTTTTTGGGGTTTTGATGATTATTGGTGCTTTGGGAATTGGAAAACGTGTTTAGATGATGATTTCAGGGGATTTTCGGTATGATTTGGGTGGCCGGGTGTTGGAAAACGTGAGAGAGAGAGAGGAGGCTGCCTTTTCTGACTCTCTAGGGTTCTTGAGCATGTGAGGTTCTGCTTTTATCCAAAAACCTATCCCTTTATATAGACTTTCTTAAAGATAAAAAAATCTAGTAAAAGTAAGATTTTTCGATATTTTAACTAAGTAACTTCCCAAAGGATTTTTGCTATGAAATTTTTACCACATGTCAAGAATGGATATTATGATTTTTCTGAGGTGGAAACGAATTTTTTAAATGCCGGAGCATTTTTAAATTGAATTTCTCGTCAGATTCAGTCGGAAATTGCTAGAAAATTATTGGAAATTTGAAAAATCAAAATTCCAACGCCATTATGCTTAAAATGTCATCCTCTATCATGGGTTAAAATATCAAAGCATTTCGAGCTGATTTGGGCACCCTTTGGAGGAGAGAGAAAGCCTATATGAGGTCTCAAAAGCCTTAAAAATTACGAAAACGCCCCTGACAATGACGAAACTGCTCTTCAGGACCTGGAACACGCCGATCGAGCCGGAGTCCCTCATTACCCGATTAAATATCCCTCACGACACCAAAACCTTGCAGACCCTAACCAGGGGGGTCAAAATTTTGGGTATAACACATACAATACTTACTTCATACATACTTTACTTCCAGTTAAGTCGGTATGACCTCCGGGCAGGGAATACTACTTCCCACCACCGGGCTTTAGGGTGGCCCACTAATCCAGGATGCTACCCATACAAAGGGAATTGGTCCAAGGAAAAGATCATCCAGGATTCGGTTCCAACCTCTTGTGGTTCCTTATCCTCACGCGTGGCCGAAACTATATCGGGCTTCTACTCATTCCATTTTACTCGTTACTCATGTTAGGAGTTAGGTTGTTAGGAATTAGTAGAAGTCCATACTTACTTCCATACATACATACATACATACACAAGTACTCATACTTACACATACCTTCATTTCCATTCATTCATTCATTCATGAATTATACAAACTAAATGTTCCAGAGCATAGACAAGAACAATATAGTTCAAACACATATAAGTGCAATATAAATCCGATTCATGCATTTATCTTGTTGGTGATCACATAAGCACACAAATCGGGGTAACCCAGTTAGGATATCGGGCATGAGGAAATCATACCTTTTTACCGGAATTTACTTTACCGGCGTTCCCTTGTTCCTTTAGTTCACTCTTGTTCCTCGATTCGTATTCTCGAACCAATGACTACATGTCAAATGATTCAATTAATACTAAGCATTACAATACATACATAATCACTACTCCCGTACTTACTCTCGTTATCCCGTTATTTCGGTTTACTTAATGTTCTTTATATTCACAACTTTCTTACCTTCTTTACTTTAGCATTAACGCCTTACTCATTCACATATATGTATGTATATATATATGGGTATATATATATATATTATATATTATATATATTATATGTTATATATTATATATTTTTATTGTATTTACATATTTTTATCTAATTAAAATTTAATTAATTTTTTTTTATAAAGGCCGACCGACCCACTCTGGGTAGGTCGCCTGGGTAGGTCGGCTGCAGAGAGTACCTGGGTTACAGAATTCGGCCCGACCGACCCAGTCTAGGGTAGGTCGCCTGGGTAGGTCGGCTGCAGAACCCCTTTTTAATTATCTACTTTGGACTCCAAATTCACCTCAATTCTCACCCAATCTTTTCCTACTCATTTCCACATGTTTCCTACATGTTTAAACACTAATTAAATCCTCTAATTCACCTTAGTTCATCCCTCCAATTCATTGCTAAATCCATCAATCCACTTACACAATTTTCCTCACTTCATTCCAGCACTTATACCAATTTTCTTTCTTCATTGCTACAGATTTTTAAACCAACTTCTACCATCCAATACTTCCTCTACCAATGTCACTCCTATCATCCCAAATACCTCCTCTTACCATGCCAATTCATTTCCAAGCAATTGTACCATCTATACCCAAGTCCAACATTCATTTTACCAAGTCTTACACTCTAATCTTTTCTAACTTCTCCAATGCATGTTAATACACTTTGCTACAGATTTTGCACTTCTTACTTCTCATACTACTACTACCTCTTCATCACTACTAAACATCTCTACTATCCCCAATACATACCTTGGTTCTCCCACACACCAAGTCCTCCATAGATGCACACATTCCTACCAAAATTTTGCCATAGTCCATCTACTTTTCTTACTTAGCCACTCATACACATTCTCATCAAATCCATTCCTAAACTAGCCACACCCTACAAGGGTCCTACCAGCATTCAAGACAATACCAATTCATTAATACTTCCTCAAATACCAATACTAATACTCATACACAATCATTTGGCTCCAAAGCCTACGATTCACATACCAATTCACAAATACTCAAACTTCCGCACAAATACTCAAACTTCCAATACTACAATTCCAATACAAGATTTTGGGTTCTTTAGTTAGTTTGCCCATTCCCATTAGTCTAATGCATTAGAACTAACATTAGTAAAGAGCTCTTACCTCGAGCTTATAATTCCTTCATTCCTCTTCCAATTCTCTTCTTTCTTTCTTGCCCAAATCGGCCATGTGGGGAATGGAGTTGCCAAACTCCATTCCCATCACCCAATGAACACAAAACAACTACAATTAATATACTAACCCTTAAATTAATGCTAGTTCAATGAAATGTTTAAAGCAAGATTTCTAGGGTTTACCTTTGGAGTGTTTTAGAAGGGGTTTTAGCCCTTGGTTCAAGAAGGTGAATCCACCACCATTGCAAGGTTGATATTGTGCTCAAAAGAGAGAGAAAATGGAGTGTTACAATGGGGCAAAAATCGGTTGTGAAGGAAAGTGAAGAAAACATGAGTTTTTCATGTAGATTTTTACCTTGTTGGAGAGAGGAGACTCCAAGCTACACATTGATGCTATTTTCTTCACCGATGGGGTATACCCACGAAAATGAACTTCCTCATTTTTGGATTTTGAAAAGAGAGAAGTGTAGAGATGATGAGGGGAGTTCAAATATGTAATTTGTTTTGCATTTGGAGCTTGTACATGGCTAGAGCATGAAGGTGAAGTGAGGTTGCCATTGTTGTTGTTGAAGCTCTGAAAATCGCCAGCCAAGGGGAGAAAGAGAGGAGTCTCACGATGGGGGAAAGGAAAGAATAGGAGAGAGAATAGAAAAAGTGAGGTGAGAGAGTCTTTTTCTACTTTTTGTTACTTTTTTGTTTCCTTGTCTTCTAGTGTGTGTGTGAGAGGGTAATATCTAATTGAGTGTGAGAGAGGGTATTAATACCCTATAAAAACCGGCCCACTTATACTGTTAAGCTGGAGCAGTTTTTCGTCTTTTACAGAAAACGCTCGTTATTTACCCGGTTTTGATACTATTCACTAACCGGGCCCGTTTTCCGGAATTTTCTCGTTTCTTTATTTTTATTGGTTCTAAAGCCCCACTAATATTTATTAGTGACTATTTAGTTGACCAAAATTGTTACGAGTCCGTTTGACCCGCCTAAAGTCACGTTTTCCCGGTTTTCTCGAATAACGCGCTTTAAGGTTCGTTTATGCTTTTAATCCATTTTAAGGGTCCGTTTTCTTCAGGAGTTGTTCCCTTATATTATTTAGGCATTGTTAAGCCTTAAGAATCCATATAATACGCTAACCGAGGTCTCATACCTCCTATGGTTATTTAACGCTTATTTAGCGTTTTTTCGCTTTTTAAGCGTTTCTGTATTTCTTTTGGATTTATTTTTCCTTGCCAATATTACTTAGGCGTCATTAGGCCCTTAAATACGTATTGAATTAATTTTAATCCCTATATTTAAGTTCGGGGTATTTCATTTAGAATGCAATTGAATGTTTTGGGACACTTCAAGATCATGGTGAGATTGTGCTTAGGACTTGTGCAATGTTGGTGAATAAGGAAAAGTGATTTGTTGCATGGAGGAGCTATAAACTTGTAGGGTTATTCAAGGAGTTTGGTTAGGAAGAAAAGATGCTTGGGAGATGATGTTGTAGAGGTGAGAAAACATTTGGGAATAGTGGAAGTTATAGGTATGAAACACCACATAGAAACTTGGTGAAAAACATTACAAGTGTAAACCTTTTTATAAGAATTTGTGTAATGCTTGAGGAGGATTTTAGTGAATGATTTAAGGAGTTTAATGGAGGTCTTGAGGTGTGTTTGAAGTGCCCAAATAAGGTTAGAACATACTAGGATATATGTGGGGAAGTTTGGAGTTAAAAAGACAATTAAAAACAAGGGTCTGGAGCAGACCGACCTTGGGGACCGGACCTGCAAGGTCGGTCGAGCCCAGTTTACCCTATGAGAAATGGTTTCTGGAATGGACCGACCTTGGGGACCGGACTTGCAAGGTCGGTCGGGCATGGATTTTTAGTATGGATTGAGTCTTTGGAATAGACCGACCTTGGGACCAGACTTACAAGGTCGGTCATGCCTAAATTTTTGTACGTAAGTGAGTCTCGAGAATCGACCGATCTTGCGACCGGACTTGCCAAGATCGGTCGGGCCTGAGTTTTCAAAGGGGAAAAAATTTCGGGAATAGACCGAACTTGTGGACCGAACTTGCAAGGTCGGTCGGAGTGGAATTTTTGACGGTAATGTAACACCCCCAAACACTGGCCTAGGAGTTAGGGGTATTACACGCCGCGTATTATTACATAATAACGCAAGGCTCTAATAAATAGAATTAAACAGATAATCAAATAAGGCCCAAACGAAATACTTCAATACAGTATTATCGAAGAGATGTTAAAACATCCCAAAAGTCATTACAGAACCCACCAAACAGATGTCAAAAGCGGAAGCTTAACAAAATATGCCCAAAGGCTCAAATTCAACACAAAGGTCTCAAAAGAAGCTAAATACAAAGCAGCTAAACTCCAGAAGCTGAGGGGAGACGATCCTCGCTAATCAATCTGCAAAAGCGTTAGAAGTAGGGGAATGAGCACACAACTATGCCCAGTAGATGACCAACTTCATCAACCAGCATGCTCAAAACATTTACAGAATATTGACAAATCAGAAGGAGTCAAGAATCCACAAATATGTCAGAAACAGAAACAGAAGTCCATTCACTAAGGGACTAAACAGAGCAGAAGCAGAAAAAAAACAGAGTGGGACACTAGCGATCACAGCATACAGACAGAACGAGCAACCAGCTCGTGAACAGAACGAGGAAACCTCACTCGTAAACAGAACAGGTGTAACACCCGTGAACAGAACGGGGAACATCACCCGTGAACAGAAGGATCCTACATAGCGCGCTACGAGACAGCGTAACCAGCCATCCAAAGGCTCAGACACAGAGATAACTAGGTCCCAAAACAGAAGCTTAAATACAGATAAGCATATGTGCACCAAAGGCACCAGAAAGCTCATAGATAGCTTGGAAATCAGAAGGGGAATCCAACCCCGCAAACAGAAGTCAAAACGGAGCTCAAACGAGCAAGTTATGGCCAAAACAGTAGCCTGTCCGAACTTGTGTCCGGACATCAATGTTCGGACACAAGTCGAGACTCAGAAGGCAAAATCAGACAGATGTCCGAACTTGTGTCCGGACTTCAAAGTTCGGACACAAGTCGAACCTTAAAATAGAAGAAGAGCCAGAGGTGTCCGAACATCCAAGTTCGGACATTTTACGAAAACAGAGACGCGGAGAGTCCGAACTTGTGTCCGGACATCCAATGTTCGGATACAAGTCGAAGCCAAAACCAGAGAACGCAGAAGGCTGTGTCCGAACTTCAAAGCTCGGACGGAAGTTCGGACACAGCGAAGATTTTCAAAAGATTAAGCGCAGAAGGGCATGTCCGAACTTCAAAGCTCGGACGGAAGTTCGGACATGCCGAAAACCTCAGAAATCAGAAGCGAATTCAAACGAACAGAGGCACAAAAACCAATCCAAATCAACACACACATTTACAAAACAACCTTGGGGGTTTAATCCATTAAAATGGCATTAAACCGACATAAACCACACACAAACACAGATCAAATCATGAGTAAATGCAGAACCCAAACTCCCCAAGGCTGAACACACGGATCGAATCCGAAAGCCACCTACCTCGAATTAACAGCAGAGACGAAACCCGGTCTGAACAGCAGAGAATCTCAAATCCGAAACAGAGCAACCGACCACGCCGACACAGCAAGTCAGACCAAATGCAATTCCAGGATTCTGAATAACTACAACGCAGAACAATGCCAATTCAGAAACGCAAACCTAACCCAAAAACTGAAACTGCAGTCCAAACTGTAACGAAACCCTCACCTGAATCCAACGTCGAACACACAGACGGAGCCAATCGCAGCAGAGAAAGAACGGAACTGAAGCCAACGCTGAATCACAATCAGATTGGGAAAGAAATTAGAATGAGAAGAACTCAGAACCGAGGGATTAACGAACAAAGTAATCTGACAACTCTACCTCGAAGAAACCAGCAATTCGCAAGGACTAGCAATCTGCAGTGGAACCTTGACAGCAGAATAATGAGGCTTGACTGATCGAGAGAAAGAACGGCTTTGAGAGAGAAGAGAGAGAGCAAGGAAGAGAGGAGCGTGAACGATCGTGAGAACGTGCTTAGAAGTGAGGGTAATTAAGAAGGAAAAATAAAATAATAAGAGTTTATTAAGTTAATCTCACCAGAATTTAAATGGGAAGGAAGAAAGACCTTTCTACCCATGTCTTTATTCAGAAGGACGTCCATGTCCTAAATCCAAAATGAACCAACTTAATGAACCATAGTAACTTAAATAAAATATAACCAAATCTTGGGTTATAACATCACCTCCCCCTTAAAAGAATTTCGTCCTCGAAATTAAAACATACCTACTGCTCAAAAAGGGCGGGAAACTTAGAACGGACTTCGCTTTCAACCTCCCAGGTCGCCTCTTCCTCTGACTGACCCGACCACTGCACCTTCACCAAGGGCATGGTCTTACTCCTGAGCTTGCGGACATCCCGCGCTAAAATCCTCAAAGGAACTGCCTCAAACGTGAAGTCCTCCCTCAACTGAAGCGGACTGAAGTCGATCACATGAGATGGGTCCGGAATGTACTTCCTCAGCATCGAAACATGGAAAACACTGTGCACTGCTGCTAAAGACGGAGGCAGAGCCAAACGATAGGCAACCGGTCCGATCCTCTCTAGGATCTCAAAAGGACCCACAAAACGAGGGCTAAGCTTGCCTCTCTTCCCAAAACGAACGACTCCTCGCACAGGAGAAACCTTCAGATACACATGATCGCCCACCTCAAACTCTAGAGGTCGTCTCCTCTGATCGGCGTAGCTCTTCTGACGACTCTGAGCCACAAGCAGACGCTCTCTGATAGACTGAATTTGCCCACAGCATCCTGAACCAAGTCTGGACCAATCACTGCTCTCTCCTTCAGATCATCCCAACAGATGGGTGATCTGCACCTCCTGCCATACAAGGCCTCAAACGGAGCCATCCCGATACTGGTCTGGAAACTATTATTATACGCGAACTCTATCAGCGCCACGTGCTGATCCCAGCTGCCCCCAAAGTCGAGCACACATGCCCTGAGCATGTCCTCTAGGACCTGATTCGTCCTCTCTGTCTGCCTCTGACTGAGGATGGTAAGCTGAACTGAAAGACAACTTCGTCCCCAAGCCTGATGCAAACTCTGCCAGAATCTGGACACAAACCTCGGATCTCTGTCAGACACAATCGAAGCCGGAACCCCATGCAGACGTACTATCTCATCAATGTACAACTGAGCCAAGCGGTGCAAACTGAAGTCTTCCTGACAGGTAGGAAGTGAGCGCTCTTCGTGAGCCGGTCCACAATGACCCAAACTGCATCGAAACCCCTCGGAGTCTTCGGCAGTCCCATAACAAAGTCCATACCGACGCTCTCCCACTTCCACTCCGGAACGGGAAGAGGCTGAAGCAAACCAGCTGGTCTCTGATGCTCAGCTTTGACCTGCTGACAGGTCCGACATCTGGATACAAAGTCAGATATGTCTCTCTTCATGTTACCCCACCAGAATGTCTCTCGAATCCCGGTACATCTTCACACCTCCTGGGTGTACCGAGTATGGAGCTCCATGAGCCTCCTGCATGATCTCACGCCTCAACGCGTCGTCTGCCGGCACACAAACACGGCCTCTGAACCTCAGGCAGCCATCCTCTAAAACCCGGAACTCGGACTCCTGACCAGCAGACAAACTCACTCTGATCTTACACAGACTGACATCAAGCTCCTGACTGGCCTTGATCCGGTCGATCAAGGTAGGCTGAACCTGCAGTGCTGCTAACATCCCAGACCTCTCTGGACGGACAACCCAGATACCCATGCGCTGCAACTCCTGAGCAGACCTCTCCACACCGGACAAAGCACAAACAGTCCCAGACGGACCCCTCCTACTGAGCGCATCAGCAACCACATTCGCCCTACCCGGATGGTAGAGGATCTCTAAATCATAATCGTGCAACAACTCCAGCCACCTCCTCTGCCTCAAGTTCAACTCCTTCTGAGTGAACAGATACTTGAGGCTCTTATGGTCCGTATACACCTTGCACGCTGCCCCATACAAGTAGTGCCTCCAAATCTTCAACGCAAAGACCACCGCAGCCAGCTCCAGATCGTGGGTCGGATAGTTCTTCTCATATGGCTTCAACTGACGAGAGCCATATGCTACTACCTTCCCATGCTGCATCAGAACGCATCCAAGTCCCCTATGGGACGCATCACAGAAAACCTCAAGACCCTCGGTCCCCTCCGGAAGAGTCAAGATCGGCGCAGTAGTCAACCTCTTCTTCAGCTCCAGAAAACACTGCTCACAGGCATCGCTCCACTCAAACTTCACATCCTTCTGCAGCAGACGAGTCAGCGGAATCACCAACTTGGAGAAGCCCTCCACAAACTTGCGATAGTAGCCCGCTAGTCCAAGGAAGCTACGAATATCTCCGACATTAGTAGGCCTGGCCCACTCAGTAATAGCTCGAATCTTCTCCGGGTCCACGGAGATACCATCCTTGGAGACCACATGTCCCAAGAATACCACCTGATCTAGCCAGAACTCGCACTTCTTCAGCTTCGCATACAGCTCGTTCTCCCTCAGAGTCTGGAGAACGGTCCTCAAATGCTCCTCGTGCTCCTCAGCACTCTTGGAATACACCAAGATGTCATCGATAAAACTACCGAACTGGTCCAAAAACGGCTTGAAGACCTGTTCATCATATCCATAAATACTGACGGCGCATTCGTCAACCCGAATGGCATCACTAGGAACTCGTAGTGTCCATAACGAGTCCTGAAAGCGGACTTAGGCACGTCGTCTGCCTTAATCCTCAGCTGATGATATCCCGACCTCAGATCGATCTTCGAAAACACCTTAGCTCCTGCTAACTGGTCGAACAAGTCGTCTATGCGCGGGAGAGGATACCTATTCTTAATGGTAACCTTGTTGAGCTCCCTGTAGTCAATGCACAACCGCATGCTACCGTCCTTCTTCTTTACAAAAAGCACTGGCGCTCCCCAAGGCGACACACTCGGGCGAATGAAGCCCTTATCCAGCAGCTCCTGCAACTGGACCTTCAACTCCTTGAGCTCAGCAGGCGCCATCCGGTATGGGGCCTTCGAAATGGGCTGAGTCTCAGGTGCGAGTTCGATCGAGAACTCCACCTCTCTGACAGGGGGAAGCCCAGGCACGTCGTCCTGGAACACGTCGGGGAAGTCTCTGACCACTGGAATCTCCTCCAACTTCGCATCCTTGCGAACCTCAGGGATGTAGCACAGATATCCCTGGCATCCTTTCCTCAGAAAACGGAACGCCTGCATCGCAGATATGACTGGCGGCGAGCACGGGAGTCCATACCCTGCTACAACTAGACGGGGCTGACCCGGCTCCTCAAAAGTGACTCTCGAAGCAGCACAATCAATATGGGCATGGTGCGCAGCAAGCCAATCCATGCCCAGAATCACATCAAAAGAAGTCATCTCCATCGGGATGAGGTTAGCACACAGAGTCCTATCTCTGACTAACACAGGACTATCTTTGCAAACAGAATTCAACAACATAGAAGAGTCCCTAACTAATGGACTATGCACACACAACTCAACACCCAGAGGCACCACAGGCAAACCGAGCTCACCCACTAACTCAGCAGAAATAAAAGAGTGGGTGGCTCCAGAGTCAAACAAACAGAAAACAGAACGAGATGACAGCTGGAGAATACCTGTGACAACTCTGTCAGTCGATCGGTCTCTCTCTCCAGCCATCGCGTACACTCTGGCCTGGCCCTGGGGTTTTCTGCTCAGCCCGGTCTCGATCTCTAGACCCAGATGTAGATCCTCCAGCTCCACCTCCAGAGCTACCTCTGCTCCTCTCAGCCTGAGGGCAATCAGCAATCCTATGCTCCAAGGACCCACACTTGAAGCAGGCTCCAGACTTCCTGTAGCAGTCCTGGCCTCTATGAAACTTGCCGCAGACCCGGCACTTCGGAGCGGGAGCTGATGAAGACGAACCACCTCTGTCTCGCGAACGGTCCCCAGAGCGGTCTCCAGTAGACTGCTTCTTCTGAGAAGCAGACTGATCCCTCCTATCACTGTCATCGGACCTCTGCTTCCTCTTCTGGTCCTTCCCTCCAGACTGGCGACCTCTCAAGTCAGCCTCTACCAACAGGGCGACATCAGCAACGTCCCTGAAGGTCTTGTGACGCAGCGGCGTCACAGCAGATCGGATATCCGGCCTCAGGCCGCTCTCAAACTTCCTGGCCTTCCTATGCTCGTCAGGCTCAGGTGCGAACTTAGATAGGCTGATAAACTTGCGGACGTACTCCTCAACGCTCATGTCCCGGCCCTGGCGTAGCCGGTTATACTCCAGAATGCGCTGGTCCTTATAACATCGGGGTAGAACTGCTTATTGAACTCCCCAATGAACTGCTCCCACGTCCAAGGCTGTGGGAACTTCCCCATCACTGACCTCCACCACTCCTTGGCTTCGGCCTTGAACAGAAAAGTAGCGAAGTCGACCTTCTGCTCCTCCTCAGAGCCCATCACTCGAAGCAAATCCTCCACCTCTGACAGCCAGTGGCTGGCCTCCTGGGGATCTCCTGCCCCATCAAATGACGGCGGCTTCAGCTTCATGAACTCCTGAAGCGCCTTCACGTTCCTCCCTCCAGCATCTGCCCCAGCCGGGCCTGCTCCGCCAGCTGGTCCTCCTCCAGCTGGACCACCCCCTGCAGCCATGGTCTGCATGAGCTGCGTCATGAATGCTGAACAGCATCAGCACATTCCCTGGAGGGTTATTCGCTCTCCTTGGCGGCATTCTGAAAGTCCAACAGCAGACAGTTAGACTCCGACACTAACACTGACATTTCTGACTGACTGGCTAACTTAAAATCCCAGCAGATTAGAACCCAGAGCTCTGATACCACTAAATGTAACACCCCCAAACACTGGCCTAGGAGTTAGGGGTATTACACGCCGCGTATTATTACATAATAACGCAAGGCTCTAATAAACAGAATTAAACAGATAATCAAATAAGGCCCAAACGAAATACTTCAATACAGTATTATCGAAGAGATGTTAAAACATCCCAAAAGTCATTACAGAACCCACCAAACAGATGTCAAAAGCGGAAGCTTAACAAAATATGCCCAAAGGCTCAAATTCAATACAAAGGTCTCAAAAGAAGCTAAATACAAAGCAGCTAAACTCCAGAAGCTGAGGGGAGACGATCCTCGCTAATCAATCTGCAAAAGCGTTAGAAGTAGGGGAATGAGCACACAACTATGCCCAGTAGATGACCAACTTCATCAACCAGCATGCTCAAAACATTTACAGAATATTGACAAATCAGAAGGAGTCAAGAATCCACAAATATGTCAGAAACAGAAACAGAAGTCCATTCACTAAGGGACTAAACAGAGCAGAAGCAGAAAACAGAGTGGGACACTAGCGATCACAGCATACAGACAGAACGAGCAACCAGCTCGTGAACAGAACGAGGAAACCTCACTCGTAAACAGAACAGGTGTAAACACCCGTGAACAGAACGGGGAACATCACCCGTGAACAGAAGGATCCTACATAGCGCGCTACGAGACAGCGTAACCAGCCATCCAAAGGCTCAGACACAGAGATAACTAGGTCCCAAAACAGAAGCTTAAATACAGATAAGCATATGTGCACCAAAGGCACCAGAAAGCTCATAGATAGCTTGGAAATCAGAAGGGGAATCCAACCCCGCAAACAGAAGTCAAAACGGAGCTCAAACGAGCAAGTTATGGCCAAAACAGTAGCCTGTCCGAACTTGTGTCCGGACATCAATGTTTGGACACAAGTCGAGACTCAGAAGGCAAAATCAGACAGATGTCCGAACTTGTGTCCGGACTTCAAAGTTCGGACACAAGTCGAACCTTAAAACAGAAGAGAGCCAGAGGTGTCCGAACATCCAAGTTCGGACGGATTTTACGAAAACAGAGACGCGGAGAGTCCGAACTTGTGTCCGGACATCCAATGTTCGGACACAAGTCGAAGCCAAAACCAGAGAACACAGAAGGCTGTGTCCGAACTTCAAAGCTCGGACGGAAGTTCGGACACAGCGAAGATTTTCAAAAGATTAAGCGCAGAAGGGCATGTCCGAACTTCAAAGCTCGGACGGAAGTTCGGACATGCCGAAAACCTCAGAAATCAGAAGCGAATTCAAACGAACAGAGGCACAAAAACCAATCCAAATCAACACACATTTACAAAACAACCTTGGGGGTTTAATCCATTGAAATGGCATTAAACCACATAAACCACACACAACACAAGATCAAATCAGTGAGTAAATGCAGAACCCAAACTCCCCAAGGCTGAACACACGGATCGAATCCGAAAGCCACCTACCTCGAATTAACAGCAGAGACGAAACCCGGTCTGAACAGCAGAGAATCTCAAATCCGAAACAGAGCAACCGACCACGCCGACACAGCAAGTCAGACCAAATGCAATTCCAGGATTCTGAATAACTACAACGCAGAACAATGCCAATTCAGAAACGCAAACCTAACCCAAAAACTGAAACTGCAGTCCAAACTGTAACGAAACCCTCACCTGAATCCAACGTCGAACACACAGACGGAGCCAATCGCAGCAGAGAAAGAACGGAACTGAAGCCAACGCTGAATCACAATCAGATTGGGAAAGAAATTAGAATGAGAAGAACTCAGAACCGAGGGATTAACGAACAAAGTAATCTGACAACTCTACCTCGAAGAAACCAGCAATTCGCAAGGACTAGCAATCTGCAGTGGAACCTTGACAGCAGAATAATGAGGCTTGACTGATCGAGAGAAAGAACGGCTTTGAGAGAGAAGAGAGAGAGAGCAAGGAAGAGAGGAGCGTGAACGATCGTGAGAACGTGCTTAGAAGTGAGGGTAATTAAGAAGGAAAGAAATAAAATAATAAGAGTTTATTAAGTAATCTCACCAGAATTTAAATGGGAAGGAAGAAAGACCTTTCTACCCATGTCTTTATTCAGAAGGACGTCCATGTCCTAAATCCAAATGAACCAACTTAATGAACCATAGTAACTTAAATAAAATATAACCAAATCTTGGGTTATAACAGGTAATGTGTTCTGGAATGGACCGACCTTGTGTAAGGTCGGTCGGTAAGTTCGGTCGGACCAAACTTGTAAAAAAAAACAAACAAAGTGTGGCTTAAGTAGTTAACCCTAGGGTGGTATAATGTAGGTAATCAAGGATAAGTTGGGCATTAAAACATGTCATATAACCATGTTAAACACTTAGTAAATTTGAAGTTAAGTAAGTTAATTAACCGACATTCTTAATTATGTATAGGAGTGGCCTACGGTGAAAATCAATCGAAGCAAGGACCGAGGTATGGTTTTCTTGCAGTCTGTTGCCTACCGGTTTACACCGGCTTGTGTGTTGTTTGTTTTTCTGTATGTTTATGACCTTGTAAGACTTAAGTCATGTAACGAGTTTACAGTTGTTTATATTATTGTATTGTTGAATTGTGACTCATGCCCCTTGTGTGACTAACAAGATTTAACCACATGCTGTGATTTGTTATTAAGTTCCAACAGTGAACTTCTATCGAGTGTTAACTGGGTGTGAGGAATCCGGTTGTCCGGTCACGCGTGTAAGTATGAGAGTAGATATCTGTATCAGATTCGACTCTCATAATGTTAAGATTGTTCTCCTTTATTTGGCGTTCGATCTCCCCTAGCTTCCTCCAAAGCTTACCTATTCTGACTTATGATCGGTTTAGTGGGAACATGTGTTTTGTGGTGTGTTCGAGTCACAATATCCGAACCATCTGTGACTTAAGTTACTCTTTCGACTAACTGAACGGTAATGAGTGTGTGTAACAAGCTTAACTTGAGGGTGGACCATTCTCTAGGCTTCTTATGTTGATTAACCTTCTTGGTTTGTTGTCGTGGAAATGTACTCACTATGTATGTGATGATGTGCTATGCAAAATTGTTGCTATGCCATATGTATTATGTTATGTGTTAAAATGAATGCCATGTCATCATGACAATTATTTGCGCGTATCCCGGTAGCCGATGGGCTGCGCGTTAACCATACCAGCCAAGGGTTGCTGACCCCCTCGGGGGCTCCATATTTTTATTGCAGGATGAGGATCGAGGAAGCGGAATGGCTATAGATTCTAGGCTGCAGAAATACTTTTGGTTATTTTGGATGTTGAGCCCGGGATGCGCCTGTGCTCCCGTGACGTTATATTTTGGTACTGTTTGTGTTACAGTGACGGTCGTTTACGGTTGACAGTGGAGTTAATGTGTACAGTTTACAGTGACGGTTTGTATTAAATACTCGGTATGTTGGTTATGTATATATGGTTGTTGTTACCTAATGCTCGGGAGTCTGATCATCAGACTGGTACACTTGTATTTATTCTGCCTTGTTAACCACGTAGGTGGTTGACGGCGTTGTAGCACTGAATCGTTTAGTTATTGTTTAGATTGTTTTTCCGCTGCGATTTCATTGAATGTTAAGAGTGTAGTAGGGGTGTTACAAAAGGAAAACATTTATTTTATTGATGACCAAGAGAAATGACATTAATAACAAGTTTAACCTAAGATAAAACCTACTTAAAGCTAAAAAAACAAAACAATTGTGAGAAAACATAAATGAAATACCTCAAATATTAATTACTTTGATTAATAAAGAATTAATTAAATGAAAGTAATTGATTAGAGATTAAAGAATTAAATATTCTTAAATGAGTAAAGGAGAATAACATAATATTTAAATAAACCCCAAGAAGTCGTTAGTAAACATTAACGAACACTAAACGACCTTGAGGAGGTTTTAGAAAAAAAAAAGAAATATAAATGAAAATATAATTAATCGTTTTACATCGAGAAACATGCCATAAATATTATAGAAGTGAAAAGAGGTCTTAGATACCTTATATGTTATATTGGAAAATTGGTTAAACAGTCGGACTAAAGGACGTCGCGTTTTCGCCTAAAATGGCAAAACGCAAACCAATAAGTATTAAATACTAATTAAAAGATTTTCTAAATAAAAATAATTATTATTATTTGAAATTATAAATTTGGAGTTATAAAAATGTCTGTCTCGTTATACAGGACCCCGTGCCACGAACGACATAAAAAAACGAGTGTAAGACGAGTTGGAAATGACATAGTAAAATGAAACGTTGTAAAGAAAAAAAAATGGGCCGACCAGCCAAAAGAGTGGGCCGGCCCAGTCTTTATTCGTCCACGGTGACCCCAGACCCAAAATAAAATAATAACAATGTTGAGCCACTCCTCTACTCAGCCTTATTCTTTTCACTTACGGTAATTTGCAGCCCTACTCTGTACAAGGAACTCGCGATAGTTGCAACCCTAACTCCCTCTCCTATCTCTGTCGCCGCCATTCTCATCCTTCATCTTCATTCTCTATACTCACACAATTTAAACCAGTTCATTCTCCTTCCTTCCATCATGCTTTACTCCCTTCTTTCTCGGAGACAACCACAGTCGACGAACAAGAAACGCCCAACCCTCTTCATTCTCCTCTTGTGTTCATATTTTGCGTGAAAACAAGGTAAGATTCGGGTAGTTGCGTGCGATTTTCTTTTCTCTTCGTGGCTTCATACACAAATTCGAACAAAACTTACTCTTCTTGTTCCTTCCATTCTTCAAGCGTTAGGGCCGAAAAAATTCGAAGTGAAATGCGGTGGTGAAACTACGGTTTACTTAAACCGAAAAAGAGGTACGAGTATGCTTCCCTCGGTTCTATTTTACCTCCTCCGAATTCCTCTTCTCTCCACCTTACCTTCATATTCTTTTTTATTCTCTATTTTTCCATGGTAAACCGCTGGGGGAACATTTTTTTTCCGGCCAAGTCCGAAAGCGCAAGGGAATAAAGGGGAAAATACCAACTGTCGAAGATCTAAAAATTGGGAGCTAAAGGTCCACTTTGGAGCATAAAATCGAAGGTTAACCCTCGATCTAGTATTAAACATTTTTACTCTGTTTTTTTTTTGGACCTTGAAGCCGTCGGTCTCTTGCGAAAAATATGCAGTCTTATGGACAAACTTTGTGTGAGATGTAGACTGTAGATCAGTTTCAAAATTTTGTGCTTGTGACTACAAAACTGTGAATTATAGTTGTATTTGGACATTCGAACCCAATTTTTGCTTCTGGTGAACTAAAAAAGTTGCATTATGTTATTCTGCGTTCAAATCGAATTTAAGGTTGCAATTAGGGTTTCAATTTATGAATTTAGGGATTTTGGAATCGAATTGGATGAAACCGATTTAGGGTTTCCTAAATCAGAAATTAGGGTTCTGTTGTGGAAATGAAGAATTAAGGCTTCTGAAATTGATTGGAAAAATTGAAATCGATTAGGTTTCAGTTGAGAATTTTGGGGTGGAATCGAACTGAGGCTTTTCGATGTTAGAGAATAGGGTTTTCGGTTAATAAAATAGAGTTTCTGGAAATTAAGATGAAAATTGGTCAAATTAAGGTTTTGGGAATTGATTTAGGAATTGGGGGCAGAAGCGTGATATGAAGATTCTGGAATTGGGCACACAATTTGGTCAGAATCAGAAATAGATGGATATTTAATATGGTTAAACTAAGAATCTGGTCACAATTGGGTTAGGTTAGTCAAAATTATATTAGGTTTAACATTGGTTAATTGAAACTATAATTTAAATGGGCTTAGAAGAATCCTTATTTGGGCCTAGAGGAAATAATCTAGGCATTTATTGGACTTAACCTAAGTTAGAGGTGAATGGAAACATCAATATTATATTTGTCAAACCTTAAGGGATTAATTAGTATATTGATAAATGGCAATGGAAACATCAATATTATATTTGTCCAACCTTAAAGGATTAATTAGTAAATTGGTAAATGGTAAGTGAGGGTAATGACATTTTAGTAAGTTATTAAGTGGTGGACTAAAATAGTCAAGGAATTTGTCCTATAAAACGTACTGATTTGTTAAGATATTAATGTTAGTATTAAACGTACGATAATGTATATGTATATATATATATATATTTATGTTATAACCCGCAATTCCTACCTTATATTATATCTGCTACAACGTTATTATAAAGTTGGATTTAAATCTCTTGCTGTCAGTTGGGAGTCAGACGGCACATTGTTTCATTTGTCAAGGACGAGGGAGGTCATTCGGTTAATTAATTAAGGTAATAATTGTCTGATTTATAAGGAAAGGGTTTTCCTTATTTCCATTCATTTTCTGATCATTGATATTCACGTCAGTCTATCGTGAAGAGCGTTCTCTATCGTGGTGCTGAGCGACAGTTTTCTCCCTTCCTTTCTCTCTCTAAATTCCTTCTCTGTGAGTACTGTGCTACTGCTGTGGTAATCAGATTGAAGGCCTCGTTGCTGCTGTGTTTCTCTTCTTCTTCAATCAGGTTTGTGTTGAGATAATTCTGGATTCCGATGTTGATTTTCTCCCCTACAGTTTCTAATTTCTGGTTGTGGCTGTGATGAATCTAGCGTTTGTGTTTCTGCAATTGGATCGGTGAATCGTGTGAGACTGCTACTCTACGAAGAGTTGGGAATTTTGCCCTCTCGTGTTCAGGTTCGGATTACAGAATTTTGGAACGTTGACGTTCTAGGTTTTCTTGTTTGATTGCTGATTTTGGATTGTTGAATTGTGGGGAATTCAGTGGTCTTTATTCGTGTCTGGCTGCTAAGTTGTTCGGACTGCGCTGTTGATTCATACGTTGAGTTCCTTCTGCTAATCGAAGTAGGTGGTTACTCGATTCGGTTTGGAAGTTCAGCCATGGGGTTTGCAAGGTCTTATTGTCTTGTTTGGATGCGTTTCTGTTTGTGTTGTGTTTGATTGCGTTTTGGAATGGCTAAAACCCCCATGGTCTCTCTGTATTTATGACTGATTTGGTGTGGTGTTCTGAATTGGCGATTCGTGGTGTCGAATTGCGTTGTTTTTCTGCTCTGTTCGTTTCTGAAATCTGCAGTTTCGTACTGTCCGAACTTCCGTCCGAGCTTTGAAGTTCGGACAGTGTGTTTTGCCTTTCTGATTTTCAAAGTTCAGGGTATGTCCGAACATCTGTCCGAACTTAGATGTTCGGACACACCCTCAGATTCTCCTCTGTTTTTAGCTCGACCTGTGTCCGAACTTTGACGTCCGGGACAAAGGTCGGACCTTCCGCGTAAGTTTTTCTGTAAACTGTCCGAACATCAGTCCGAACATTGATGTTCGGACATTCTGAAATGTTCTGTTGATTTCAAATCGACTTGTGTCCGAAACATTGATGTCCGGACACAAGTTCGGACATTTGACTATTCTGGTTTCTGAGTCTCGACTTGCGTCCGAACTTCGACGTCCGGACACAAGTTTGGACACTGCTCTGTTTTCTGCATAGCTTCTCCGTCTGAACTCCGATTAGGACGCCGTTTGTGGTGTTGGACTTCTCTAAGTTCCTACAACTGTATTATAAGTGTTTCGGCATGGTTTCATGCAAGGTTGCTTCTAATTTGCAAACCTTCTGTTTTGGGGCACTTTACTCTGTTTCTGAGCCGTGAATGGCTGGGTCGAGCTATCCGTGGTATACCATGTGAAACGGTAGGATTCGGTACTCTCCCATACGAAACTCGAACACCAAGGGTTATAGTGGTTCGGCCAATAATCCGGCCTACGTCCACTTCTAGACAGAGCTATTATTCATTCTGTGGTTTACAACATTAGAGAGCTTTTGGGATGTGAGCTCCCTTTTCTAACTTGAGTCCTTTACAAATGAGCCCTTCTACTCTATTTATAGACTTTCTATTACTAAGTTTCCCCTTTTGCCCTATACATGTGATGGTATTACATAAACATAACTATCAGTCCTTTTACGGGTAGTCTCTCCGGACTGGAAAACCGCTTCCGTATTGGACTAACTCTTCCGGACGTCACTTTGACAATAATCCCTCCGGTAGTAGTGGCTTCCATCGATAGGCCATCCGATAATTGGCCTCCGGTAGACTCTCTTGGAGATCCTTCCGCATCGGGGCCTTTCGGTAGCAGGCCTTCCGACAATTGGTCTCCGATAGTAGTCCTTCCGCTAGCAGGCCTTCGGTAGACGTTTGACCTTCCGCATGGTATATTCATACCATTACATCAGTCCCACAAGTTCTACTTTTTAACACTAAAAAGTGGAACTTATAAAAAGAAGATAAAATTTACACTTTGTACTCTTTTCTTTTCTACTATATATCTCCTAGTCCCACAAGTTCTTTTCTTTTGCCTAAAAAGGAAATGAACTTAAAAACTGTAGCCTATGTAAGTGCTTGTCTTCTGGAAACAAAGAAGTCCCACTTGTCCCGAGGGCGATGAAGTCCCACTTGTTCTCCTGAGAAAAGGTCTCCGTCCCTTGACCGTGCCATAATAAGAAATCCAAAGATCTGGAATTGAAGGGCCATAATAATCCCAGAAGGCCATAATAATTCCCGAAGACCATAATAATTCCAGAAGACCAATAATCCCAGAAGACCATAATAATCTCAAGAAGTCCGAGATAATAATAATAAATGGGATATTACTTCATAATCAGATTCCCGCTTGAATCACTTTATTCCTTGGACCTGCATACCTAAATTTAACAGACTAAAAGATATTTGTCTCTTGGGCTGCCCGGAGCGACCGGACTCCCAAGAGTTTTTGTTAGTTAGAGTATATAATCACGGGGATAAAAAACCCAAATATACAGCCTATAGGTTTTTTAGAGCAGCCTTCTAAGTACATGGATAGCACAAGTCTGAAGTGAACAAAGGGAATTACTATAAATTCTATTACTTCCCAAAAGTTGGAGATTCTTATAATGAAGAATTTCATACTGCTTTTTTTGTTTTTTGTTTTTTTTTTTTTTTTGCCAAGGTCTCTTTTGGTAACCCTTAGTTACACTTTTGCTTTCTCACTCTACCACTGTACACATGGTGAGATCGTCGGTTTATCACCCTACCGACTTTGAGCCGGTGAGATCGTCGAATTAACACTCTACTGCCAGGACGCTGACAGTGAGATCGTCGGATGAATTACACTACCATCGTTGATGGTAGATCGTCGGATACAAAACACTCTACCATGGCCAATGGTGAGATCGTCGGATACATTCTTTTTCTTTCTTTTCTTTTCTCAAGACTCACTGGTCTTGGTTTTAAGTAAATCAAAAAATGATTTAACATATTTCTTATTTTGTTTGAAAACTTTGCATATCTTTACCAGAGGGTGATCAATCCCCTAGTGAAAAAAGAATTTCGTAAACTCTCAATCGTCAAAAGAAATGTCCCAATTAAACATTTAAAAGGGTCGATTATTTTTACCTGTGAAACAATAGTATCGGTGGAGTGACAGTACCGATGGGCATCAAATTGCTACCGACGAATCCATCGGGCCAACACTTTCTTCCTTGGCTGCTACCGACAAATAATTTCTGACAACAGTCGGTGGTATTTCTAACTTGGTACGGGAAGATTGCCAGCCCACTGACCTCCACATAAGTATTGAGCGCAGAATCCTTCGTATTACTTTGCTGAAGGTTATCGCTGCTGTAATTGTTTGAACTCTGAAGACTATCCCAATGTTATACCGGTAGGGTCAAAATGTTTACCGGGCCTTTCATTGCTATCGGTGGCGCGTGGTGTGCTGAGCGCTCTGCAAGGATGGATCAGCTTTCTGTCCTTTTCATCTTCCAAAAAATTTTCTTCAACTCAATACTGAAAATATTAAATGTTTCTATCGGTAGTTCACCACTGTATTTTGTTGACGCCAGATTCGCCATATGCATCAGTTGGTTTCTTATTTTTCCACTCCGACATATCCTCACGTGATATTAAAACTTCAACCGGGAGGATATCAAAACTTCAAACGGAGAGGATATCAAGACTTCTACCGGAGAGGAATCCAAAACTTCTATCGGAGGGAATTCAAAATGTCTACCGGAGAGGAATTCAAAATATCTACCGGAGAGGAATTCGCTTCTCCTTCAGGCGCTTTAGGTTGCTTTTGGGATTTTGAGATTGTTCCTTGGATGAAGCGCTTGCCTCCGGAGGGGAAAGATGTGCCTTGGGTTTAGTTTTTAGGTTACCGGAAATCTTAGACTGGGCTTGGGTTTGACTTGTATGCTTCAGGCTTACTTTTGCTGGCTCGATCTCACCGGTGTGATACCTCTGTGTAGTGCTGTCATTTTTCCCAGTTTGCTCAGATTTGGTGAAGCATTCTGCTCCCCTTGCTCCGATAACACATTTCCGGTAATAACCTTTTCCAAGATTTGTCTACCGTCTAAAGGATACGAATTTGTCTCTGTTTGTAAATCCCTTACGGAACCATCATTTTGTCTATCCCTACTCTTCGATACCAATTCACTTGATGGAACTATGAACTTCACGGAAGTTTTATCTTGAACTGACAGGTGTGATCGGCGAGAATCGTGTGAATTTAGCCTTACTTTCTTTGCCACTAGCTCCTTCTGCGGAAGTGGGGAGTTGCTGCCAGTAAAAGCGATAATTTGTTACCGGTGGGGAGAGGTCGGGTGGTAACGACAACTTGGTTCTTACGGAGATATGACGTGTGTTTCAGGGGAAACCCCCAACCTTTATATGGAGATAACGAGTTACCACCGGTGGAGACTTCAATTTACTACTGGTGAAAATCTCAATTTGCTACCGGTGGAAACGAGAAGTTTTCTACTTGCTATACTACTTTCTCAAGGCTTTCTTCCACAGATGCTATTCCCTGTCGAGATATCACCGATAGAGTCACTTCACATGTGCGTTCTGTTCTATCCCAAAAAGGACAATAGGCTCTGTCTCTGTGCTTCCGGTAGCGCCAGAACTTTTGTAGATGATTCTCTTTTTTTAAAAAAAACTATTTTCCTCCGGAAGTCGAGTGATAACAGAGCATGAATTCCCCCGGGCCTAGCAGACTGCTTCCGAGATTCAGACTATAAGTGACTACCGATACTTTCAACAAAATGCTCATGCTTCTGGCTTCATCCCCTCTTTATTCTTTTACGGTAGCCAATATAACCACAGACGTCATTAGAGCTGTAATTCCAATAGCCCCATATGGATGACATATAGATTCAACGTTTCTGGAATGCATGGGGTTTCCCTCAGCTCGGCATGTACACAAATGAATTCGCACAGCAGCACCAGCGATTCTCACAACAAAACATAAGGAAGAATGCAAGTTAGAGGGAATTTCATATTGTAGTAACCGTGATAGTGAGCATGTAACTGACTGAAAATAGAAAACAAGATTCCTAAAGCACACATAGCCTGGCACTATTGAAGCAAGGACATTATAACTTTTTGGCTGAAACAATTGTTGGAACATGCTCCATATACAGCAGCGAGGTTTAACACGACATGAGTAAGAATGACTATAATTTAGAAACGGTAAACTGAAGCAGGACAAATCGGGAGCAAATAGGGTGCACAATTCCACCATTCTTTATCTTAAAAATACTGTACAATCTAGAAAATGAAGTATGTTTCACAGATGGTGCAGTTTTTGCTGGGTAAAATATTGCTAGGTTTAGCCTGATAAAGAAAGTAGTAACGATGTTCAAATTTGGAGGGGTAAACAGTGGTTGTGTTGGGATGAAGCTGGTCAAAACTGTCATTCTCAGCTTTGGACAGTAAAAACAGAATTGTTACAAGTAGGAGCAGTAAAAAGGAGCAATGCTTGGGTACGAATTCTTGAGTTACGAAGCAAAATATTGCATAAAATGAAGCGTCTGAGCAGCAGTGATTATAGAGGAAAATGAGTATAAACAAAAGCGTAAAAGGCCACCGAAAAACTAAATAGAGAGAAAACCGATAATAATTTGTACTGTATAAATTGTACCGGTGTAATCACAAGGGCACACATGGTCGTACTGAACAGATTTAGATTTAATGAGGTTATATTATTGCCTTAATTAAATACGGAAATCAGAGGAGTAAATAGCGGTTCTCTCAAAAGATCGTTGGAGCTTGCTTGTTAAACGGTAGAGAAAATTATAGGAGGAGAAATGTTACCGGTAGAGAGAAATTACCGGAGAGCATCAATTATCGCAACCGAATGTCTTGGGATAATCGATCGATTTCAATCAAGCCGGGAATAAGCGTTATCGATCATCGCCTGGCGACGATTTTCTCCTGCTGGAAGGATGGTGATCGACTGTTTGCCTGCGGTGAACACCGTGTGGTCCACCTTTCCATAGCGATTTGTGAACAATCTAATCGAACTGAGATTGTTTACCGTTTACTCGCAACTTTGAATCCTAAGCTCCCGTTTTCATCTTCGTCAGAGATCTCGGAAGATTTCCTTCACACCAGCCTTGCAGTTGATTTCTTGATAACTCTTAGATTTTCGCCTCTTGGCGGACGTTGACGGACTCCGCAACTGTTGTTTCCTTGTCAATGTCGTGACAACCTTCGAGTTCTTGATCGTAGGTGTTGAATTCCAACGATAAGCTAGATAACTCTCTAGTTTTTGTGAACGTGGTGAAATCATGGTTGCCTTACGGATTGCTTTTGTCTAATGCGCTCTCTCATCACCGATCTCTTTTCATATTCCAAGATCGTCGAGAATCGATTCTTACCGGTAATGAAGAACTAGCCCCTCGCTCCAAACGCCAGTTCCGATGATGATTCTCTCAAAGCTCTCTCGCTGTGAGTTTGTGATTTTTGTCGAGATCCCTTCTTTCGATCTCATTCTGAAAGAGGATTTGCATTCCCTTGACTGAATCGTGCATCTCGGATGTTCGACGTCATTGGCCATTGCATCCTCGTACCTCAAGATCATCGCTCATAATCTCTTCAAAGATGTAGTAGGCCGGTTGAATTCTTCATGGTGTCCTAAATCACGTGGACGAACCGTGGTTTTTGATCTTACAAAGATTTTTTGAGGCTTCGAGGCTCTCCACTCCATAGATTTTACTGAGGATACTGGAGATTACAATGAATGACCTCGACGAACTTTTGGTTGAATCGTCAGTTTGGATCAAAGATGAGTAAGAACGTGGTTGAATCGTGGTTGATGTTCGTTCCCACAGACGGCGCCAAATGAAACGGTAGGATTCGGTACTCTCCCATACGAACTCGAACACCAAGGGTTATAGTGGTTCGGCCAATAATCCGGCCTACGTCCACTTCTAGACAGAGCTATTATTCATTCTTTGGTTTACAACATTAGAGAGCTTTTGGGATGTGAGCTCCCTTTTCTAACTTGAGTCCTTTACAAATGAGCCCTTCTACTCCTATTTATAGACTTCTATTACTAAGTTTCCCCTTTTGCCCCTATACATGTGATGGTATTACATAAACATAACTATCAGTCCTTTTACGGGTAGTCTCTCCGGACTGGAAAACCGCTTCCGTATTGGACTAACTCTTCCGGACCGTCACTTGACAATAATCCCTCGGTAGTAGTGGCTTCCATCGATAGGCCATCCGATAATTGGCCTCCGGTAGACTCTCTTGTAGATCCTTCCGCATCGGGGCCTTTCGGTAGCAGGCCTTCCGACAATTGGTCTCCGATAGTAGTCCTTCCGCTAGCAGGCCTTCGGTAGACGTTTTGACCTTCCGCATGGTATATTTCATACCATTACATCAGTCCCACAAGTTCTACTTTTTAACGTAAAAAGTGGAACTTATAAAAGAGATAAATTTACCATTTGTACTCGTTTTTTTCTACTAAGATCTCCTAGTCCTGGTTCTTTTTCCTTTTGCCTGAAATGAACTTAAAAACTGTAGCCTATGTAAGTGCTTGTCTTCTGGAAACAAAGAAGTCCACTGTCCCGAGGGCGATGAAGTCCCACTTGTCTCTGAAAAAGTCTGTTCCGTCCCTTGACCGTGCATAATAAGAAATCCAAAGATCTGGAATTCGAAGGGCCATAAAATCCAGAAGGCCATAATAATTCCGAAGACCATAATAATTGAAGACCATAATAATCCCAGAAGACCTATTTCAAGAAGTCCGAGATATAATAATAAATGGGATTACTTCTAATCAGATCCCGCTTGAATCACTTTTCCTGATCTGCATACCTAATTAACAGACTAAAAGATATTGGTCTCTGGGCTGCCCGGAGCGACGGACTTCCCAGAGTTTTTTGTTAGTTAGAGTATTAATCACGGGGATAAAAAACCCAAATATACAGCCTATAGGTTTTTAGAGCAGCCTTTCTAAGATAAATGGATACACCAGTTTTGAAGTGAACAAAGGGAATTACTATAAATTCTATCCTTCCCAAAAGTGGAGATTCTTATAATGAAGAATTTCATACTGCTTTTTTTGTTTTTTTTTTTTTTTTTTTTTTTGCCAAGGTCTCTTTTGGTAACCCTTAGTCACTTTTGCTCATCTACAACTGTAACATGGGAGATCGTAGGTTTATCACCCTACCGACTTTGAGCGGTGAGATCGCGAATAACACTCTACTGCAGGACGCTGAGTATGAGATCGTCGGTCGAAACACTGTTTTGGGCCTTTATTGCATTTGAGTGTTTTAGAGCCTTGCGTTATTAGGTAGTAATACGCGGCATGTAATACCCTTAACTCTTAGGCCGGTTTAGGGGGTGTTACATTTAGTGGTATCAGAGCCAGGTTCGGCTTTCTTTAGGGTCTGTGGTTGTGTTTGCTTGTGTTAGATTCAGTTAGGCAGTTGTTGAAGTCTGAGTCAGTTCTGACAAGTTTTGGATTTGTGAATCTCAGAATGCCTCCTCGTAGGACACCAGTGACCCCTCAGGGAGATGCTACAGAGGCAGTGCAGCAGTTTGTGGCGCAGTTGATGCAGACGATGGCTGCAGCTGCTGGGGGAGCTGGTGGAGGAGCTGGTGGAGCAGGCCCAGCAGGGCGAATGCTGTGGGAGGCCGAGTTAGAGCCCTCCAGGAGTTCATGAAGCTAAAGCCGCCTTCCTTCGATGGCTGTGGTGATCCTCAGGAGGCGAGCCACTGGATTACTGAGGTGGAGGACCTGCTCAGAGTGATGGGCCGGAGGATGATCAGAAGGTGGATTTCGCCACGTTCCTCTTTAATGGGGAGGCGAAGGAGTGGTGGCACATGGTGATGGGTAGACACCCCAGCCTTGGACCTGGGATCAGTTCTGCTTGGAGTTCAACAAGCAGTTCTATCCGGATGTCTACAAGGATCAGAGAATCAATGAGTACAATCGGCTGCGTCAAGGGAGAGACATGTCAGTCGAGGAGTACGTAAGGAAGTTCGTGACTCTCTCGAAGTATGCTCCGGAGCCAGATGAGCATAGGAAGGCCCGTAAGTGTGAGAGTGGGCTCAGACCAGATATCAGGTCCGCTGTGACACCTCTTCGTCACGGACCTTCAGGGATGTGGCAGATGTTGCTTTGCTGGTAGAGGCCGACATCAAGGGCAGACAGGCTGGCAAGGACCACAAGGGGAAGAGGCGTGCTGAAGAGCTCAGAGGAAGGAGGCTGCCCCTCCTCAGAAGAAGCAGTCCTATGGAGATCGCCGGGAGCTTCTTCATCTTCGTCAGCTGGGGCGAAGTGTGGTCTTGTGGTCACTCCCATCCTGGTAGGGAGTGCTACAAGAAGACTGGTGCCTGATTTAAGTGCGGGTCGATGGAGCACCAGATTGCTCAGTGCCCTCAGGCATCCGATAGAGGCTCAGGAGATAGAGGCACCGGTTCAGATTCAGGGGCGAGGTCCGACCAGAAGAAGCCTCAGACTCAGGCCCGAGTGTATGCTATGGCGGGGAGAGCGTGATCGTGCTGGTGATCGCATCGTCTCAGGTATCCTCCAGATCCATTCTCAGGATATATTTTGTCTGTTTGACTCTGGAGCTACACACTCCTTTATCTTCTGCGATTTGTTGGGTAGACTTGAATTGACTGCTGTGCCTATTGAAGTAGATTTATGTGTGAGTAGTCCTTTGGGTGGGATTGCTCCTTGCATTCTTGATTCTGTGTGTAAGGCATGTCCCATAGTAGTTCGGGATAAGACCTTTGTGCTGACCTTATCCCGATGCGGATGACCTATTTTGATGTGATCTTGGGCATGGATTGGCTGGCAGAGCACCATGCCCATATAGACTGTGCAGCGAGGAGAGTAGTGTTTGAATTGCCAGGCGGGAGCCGTTTTGTCTTTGCTGGGAATGCAGTCCCGTGTGCGCCTATGATTGTGTCTGCGATGCAGGCAGCCAGCTTCTTGAGGAAGGGCTGCCAGGGGTTCTTGTGCTATCTGTCAGAGGTGCGTGAGGGATCTAGCTTGGAGAGCATCCCGATCGTCAGAGAGTTTCCTGAGGTCTTCCAGGATGACGTGCCCGGACTTCCACCAGTGAGGGAGGTGGAGTTCACGATTGACTTAGCGCCAGAGACTCAGCCCATCTCTAGGGCCCCGTACCGTATGAGTCCGGCGGAATTGAAGGAGCTGAAGGTTCAGCTTCAGGAGTTACTGGATAAGGGCTTCATTCGCCCTAGTGTTTCGCCTTGGGGAGCGCCAGTGCTATTTGTGAAGAAGAAGGATGGGACTTTCAGATTGTGTATCGACTATAGGGAGCTGAATAAGGTGACCATCAAGAACCGCTATCCCCTTCCGCGTATTAACGATTTGTTTGACCAGTTGGCGGGCGCCATAGTGTTCTCCAAGATCGACCTTCGTTCAGGCTACCATTAGTTGAGGATTAAGGCCGAAGATGTGCCTAAGTCCGCTTTTAGGACTCGTTATGGTCATTACAAGTTCCTGGTCATGCCGTTTGGTTTGACTAATGCTCCCTCAGTCTTCATGGATATGATGAACCGGGTTTTCAAACCCTATCTGGATCAGTTTGTGGTTGTCTTTATAGACGACATCTTGGTGTACTCCAAGAGTGCAGGGGAGCATGAGGAGCATCTGAGGATTGTTCTGCAGACGTTGAAGGATCGTGAGCTGTATGCTAAGCTGAAGAAGTGTGACTTTTGGCTTGATCGTGTGTGGTGTTCTTGGGACATGTAGTCTCGAAGGACGGTATCTTAGTGGATCCTGAGAAGATTAGAGCAGTTATGGAGTGGGCGAGGCCCACGAATGTTGCAGAGATCCGTAGCTTCCTTGGGCTAGCTGGGTACTATAGGAAGTTTGTAGAGGGTTTTTCTAAGATCGTATCCCCGCTGACCCGTCTGTTGAGGAAGGAGATCAAGTATGAGTGGAGCGAGGCTTGCGAGCAGAGCTTCCAGGAGGTTAAGAAGAGGTTGATGACAGCACCGATTCTGACTCTGCCATCTGGGACCGAGGGATTTGAGGTCTTCTGTGATGCGTCCCATAAGGGACTAGGTTGTGTTTGATGCAGCAAGGTAAGGTAGTGGCTTATGGCTCTCGGCAGCTTAAGCCTTATGAGAAGAACTACCCTACCCATGATCTAGAGTTGGCAGCGGTGGGTTTTCGCGCTGAAGATTTGGAGGCATTATCTGTATGGAGCATCGTGTAAGGTTTACACGGACCACAAGAGTCTCAAGTATTTGTTCACTCAGAAGGAGCTGAACTTGAGACAAAGGAGGTGGTGGAGCTACTTCACGACTATGATTTAGAGATCCTCTACAACCCTGGTAGAGCGAACGTTGTGGCAGACGCTTTGAGTCGGAGAGGTGCTCCGGGTGTGGCCTGTGCTTTGACAGGAGTTAGAGGTCCGCCTTAGAGCTTCAGCGTATGGGCGTTTGGGTAGTCAGACCAGCCAGTGCCAGTGTGATAGCAGCGCTTCAGGTTCAGTCTTCGTTGGTCGACAGGGTCCGGGTTGGTCAGGAGTCAGATTCAGCTTTGTGTCGGATCAGAGAGGGGCTGTCTGCAGATCAGAGTTCAGACTTCAGTGTCTCTAGTGATGGGTGTCTGCGTTTCAGAGGTCGAGTGTGTGTGCCAGACGACGCAGTTCTGCGTAAAGAGATCCTTCAGGAGGCTCATGGAGCGCCATAATCAGTTCACCCGGGAGGGGTGAAGATGTATCGGGATCTCAGAGAGTCATTCTGGTGGTCAGGGATGAAGCGGGACATCTCTGAGTTTGTTTCGAAGTGCCAGACCTGTCAGCAGGTGAAGGCTGAGCACCAGAGGCCAGCGGGTTTGCTTCAGCCCCTTACCGTTCCTGAGTGGAAGTGGGAGAGTGTGGGGATGGACTTCGTCATGGGGTTGCCTAGGACTCCTTCGGGCTGTGACGCTGTGTGGGTGATAGTCGATCGATTGACTAAGTCTGCCCATTTTCTGCCTGTGAGGAAGACTTTCAGTTTGGAGCGTTTGGCTCGTCTGTATCTAGATGAGATAGTGAGGCTGCATGGTGTGCCTACTACTATAGTTTCTGATCGTGACCCGCGCTTTGTTTCGAGATTCTGGCGCAGTTTGCATAAGGCCTTGGGTACGAACTTGGCGTTCAGTTCAGCCTACCATCCTTAGTCGGATGGCCAGACAGAGAGGACTAATCAGGTCCTGGAGGACATGCCTCGCGCATGTGTCCTGGATTTTGGAGGTAGCTGGGATCAGCATGTGACCTTGATTGAGTTCGCCTACAACAACAGCTTTCAGGCGAGCATTGGTATGGCTCCGTTTGAAGCGTTGTATGGTAGGAGGTGCAGGTCTCCCATCTGTTGGGATGACCTGTAGGAGAGGGTCTTGGTTGGATCTGAGTTGGTGCAGGGTGCAGTAGAGAAGATCAGGATGATTCGGGAGCGTTTGCTTGTTGCCCAGAGTAGACAGAAGTGTTATGCAGACTAGAGGCGCAGGCCGCTTGAGTTTGATGTTGGTGATCACGTCTATCTACGAGCGTCGCCGGTCAGAGGCATAGTGCGGTTTAGGAAGCGTAAGAAGCTTAGCCCGAGGTTTGTAGGACCTTTTGAGATTCTAGAGAGGATGGCCCTGTGGCTTATCATCTGGCTTTACCTCCATCCTTGTCTGCTGTCCACAGTGTTTTTCATGTTTCGATGTTGAGGAAGTACCTGCATGATCCATCTCATGTAATCGACCATAGTCAGCTTCAGTTGAGAGAGGACTTCAGTTATGAGGCGGTGCCTACCCGTATTTTGGCTAGAGACGTTCGTCAGCTCCGTAGTAAGACCATGCCTATGGTTAAGGTTCAATGGTCTGATCAGTCAGAACGTGAAGCAACTTGGGAGCTCGAGGACGAGCTACGCACCAAGTTTCCCTCCCTATTCGAGCAGTAAGGTGAGTCAATTTCGAGGACGAAATTCTTTTAAGGGGGAGGTGATGTTATAACCCACAATTCCTACCTTATATATATCTGCTACAACGTTATTCTAAAGTTGGATTTAAATCTTTTGCTGTCAGTTGGGACGTCAGCGACATTGTTTCATTTGTCAAGGACGAGGAGGTCATTCGGTTAATTAATTAAGGTAATTAATTGTCTGATTTCTAAGGAAAGGGTTTCCATATTTCCTATTCATTTTCTGATCATTGATATTCACGTCAGTCTATCGTGAAGAGCGTTCTCCATCGTGGTGCTGAGCGACAGTTTTCTCCCTTCCTTTCTCTCTCTAAATTCCTCCTCTGTGAGTACTGTGCTACTGCTGTGGTGATCAGATTGAAGGCCTTGTTGCTGCTGCGTTTCTCTTCTTCTTCAATCAGGTTTGTGTTGAGATAATTCTGGATTCCGATGTTGATTTTCTCCCCTGCAGTTTATGATTTCTGGTTGTGGCTGTGATGAATCCAGTGTTTGTGTTTCTGCAATATATCAGTGAATCGTGTGAGACTGCTACTCTACAAAGAGTTGGGAATTTTGCCCTCTCGTGTTCAGGTTCGGATTACAGAATTTTGGAACGTTGACGTTCTAGGTTTCCTTGTTTGATTGCTGATTTTGGATTGTTGAATTGTGGGAATTCAGTGGTCTTTATTCGTGCCTGGCTGCTGGGTTGTTCGGACTGCGCTTGTTGATTCATACCGTTGAGTTCCTGCTGCTAATCGAGGTAGGTGGTTACTCGATTCGGTTTGGAAGTTCAGCCATGGGGTTTGCAAGGTCTTATTGTCTGGTTTGGATGCGTTTCTGTTTGTGTTGTGTTTGATTGCGTTTTGGAATGGCTAAACCCCCATGGTCTCCTGTATTTATGACTGATTTGGTGTGTGTTCTGAATTGGCGATTCGTGGTGTCGAATTGCGTTGTTTTTCTGCTCTGTTCGTCTTCTGAAATCTATAGTTTTTGCACTGTCCGAACTTCCGTCCGAGCTTTGAAGTTCGGACAGTGTGTTTTGCCTTTCTGATTTTCAAAGTTCGGGGTATTGTCCGAACATCTCTCCGAACATAGATGTTCGGACACACCCTCAGATTCTCCTCTGTTTTTAGTTCGACCTGTGTCCGAACTTTGACGTCCGGACACAAGGTCGAACCTTCCGCGTTAGTTTTTCCGTAAACTCGTCCGAACATCAGTCCGAACATTGATGTTCGGACATTCTGAAATGTTCTGTCTGATTTCAAATCGACTTGTGTTCGAACATTGATGTCCGGACACAAGTTCGGACATTTGACTATTCTGGTTTCTGAGTCTCGACTTGCGTCTGAACTTCGACGTCCGGACACAAGTTCGGACACTGCTCTGTTTTCTGCATAGCTTCTCCGTCTGAACTCCGATTGGGACGCCGTTTGTGGCGTTGGACTTCTCTAAGTTCCTACAACTGTATTATAAGTGTTTCGGCATGGTTTCATGCAAGGTTGCTTCTATTTTTGCAAACCTTCTGTTTGGGGCACTTTACTTTGTTTCTGAGCCGTGAATGGCTGGGTCGAGCTATTCCGTGGTATACCATGTAGACGTCGTTCTGAGTGTGGGTCATTCCCTTTCTGTTCTGTGGGGTTGACGAACCCTTTGGCTCTTTCAAGTCATTTCTGCGTTGTCGAGAGACCTGTTATGGTCTATGGGTCTTCGACCCTTCTGAGTGTGTGCATTGTACTGTGTCCCCTATCTGTTTGTGAACACTGCTTACTTCTGAATTGGGAACTCTCATGTTCCATTCTGCATTTTGTTTCAGTAATACTCTGCTTATTTTAAGAGCTATTGTTTTGTGCTAATCTCTGCTTCTCTTCTGATTTCAATTGTTTTGAGTGACCTTACTGATGATGGTCGCTGCTTACTGGGCATAGTTGTGTGCCCACTCCCCTACTTTTAACATTTTTGCAGATTGATCAGCAAGGATCACTTATTCAGTTTCTGGAGCTTAGCTTATGTTACAGCTCATTTGTTATTTGATATTCTTACTCAGACTCGTAGCCTTCGGGCCTTACTCTGTTTTAGACCTCTGTTTCTGTTAGGATCTGTAATTGGGATTTCGTGTTGCTTCCGCTGTAATTGAGTACTCTGGTTTATAATGATTATGGAAACTCTGTTTTGGGCCTTTATTGCATTTGAGTGTTTTAGAGCCTTGCGTTATTAGGTAGTAATACGCGGCGTGTAATACCCTTAACTCTTAGGCCGGTTTAGGGGTGTTACATTTAGTGGTATCAGAGCCAGGTTCGGCTTTCTTTAGGGTCTGTGGTTGTGTTTGCTTGTGTTAGATTCAGTTAAGGCAGTTGTTGAAGTCTGAGTCAGTTCTGACAAGTTTTGGATTTGTGAATCTCAGAATGCCTCCTCGTAGGACACCAGTGACCCCTCAGGGAGATGCTGCAGAGGCAATGCAGCAGTTTGTGGCACAGTTGATGCAGACGATGGCTGCAGCTGCTGGGGGAGCTGGTGGAGGAGCTGGTGGAGCAGGCCCAGCAGGGGCGAATGCTGTGGGAGGCCGAGTTAGAGCCCTCCAGGAGTTCATGAAGCTAAAGCCGTCTTCCTTCGACGGCTGTGGTGATCCTCAGGAGGCGAGCCACTGGATTACTGAGGTGGAGGACCTGCTCAGAGTGATGGGCTCGGAGGATGATCAGAAGGTGGATTTCGCCACGTTCCTCTTTAGGGGGAGGCGAAGGATGTGGTGGCGCATGGTGATGGGTAGACACCCCCAGCCTTGGACCTGGGATCAGTTCTGCTTGAGTTCAACAAGCAGTTCTATCCGGATGTCTACAAGGATCAGAGAATCAATGAGTACAATCGGCTGCGTCAAGGGAGAGACATGTCAGTCGAGGAGTACGTGAGGAAGTTCGTGACTCTCTGAAGTATGCTCTGGAGCCAGATGAGCATAGGTAGGCCCGTAATTTTGAGAGTGGGCTCAGACCAGATATCAAGTCCGCTGTGACACCTCTTCGTCACCGGACCTTCAGGGATGTGGCAGATGTTGCTTTGCTGGTAGAGGCCGACATCAAGGGCAGGCAGGCTGGCAAGGACCACAAGGGAGTAGTCGTGCTGAAGAGCCTCAGAGGAAGGAGGCTTGCCCCTC
>CM041781.1:120210065-120234969 GCA_023374045.1 Limonium bicolor | reverse complement strand
TGTATGTGTGAGCCTCGATTTTAAACCCTATCCTATGTTGATTAAATTGATTGGGATCTAGTCGGGTTTTAGGTCCTCTTATAACCTAAGATTAATAACTATGTCATAAAACAATAATTATTAAAACCTAAGCTAGCTCACTGGAACCTATTATGAGTCGCCACCTAATTTTTACCTAGATCAAATTAGGAAAGGAGAGTTCGGGTTCGGGGGCTTGATATTCGACTTATTTAGGGTTCAATTACTTTCATTACCCTTCCTAGGTCGTTTTTCCTCTACTTGGTTTATTTACGGCTTACTACAAAGTCGTTTTTAACCTAAGTGCGCGCTTCTTTTTTTTTTTTGTGTTTTTAGCATTTTTTGACAGAAAATTAAAGTGAAATTGGAAGCTACCTAAACTAGGGTTTCGGAGGCAGAATTAGGTCAAATTTTGTTTCCGTCCGTAGCCACGGACCTAATGTCCGAAGCCACGGACCCCAGTTAACCTACATAACAATAAAAGTCGAATTAAACAGAAAACAGAAAATTGTAAAGTCCGGGGCCACGGACAGGCCGTCCGTGGGCCCGGACATTATTAGAAAAACCTAATTTTTAAATTTTAAAAATCCCGCCGCCGTCCGTGGGTGTCCGAGCTTACGGACATGGAGTCCGGGACCCCGGACACGACGTCCGTGGGTGCGGACAGCCCTCGGACGGCGGCTTTGAGGCTGTTCCCGAAGGTGTTTTCGGCTCAAATTTTATGGGTGCGTAGCCTGAATGATGTACAATATGTTAGTGGTCGAAAGTTCTCAATTTGAATTCGAATTATGCACGAAACTTGGTAAACAAGTTATTGGACAGAAGCTTAAACAAACATCAATACAGAAGCATAGAGGGGTTAGTTTGAGCCCAAATTTTGAGGCAAGACAGATAATCCCGTAGAGAATTAGGGAAGTGGAGTTTCTACCTGTTTTACCTTCGGATTCACAACGTTTCTTTACACCGGGATTCGTCTAGCGCTTCGTTGATGGCAGACCCGAAAGGATTTCGAACCGGGCTTCTGGTGGTTGGTTGTTCTTGCTGTTCTTCACGTTTTGGTGGTGTTTTTGTGGGGTTTTGATGATTATTGGTGCTTTGGGAATTGGAAAACGTGTTTAGATGGTGATTTCGGGGGATTTTCGGTATGATTTGGGTGGCCGGGTGTTGGAAGACGTGAGAGAGAGAGAGGAGGCTGCCTCTTTTGACTCTCTAGGGTTCTTTAGCATGTGAGGTTCTGATTTTATCCAAAAACCTATCCCCTTATATAGACTTTCTTAAAGATAAAGAGAATCTAGTAAAAGTAAGATTTTTCGATATTTTAGTTAAGTGACTTCCCAAAGGAATTTTGCTGTGAAATTTTAAACACGTGTCAAGGATGGAAATTATGAATTTTCTGAAGTGGAATCGGATTTTTTAAATGTTGGAATATTTTTAAATTGAATTTCTTGTCAGATTCAGTCAGAAATTGCTAGAAAATTATTGAAAACTCGAAAAATCAAAATTCCAACGCCATTATGCTTAGAATGTCATCCTCTATCATGGGTTAAAATATCAAATCATTTCAAGCTGATTTGGGCATCCTTTGGAGGAGAGAGAAAGCTTATAGGAGGTCTTAGGAGCCTTTAAAGATTACCAAAACGCCCCTGAAAATGACGAAGCTGCTCCTCATGCCATGGGATGTGCCGCTCGAGCCGGAATCCCTCACTACTAGATTAAAACGCCCCTCACATCACCAGGACCTCGTGGACCCTAACCAGGGGGTCAAAATTTTGGGTATAACAGATTGCCCCCCGTCAACTAGACTTTGTAACGAAAGTGAGAAGGATAGTTGATGCTTGAGTGATACCCCAAAATTTAAAATGCTTCCAAGAACCTACATGTTACCAAAAACTGATAAGTTGTGTCGAGCTATTCTAAGGTGCTGACTACCTATAAGTAAAATGAAGTAATGTCAAGCAATTCTAAGGCGTTGACTACCTATGATATGATGTCAAACTATTCTAACGTGTTGACTGCCTATGACAAATGAGATGATGTCAAGCTATTCTAAGGTGTTGACTACCTACGAGTAAAGTGAAATGAAGCAGCGTCAAGCGATTCTAAGGCGTTGACAACCTAAAATGTGGAAATAATGTCATGCGATTCTAAGGCGTTGACAACCTAAAATGTGGAAATGAGATAATGTCAAGCGATTCTAAGGTGTTGACAACCTAAAATGTGGAAATGAGATAGTGTCAAGCGATTCTAAGGCGTTGACAACCTAAAGTGTGAAAATGAGATAGTGTCAAGCGATTCTAAGGTGTTGACAACCTAAAATGTGATAACTAGGTGGTATGCAAATGCAAGAATGCTGAGATGTTGATGATGCTAATGATGCTGATAATGTTGATGATGCTGATGATGTTGATGATTTTGATGATGTTGATGATGCTGATGATGTTGATGATGTTGATGATGTTGATGATGCTCGGATGCTTCTGGGGGACCGAAACCCGTGCCGATGCTCCTGGCTGGACCCAATGTGGACTTATTGCCATCGCCCCCCAAGCCGGTGTGCAGGGATAACTCCTGGTAAAAACCCTGGGGACTTATTGCCTTTGCCCACCATTCGTTGATCCCAAAAATAAGTTGACATCGCAAAAGGAGGATTTATTGCCATCACCTCGCCAACTTTCTGTCGCCAGGTCTTGTGACGCGCCTGGGTAATGCAGCTAGGTCTTATGACGAGCCCATATGAATGAGATGAATGCAATGTGATTGATGAGAGTGGGTAAGCTAAAAGGTAATGCTAGGTCTTACTACGAGCCTAAGGGAATGCAACTAGGTCTTACGACGAGCCTTATGACGAGCCTAAAGGTGGGATCTAGGTCTTATGACGAGCCTAAAGGTGGGATCTAGGTCTTACGACGAGCCTAAAGGATGGTTCTAGGTCTTATGACGAGCCTAAAGGATGGTTCTAGGTCTTATGACGAGCCTAAAGGATGGTTCTAGGTCTTATGACGAGCCTAAAGGTGGGATCTAGGTCTTATGACGAGCCTAAAGGTGGGATCTAGGTCTTATGACGAGCCTAAAGGATGGTTCTAGGTCTTATGACGAGCCTAAAGGATGGTTCTAGGTCTTATGACGAGCCTAAGGGAATGTGACTAGGTCTTATGGCGAGCCTAAAAATGGTTCTAGGTCTTATGGCGAGCCTAAAAATGGATCTAGGTGAAAGTCAGTAAAATGTATGATGGGTCTAAATGGATGTAGAAGGATTAGGGTTTATGTCAAACCTGGAGATGGTAGGGCTCAAGACGGGCCTGTGGATGTTTGAGTGTGAAGGTAGGGCTTAGGACAGGCCTGAGGAATTTTGATGTGGAGGACGGGCCTGAGGGAATTTGATGTGGAGAAAGGGCTTAGGACGGGCCTGAGTGGTATGAGAAGGGTTTGAATCCTTTGGGTTTCTGGCTTTTGGGCCTCAATCGGTGTCATTGTTGCAATTGTTGGGACCAACAATTGCCCCCAGTATTTTCCTTAAGGCAATCTGAGTTCTTTGGAATTTTTGGCAATCGATCGGAACGATCGATTGCCCCCAGTATTTTCTTTGATTAATTGTGCAAAACAAATCTCATTCTCACAAGGTCAAGGTTTATCTTGTTGTGGTGCTTTCTATCCTACACTCAAAGTGTTTAATGCTTGCACTCACGCTCTCCTTTTGGACAAAACATCTCGACCATTGAACTTGACATTTGTTAGATTTACGCGTTCAACCTGTTACTTTCACATGATTGGATACACAACTACTAGGTCGGAAGTCTTTTAAGCTTATAACGTGGCTATGGGGTGTGATGAATGACAACAGGGTTATGGAGGGATGTTTAAGATATGTGGAGCTTTAAGGGTGACCAAAGCTGCAACTTGCACCGTCTCTCGGACTTGTCTTCTTTGCCTTGAAGTCATTTGGCTACTTCGTGATGACTTCGCTTGGGACTTGGAACTTTTGGGTTGTTCCTTGCATCTTCTTTCTTTTTTCCGATTTTGGATTTCTTTGAGGCTTTTCAAGTTTGCCCTTCTTTGAATCTCCTTTCCTTCGGGGTTCTTGTGTTTCCCGGTTTTGAACTTCGAGAGCTGTTTTTAATGTTAGCTTATTTGGATCCTGTGTCACTTTGGGACCATTTGCGGATCGTTTCGTCATGCTGGTAGCAGTTTTGCTTCTTTGGACTTGTGAAGTTGCTGTTCGGAAGTCGGGCTCCTTGCTTCCTTTGGTCACCGGGTCGGTTATTCATCATTGGCTGGCTTGTTTGTGGAGTTTGTAGTGTTATAAAAGAGGTCATACATGAAAGGCTCAGGGGGTGCCTAGGGTGTAATGTCAGGGTTCACAAGCTTTTGGCTGTGTGGTGCTGTTTCCTAGGTGCTTCGTCATCCCTAATAGTTGTGTATCCGTTCTTTGTTACTTTTCACAGGTTTAATCGTAAATTTACAAATTATCTCCTTCGGTCGGAGTCATGTCGTTTACCTTGCCTTTGAATGTGACCTTTCTGGAGTCGTGTAAAAATGACACGCTCTTTCGCTCTTGGTTTTACCGCTCAAGGCACTCTCGCGAAGTGTACACTCAGAGACTTGTTTGCACATTTAAACAAAAGAGATAAACATTATCGTTCCTTAACTCAGATTGCCCCCAGTATTGCTGTGGGGTTTCTTGACAAGCCTTTTGAATACCCAGATTATTTGTGGAGGGTGGCTGTATGTGTGGTGGTATGGCGGTGAGGTCGAGCTGTTTTGGTGGAGTGATGTAGTGATGAAAGTAAAATATGGTAGTGGGATGCTTTCAGTGTACGGTGAAATTTTCCATTGAGAGATGATGAGTGGTGGAAGCCAACAAGGTGGTGAGATATTCCTTGCGCACATGGGATGTATGTGATGAAGGTAGTGGATGTGGGTGAAATGACGTGATGACTTATTTATTTTGGTGTTCTGGTTTTGTGAATAATTGCACAAAAAATAATGAAAATGGAACTATGCTCTAATTCAAGAATGGAAAGACAACATCAAAGATTGTAATCTTAAGAAAACTACCTAAAATAATAAAGGAAGCTAGCTACCATAAAAGTTGGAAGAACGACTGGGAAAAGAAAATTACTAAATCTAGAAAACTTCTAAAGTAGTGATGTTGGGCTGTCTGATGCCAACATACTGAAGACTCAAGCTCTGGGCCGTCGGGACGCCTTTGGGATGATCGTGATTGCCTTCCTTCTGAACTTCGAATAGGCCTCATAAAATGTTTGAACTAGGAATGCCTGTGGGTTATGTAGGAGGAATCCGGGTCTGAATCTTTTCCAAGCTGCGAGTGAAGTGCAAGAGCTAGAGTGACTCCTAGGATAGAACAGATTTGCGGGCCTGAATACCCTTAATCTAGAAGTGAAGCAAAGGGGCTGAAGGAGGCCACACGAACTGTGAATGGGCCACTGGGCCGAGAGGGAAAACCTTGAGGTATGGGATTCGTTTGACGTTCTTGTTGGGCCTTGAAGCTAGAAACTGGAATGAATGAGTTACGCAACCTATCTTGGATCCAAATGTTTTGTGCTATGGGCTGAACTTCTGGATTGACAGCGAAGCTTATGGGCCAAAACTATGAATTGGTCTATGGGCCCAAAATAGAATGAGTCATGATTGTGGTATTTGAGCCAGAATGATTGCTCTATATGTGAACTGGAATTTGGGCCGAGTGATCATGGTTGGGCCTAAAAGATGACACCTAGATCTAGGGTTTTGGGTTAGGGTCATGATAAGAAGTCTACGTGGACTAGAATGAGCCCTTGGGCCAGAATGTGTTTGGGCCTGAAGTAAAGCACATGAGCTGGAATGGTCCCTAAATCACAAATGGGCCTAACTTTCTTCGGGCCAGAGAAGATGGTTGCTAAGCCAAAAAAGATTTTATTTTCAGGACTTGTGAGTTATTTCAAGTTCAAGTGGATTCCTTTTTTATGGGCCAAGAACTAATTGGATAATACAAATTGGGCCAGAAGAGAAATCACTAAGTCTAGGCTTTTGGGCCGAAGCCCGAGCGACTCACATGTTAAACCAAACAGGGCCTCTGGGCCGCAAACAAAAAGAGCTGTCAATTCATGTTGGGCTAGGTTGATGTAGGAGAAGTTCCTATCAATCTCTAGGCTGGGTAGTGGGCCGATCATACAAGCAAACAAGGCCCACACAAATTCAACATGTCCTCACTAGATGTTTTTACCAAACCGGGTATGGATCGATCCGGAGAGGTGCTTGGGGCATGGGCCCAGGTCACCACAAAGGAATAGGGCTTGCACGCTATTCTCTTTGGGCTTCCCCACTTTTTCACATCACCTGAAGGTGTGCGTCTACGGTCGGGTCTTTGACCGACCAAGCAATGGGCTAGGTAAGGACACTGCCAAGAAAACGCTTGGGGCTAAAGCCCAGGTATTAAGGGGATGTGGTTAGACGACATCCTCCTCTTTTCCCCCGCTTATTCACATCACCTAAAAGGTGTGAGTCCCAGACAGGGGACCCTCAAACGGGTCCCGGGATGAAATCAGTTTAGGTGGACCCTCGCTCTCATATGATGCAGGGGTGCAAAAATTTAAAGTGCGCACGAAAGTAAACAACAAAGTAACAAAGCCATAAATAAACAATTTTTCAAGTTAAGCCCTCTTTCTTAAAATTAAACAAGTTAAAATTAAGAATTTATCCCCAGCAGAGTCGCCAGTCTGTGAGCCTCGATTTTAAACCCTATCCTATGTTGATTAAATTGATTGGGATCTAGTCGGGTTTTAGGTCCACTTATAACCTAAGATTAATAACTATGTAAAACAATAATTATTAAAACCTAAGCTAGCTCACTGGAACCTATTATGAGTCGCCACCTAATTTTACCTAGATCAAATTAGGAAAGGAGAGTTCGGGTTCGGGGGCTTGATATTCGACTTATTAGGGTTCAATTACTTTCATTACCCTTCCTAGGTCGTTTTTCCTCTACTTGGTTTATTTACGGCTACAAAGTCTTTTTAACCTAAGTGCCGGCTTCTGTTTTTTTTGTGTTTTTAGCATTTTTGACAGAAAATTAAAGTGAAATTAAAAGCTACCTAAACTAGGGTTTCGGAGGCAGAATTAGGTCAAATTTTGTTTCCGTCCGTAGCCACGGACCTAATGTCCGAAGCCACGGACCCCAGTTAACCTACATAACAATAAAAGTCGAATTAAACAGAAAACAGAAAATTGTAAAGTCCGGGGCCACGGACAGGCTGTCCGTGGGCCCGGACATTATTAGAAAAACCTAATTTTTAAATTTTAAAAATCCCGCCGCCGTCCGTGGGTGTCCGAGCTTACGGACAGGAGTCCGGGACCCCGGACACGACGTCCGTGGGTGCGGACAGCCCTCGGACGGCGGCTTTGAGGCTGTTCCCGAAGGTGTTTTCGGCTCAAATTTTATGGGTGCGTAGCCTGAAAGATGTACAATACGTTAGTGGTCGAAAGTTCTCAATTTGAATTCGAATTATGCACGAAACTTGGTAAACAAGTTATTGGACAGAAGCTTAAACAAACATCAATACAGAAGCATAGAGGGGTTAGTTTGAGCCCAAATTTTGAGGCAAGACAGATAATCCCGTAGAGAATTAGGGAAGTGGAGTTTCTACCTGTTTTACCTTCGGATTCACAACGTTTCTTTACACCGGGATTCGTCTAGCGCTTCGTTGATGGCAGACCCGAAAGGATTTCGAACCGGGCTTCTGGTGGTTGGTTGTTCTTGCTGTTCTTCACGTTTTGGTGGTGTTTTTGTGGGGTTTTGATGATTATTGGTGCTTTGGGAATTGGAAAACGTGTTTAGATGGTGATTTCGGGGGATTTTCGGTATGATTTGGGTGGCCGGGTGTTGGAAACGTGAGAGAGAGAGAGGAGGCTGCCTCTTTTGACTCTCTAGGGTTCTTAGCATGTGAGGTTCTGATTTTATCCAAAAACCTATCCCCTTATATAGACTTTCTTAAAGATAAAGAGAATCTAGTAAAAGTAAGATTTTTCGATATTTTAGTTAAGTGACTTCCCAAAGGAATTTTGCTGTGAAATTTTAACCACGTGTCAAGGATGGAAATTATGAATTTTCTGAAGTGGAATCGGATTTTTTAAATGTTGGAATATTTTTAAATTGAATTTCTTGTCAGATTCAGTCAGAAATTGCTAGAAAATTATTGGAAACTCGAAAAATCAAAATTCCAACGCCATTATGCTTAGAATGTCATCCTCTATCATGGGTTAAAATATCAAATCATTTCAAGCTGATTTGGGCATCCTTTGGAGGAGAGAGAAAGCTTATAGGAGGTCTCAGGAGCCTTTAAAGATTACCAAAACGCCCCTGAAAATGACGAAGCTGCTCCTCATGCCATGGGATGTGCCACTCGAGCCGGAATCCCTCACTACTAGATTAAAACGCCCCTCACATCACCAGGACCTCGTGGACCCTAACCAGGGGGGTCAAAATTTTGGGTATAACAGTATGCATTGTTACGTGGCTGTAGCTGGGCCTAAATAAAAACAAGAAACAAGGAAGAAGAACAAAGAAGGAAGGAGGAACACGAAAGGAAGAAAGAGAGAAAGAAAAAGGAATCAAGAACTTAAGGTAATGCCTCTATACAGATTTTAATGTGTATGTAAAAATAAGTGCATTCCCTTAGCAATGGTCAAGCTACTGTAACAGTAGGAAAGAAGTGAATACATTAGTATGGGTTGTAATGGTAATAAGAAGCTGTTGAAACAAGTAAATAAAATGCTTAGTGTGAGTATTAAGTTTGTGGCAAGTATTTAGAATTGTATGTGAATAATGTATAGATTGAGCAGTGATGTAAACTGTATTGAGTGAGAAAATTAATGTGGTGAGAATACTTAGAATTGTAAGGAAACTTTGTCAAATTTTGGTTAGGAATTAAGAGACTTAAGTGCTATTGCAGAAGAAAGAACATGGATATGTTCAGAGAGGAAGATGTGTGATTATCACATTGGATTGTATTTAGGAGGAAGAGGTGTAGTTAAGTAGAACTAGAAATGGAGTAATGTGAGGTGTTTAACTAAGTGATGCTAGATTGAGAATCATTTAGCTAGTGGGAAGAAGAAAGGAAAAATATGTAGCATCTGTTGAAGAAGAAAAACTGTAATAGAAGAGAAAAACAACAGTGAAAATTTGTAAGTTGACAGAGTATTATGGAGGATGGATTAGGTTAGTTTAAGTGCTTAATTAGTGTAAAAAATACTAGAGTTTATGTGGGAATATTGGCAAAGAAACAGGCAAAGGATTGTAGTGAGAACAGAGCTTAAAAACTGTAAATTTGCAACAGACTGAATTCGTACTGGTTTGCAAACAAGTACGCAAACAAGTACACAAACAAGTACTTTACAAAGGATGGTCCGGGTTTGCAAACAAGTACACAAACCAGGACCATCTCAAAAACTTGACAGAAACTCTTGCTGAAGGATGGTTCAGGTTTACAAACAAGTACACAAACCCGGACCACCTTAAAAACTTGACAGAAACGTCTCTAAAGAGATGGTCCCCCGGACACAAACCCGGACCACCCCAAAAATTGCCCAGAATGTGTTTTAATGCATTCTAATGCTGGGGAATTGAATGGTAATGATAGTATAAGGTAATTAAGACTTGATTAATGATGTTTAACGATCATTAAGGCCATGAACAAGCTTAGGAAGTAATTTTAAGTAAGGGACATAAGTAAATGGAATTGAATGATCATGGGTTAGTAAGTATAAACCGGGAAACATTAGAAAAGTAATAAGTAAGGTTAATTACATATAATTAACCACTTAACTCTATGTATGTGATAGGATTCGAATAGTCAAACACCGAAGGGAGTCGGTGAGTCCAAAATCAACGGTGAAAGGTATGATTTCTTCATGCTCTGTATCCTAACCTGGTTACCCCGATTTGTGTGCTTATTTGATCACCTAAGTAAGATAAAGGCATGAATCGGACTTTAATGCACTTACTTGTGCTTGTATTATATTTGTTCTTGTATATTGTCATGAACATCTAGTTTGTATAATTCATGAAATGAATAAATGAGAATGAAGTGTGTATGTACCTTGTAGTGTACTTGTGTAATGTATTGTACCTTGTATGTATGTGTATGTGAGTAATGTATCATTGTGTGGTCTGGATGTGATTGACTTCTACTAATTCCTAACTACCTAAATCGTAACGTAAGTATTGAGTAAATTGGAATGAGTAGAAGTCCGATATAGTTTCAGCCACGCGTGAGGATGAGGAGACACAAGATGTTGGATCCGATTCCTGGTTCTTAAACTTTTCCACGGCCCAAACCCCTTAAATGGGTAGCATCCTGGATTAGTGAGCCAAGTAAAACCCGGTGGTGGGATGGCGTAGTCCCTACCCGGAGGTCCTGACGACTTGACTCGAGTAAGTAGTAAGTAAGTAAGTAAAGTATGTATGAGTAATGGTCTTGGCTAGTGTAAGTCATTGACCCCGAGTAAAAGAGTAATCTCCACCCGATTAACCCGGGTGGACAAATGGAACTAACAAGTATTGTGTAAGTATTGCGTATGTGTATTTCAGTAAAGGTAAGTAAGTATTGGTTGACTTGTATTGTCATCCTTGTATGTATTGAACTGTGTGTATGTATCCTTGTGTAGTATTGTAGTATTATGATTGAAAGCATGTATGTATGTATGTATGTATGTATTTGTAAAATGAACTGCATGTATTCGACCAAGTGGTCGGCGTACCTTCGCTAGTACGCGGGGTATGTGGAAGTCATATGCAGCGTAAGCTGAGCCCCTAGGGGCGATGTTTTTATTTTACAGGCACCGAAGCAGATATGGTCATAGTAAGAGATCGGCAACTACACTTAGATAGCTAGAAAAGAAATGTATAGTAGTGAATAGAACTAGGCTTGTAGCCTTGATGTAGAAGTGTACCAAGGGGTACACCATTATGTAATTGCAAGTATGTAGTTGTGAGGAATGGGTAGATGTTAGACTCTTAATGAGTATGTATAAACTTGAAGAATTATTGTATTGGATTTGAATCTTAGTAAACTCGGTGTAATGTATCATGTTGTATTGTATGGTAATGTATTGGAGTATTGCACTGAATGGAGCATTGTAGTACTTGGTTAGTAATTGAAATATGTATTGTTGCTAATCGGAAAATTGTAGGAATAAACTATATACAAAAAGAATAAAATAAATAACTAAACCCACAACTCTACTACGGGTAGCAAATAAAACCCGGTCGGAGTATAGTGTAAATATATTACGACCGAGAGTATCGAACCCAAGGGACTTATAGAAACCTAGTCATAATCCGGGCAAAAGCCTATTCTATAATAACAAGGGGGAAAAAGTAAATGTGATTCTAACTAAGAAAACTAAATAAACTAACTTTGATTTGGGAAGATTATCAATGTAAGGGAAACGTAAAACCAATAATCAAGGGTGGCAAGTTTCAAAGAGAATTTGGTCTCGCAAAATGCATACGCCGGGTGTACTGCCGGACCTCCGCTACCCGGCAGATTCATGGCCTTGAATGTGCCGGACAACTTATACCCGGCACGACATCCGGCATCGTACATTTCGTAAACAACACTTCCAGATTCAGTTCTGACAAAAGGAACTCAATATTCATACTTGCATCGTGCATAGCTAATGCCGCGAATACAAACAGAATAATGGGAAATAAGAGACTAACCCTAAACCTTAGGTCTTGATGCCCCTCTTTCGGAACAACAAACTTAGAGATTACCAAAATCCTATCATCCTATTCTTGTCTTGTGAACATTAAATAGGACTTAGAGATAAGAGAATAAATAGCTACTTCATTTTACTTTGCATGAAGATTAGAACTCGGTTAAGAAACTTGAAAATTCCATAAATGGTCATAAGAGTATTACAAGGAAATCTTCCCTAACCAAAAACCTAACAAGGATTCTGCATCACCATCCACACAACTATAAGAAGAGAATACAAAGTGGGAGAAGGGGATGTTAATAGCCTTAACCCGTCAAGGTCTTATTCTTCTCTTGCGTGGATGGATCTGCAGACGTTCCTTGGACACCAACAGATGGAGTGTGGCGGAAATGAAGTGTAAATGGCGTGGATTTGGTATGTTGAAGTGTGTCAAATTGCAGCCTTTCTTGGCAAATTTATAGGCATCAAAAGTGTCTGTTGTCGGGCGTCGTGCCGGATCGTCAGTAGCCGGCACACGTGATAAATGCGCCCAACTGTTAACGGTCGAAACCGCCAATTTCATGTGAAACAGTGCATATGCCGGGTAGGAGACATCCGGCCTCACACCCGGCACCATCCTAATCACCAACGGTCAGTAACTGATATCGCTTGGTCAACCGTGGCGACTCTTTACTTATGCCAGATGGAATCTATCCGATATCATGTCCGGCAAGGCCTCTTTTCTATTCGTGTTTATGCCGTGCAGGATCAACCCGACATTGAGTCAGGCTTCAATCGAAGTTTTGCCTAGAAAATCATTCCTTGTACAGAAAACTCATAAACACATAAGTCTGTACAAATAATATACTTTAACGCATAATAAGCATAAATAACACATATATTACTCTATTAAGATAAATATAATACTAAATCTAATGCATAAAATATGATAAGTCTGCGGCTTATCAAGGCCCTACACTAACCTTTTGCAAGTCCTCGAGCAAAACCAGTTTAGAAAGGACTAATTACTTATGCACAAAACAGATAAACTCTAGAATGAAATGTAGATAAATATTTCCAACTATATGACTCTACTCATAAGTATCACTTAATCTACCATATTCTATCAAAACATACTTATGGGTATAACAACAAAGAATTTTAAAAGCGATCAAAAGCTTATGGGCGATTTTGCCTAAGGGATTTTTTGTACTCTCTCTTATTTCCGATTTCCATCATTCAACTCTATTTTCCAAGAGTTTCTGAATGTGGCCAAGACACTCATTGATGGTTTTTATTATTCAGCCCTATTTTGTAAGGGTTTCTGAATTAACCATGATTTTTACAATGAAGAACAGGGAATTTAGGAGAAAAATAAAAGGCAAAACTCTCGTTTCTTGCTTTTATTCAAAGGCACTTTATGCAACCTCAACGAATATAATGCTTTTCCTTTGGAAGAAGATTGTTTTTTTTCCTCTTTTTTTTCTTCTTCTTTTTCCTTTGCACAAAAACCCTCTTTAAGATTTACACCAAAAGATTTTTCACAATTTAAAAATAAAAGAAACAAATACCCAGAAGTACATAAAGAAAAGAATTAGGAGAAAGATCATATACTCATGTTAATAAAGAAACAAAAGTTGAAAACAGAAATCTATAAGTCATTAGACAGCTTACTTCTTGAGAGAACAAGCATTTATTCATTCCGAATCTCATCTTAATCAAAAAACATGCAAAAAGTTTAGTAAAACATTGATAAAACTCATAACTTATGCATATTATAAATAAAAATTTATTATTATTTTTTAAGGGGGATCCCTGCCCTACACTTGGCAGGAACACTGTCCCCAGTGTTCAAAAGAAATAATAAATTGAAAAGTGTTTTTTTTAAGAAACTTAAATGAGGAGGAACCGCCCTACACTTAGCCTTTTAGGCTATTGGGCATTATCTGAGATCCTGGGCAGGATAGTGACCGAATTCGCATGCTCCCGTGGATTGGTTTGTGTTTGGGACGGGAGCTGACCTTGTTGTCGTGGTTACGTCAGAAGTTGTTATAATTGCAACTGCAACGATTTGTGCTCCTTGCGAATGGTCGAGATCTCATTGTGAGTGTCCTGGGTCTTGTTCATCAGGGCTGACATCATGTCACGAAGTTCAGCCATTTCAGCCTCTGATGATGATGCAGGGTGGGATGGTCTGTATTGCCTTGGACCTCCCTGGTAGCCGGCTTAACTTTGGAAGTGTTGAGGGGGTTGGTTCCCCTGTTGCCATGGCTGCCTGTACCCTTGGTTACTCACATAGTTGACCTCCTCAACATTCTGAAAGTCGGGCATGTCTGGGCTTGGAGCGTGTGGTTGTGCACTAACCACGTTTGCTTGTTGAGGAAGTTGTTCATTGCTATTTGCTCCACCACTTTCTGTAGAGTGCTAACCTTCGTTGATGTCTGGGCATTACTCTTCAATAACTGCTCATGACTTTGCATTAATCTGGCAAATTTGGAGTTGCCTCATCCACCTGATATAAACCAGCGGTACCACCCCTTGTTCCACCGGTGGCCCAATCCCTAATCTCTTCGCAAAGAGATTCAATTCCATAAAGGAATTGATCTCCAGGCTTTTTCAATATGTCTACACCAAGGGAGGATAAGATCATCGTCTTGCATTGGTTGACCAATCCTTTGTAAAACAACTGAGATAGTTGTTCCTTGGTGAGGTCGTGGTGTGGACATGTGCGTAGCAACCCTTTGAATCTGTCCCAAGTCTCACAGATGTTCTCCGAGCTAGGTTGTCTAAAATTGTATATCTCGGCGATCATCTCCAGGGTGTGACTTGGAGGCATGAATTTGTCATAAAACTTGGTTGTCATGTCCACCCATGTGGTGATGGTACTGGGGATCAGACTGTGGTACCATTTGCTGGCGTTCCCCGTAAGGCTATAGGGGAAGAGGGATAGTCTGGCGTATTGGAGGACATTGTTTGTGGAGGTTAGGCTGTTTGGGTGTTGTAAAAATTTGGTGACGTGGAGCAAAGCATCGTCCGGGTTCGTACCGTCGAACAGACCCAACTCCTTTATGCATCTAATCTAATGATATGGCTTGAGTTTTTGCCATTCATCATACTCATTTTGTGCAAGGTGGGGGAGGTCGATTGCTGGTTTCTGGCCTTGATTGGAAGACCGGTTTATGTTTCAGACGGTAGGTGCTGCCATTGGTGTAGGAGGTAGGTGTCTTCTTTGACGAATGGAGCGAAGAAGAGTCCTCTCGATTTCTGGGTCAAAATTTGCTAAATCTTCACGAGAATTCGTGGACCGTAGAAGCATTCACTTTGATACACTGGTGGAATGTGAGCCTTTAATGACGGTGGTTTAATCACGGCTTTAACAGACACCGTGATTAATAGGAAGACCGGAATTAATTAGCGACGATGATTGAATTAACCGTAATCAATAATCGATCGGAGGTAGGCGCGCCTTTTTTAGGACGAACTTCAGATGACGGTTATTAGTGAAACCGTAATCTAAAGTCCCGTGTTGACGCGCGCTTTACGGTCAACGGACTTTAGATTACGGTTTCACTAATAACCGTCATCTAAAGTCCGTCCTAAAAAAGGCGCGCCTACCTCCGACTGATGGTCAACGACGTCGTTTTGACCTGACGCCAAATATTTCCCGTATTATTTGATTTTTTTGACTCCGCGCGTAATCTAAATTACAGTTAACGACGTCGTTTTACCAGTGTATTTTAATAAAAACTTTATATTAATGTGTTACCTATGTTTGAAACCCAACATATGCCAAATAATTATCGCGCTATTTTTTTAATTTCGTTACACTTTAGATTACGGTAAACGACGTCGTTTTACCAGTGTATTTTAGATTAATAAAAACTTTATATTAATTTGTTACCTATGTTTGAAACCCAACATATGCCAAATAATTATCGCGCTTTTTTTTAAAAAATTTCATTACACTTTAGATTACGGTTTTTTTGGGAACCGTCATGTAAAGTGTGACTTTAGTTTACGGTTTACATGTAAACTGTAATCTAAAGTCCATTTAAAACATTTGCCTACACTCTGCACACTCTACTCACAGTAACTCTTCTTCTCTTTCGCGCTATCCTCACTGAATATCCTCTCTCTCCCGTCACCTTGCTAACGGCCATCGCCGCCGTCGCTCCCACCACCTTTGTCACTCCCATCGCCGCCGGTCACCACCCATCTACCACTGGTCTCACCGTCGACGTCTCTATCGCATATTGGGTATGCGATCGATTGATTGTCGTTTTTTTCTAACCTTGTTCATATACATGCATTTCGATTGCAAGTTCTAAGCTCGTTTGTATCGAATCCTGAGAGTGTAATGGCAAATGTTCTAACCTTGTTCATATATTTGTGCCCAGATTCACAGTTAATTGCGACCTAGTTCGTGGGCTGATTTCTGCACTACTTGCCCACTTCGGTGCTTAGTTACGGTAACTTTGCAAGCCAATCTGTAAACTGCTGTATTTATTTATTCTTAGCATTTAGTATTACAATTAATACATAATAGTGTAGTTTTAAAAATGCTACTACTTAAAACTACCACAGGAAAGAAAGTAAGTTCAAGTATATTACCGATTCCTGAAAAATGAATGGAACAGAACTGTAGCATATCTCAGTTTCATGAATGGAACAGAACTGTAACAAGTTGTTTGAGTTTTGGTCTGGATTTTAAAGCTTAATGGAATATTTAAGTAACTGGGTAAGGAGTTAGGAGAAGTATAATCAGTTGAAAGAAAAAAAAAACAGACAGGGAAGAAAGCAAGAACACAACTCAGTTTCTGTTTTGATTTCAGTTTGGATTTCAGCTTCAGTTTCCTAGATGGTGCGTGCGAATTTGACTTTGATAAAACTGATTTGGAGACGTTAGACCATAACGAGGGAATGTGGGTTGAGAGATAATGGTGTATGTAAGTTATTACTATAAAAATTTATATGAAATTAACACTCTTTTATTTATTGCTTGTTTATGACCATTATGAAATGCTTAATTTAATTCAAATTGTATTTCAATCCTTGCATGCATGGCTGATGAAGAGTTCGATTTATTTTGTCGTCAGGAGGAGGAAAATGAGCAGCAAATGGTACCGGTCCCATCTACATCTGCCGCTACTGCTGTTGCCCCCATCTACATCTGCCGCTGCTGCTGTTGGCCCTTCCATGAGTGCACCTTCTACGAGTGCTACTCAGAGACCCAGAGGTAGAGGTCTGACCCGTGGGTTGAAACTGCAGAAACCGGATCAGATTAGTCTTCTATGGGACAAGTATGGGAGGTATGGTGGGGGCAACAGGTCAGAGTTCGCTAGTATGCTAGGGACTCTGGCCAGATCACATTGCTGCATCAACCACACATGGAAACAAGTCCCGCAAGAAGTTAAGGAGACCATCTGGAAGAAGGTGCAAGAACGATACAAGATCCCAGAAGAAGTAAAGAAGACCGTTCTTTCTTTGGTGTCCGGCAAAGCTAACTCATTCCGCCACTACTTGGTTGAGCATTGGATCAACAGGGTGCCCCCACGTGAGCCTCCGCCGTATGTTGTGTACAATGGCATGATCACTGAAGAGGAGTGGAAGGAGTTCGTTGAGCGGCACGCCACCCCCGAGTTCAGGGTATGTTTGTGTGTACTCTTTTCTTAATTAATGCTCATAATGCTTTATCCCTAATTTTCTAATTAATTTCCTGTTGTACTTTCTTAACAGCAAGTACAAGAACAAGCACGGCAAAACCGTGAAGCTAATCTCTACCCCCACACCATGGGACGAAGGGGATATGTGGGCAGCCTCGAGGGATGGAAAGAAGCTGGTTTGCTGACACGGAGGAACGAGGATGGAAGTGAATGCCCGATCGAGGATGTCTCTGAGGCGAGGAGGGTGCAGATGTACATACTGGGACGCCAGAAAACGACCAGCGAAGGTCAGAGGATATTTCCTAATGCTGCGATGGAACAACTGGCTAACCAAATTGTAAGTATTTGAAAGTAGCTGTTAAATAATTTACTTATATACTCAAGTGTTTGTTGATCTTAAATTTAGTGTTAACTTCTTTGAAAATTGGACAGTACGAAGTGGCACAGAGAGGAGAAGTAGACTTACACGCTCCTCCTTCTCAAGACGACGCGCTCAATCAAATGCTTGGGAAGAAGGATCACCCAGGGCGTGTTAGAGGATTTGGGGGAGAAGTACGTCAGAAGAACGTATTCCCGCCATCTGCTAGGAAGGGTCAGCTGAGTGCTGCTGAAGTCGAGGCGATGGTAGAGCGTAGGTTCGCTGCTGAGCGCCAAGCTAATGACGAGAAACAGGCTGCTGAGCGCCGGGCTATCGAGGAGAGGCTGCAGGAAGCGTTGAATGCGATTGCACATGCGACTACTCAGCAGCAGCAGCTAGATCCTCCTCGACTGTCTTCCTCGTCTAGTTGTGCTCCGGCCGCTGACCCGTACCCTTTTGCCAACATCCAGGTTAACTTTGTTTAACTATTTTTCTCCTAAAATAAAGTTATTTAAATAGTATTAGATTGGACTCACTTATTTATTTCACGTATTATCTCTGTTTATTAAAGGAGCAAAAAAATGTCGTCTCCAAATACCATTAGAAGGGCACCCTGTAGATGCGGCCTATGGGACGGTGTTGCCATCAGGTCCACTCACGCTCATCAGTTTCGTACGTCTACCCCCATTCTACGCGCGTGTGACCTTGGACCTGATAGTTGATAGATTTGAGCATGCATACCTTCCGATGGCGTTTGACAACAAATGCACGCTGATCGAAGCGAAGGGAGACATATTGCCCTGGCCAGCATGTTATATTGTTGTCACCGATGAGGTAAGACTGTTTGACAACCATTTAATATCTAATAAAATGCCTTATTTAGCATTAAGTGTCTAATCTAATCTATTATAGATCCCTGAGCTTCCTCGCCGCGTAACCCGGCCCAGACTAGAAGAGACCAGCGCGCCGGCGAATCCTGAGATCCCTGAGCTTCCTCGCCGCGTATCCCGGCCCAAAGAAGAAGAGATCTGCGCGCCGGCGAATCCTATCAGAAGTACAAGGGTATGTTCTAGATAAATGTTTAATGTTACTATAATAATCAATTAGTAATTATCTTTACATTTATGCTTTACTGTTTGTGTGTGAAGGGTAAGAATCCAGTGAGTCGGGGTGCGAAAGGTAAGAATCCAGCGCCCGTCCGGGGTCGCACTAGGACTTCTGAGGCGCCTAAAAATAAGCTCGCACTGCCACAAAAACTTGTTAATGTTTTGGGGGCCAAGCAGATGAATCTCTACGACAAGATCATGTTGAAGTCATCTCAAACTAACAACTTCATGATGACGCTTCCAAAGTCGATGTTTCACTACGAAGAAGATATGATCACGGCAATCAACTTTGAGGACATCAGAGAGATGATGTGTGGAGATTATCTGAACATTAACATTATTCAAGCTTATCTAAAGTAAGTGTTCTTTCCTCATACTGTAAAAACATATAGAGTAAGTATCTATGCAGTTGCATTGGCTAACTTTTTATAGTACATGTGATATAATAGATGTCTGCTTGAGAGATGTGCTGAGAAGGACATGACCTCCATTACTGCGGTGTGCCCGGAGCGTTTATCGTACGACTCAGTCACTAGGGACCCGGGGAGGTTTTGTGAATACATGATTCATTGCTTCAATGTTGTTGATCAACAGAATATATTATTCATTCTAATGCCGTATCACCAAACGTGAGTTCTAATATAAAATTACATACTAATTAGCTAACTTTTTTACCTTCATTTCTCATTTCATTTTGTATTTGACATTGTAGCCACCACTGGGCTTTGTTTATATTCTGCGCTGCCACCGCTACTCTGCTCGTTCTAGATCCACTAGGGCAGTGGACAGAATTCAACACTGAAGACTTAATCAAAGAGTAAGTTTTTATTACTATTTAATTGTTTGTAAGTTTTTTGAACCAAAATTAATGTACTTGTTCATTTTGCTAAACGCTTTTGTTAATATATGTAACAGTTGTTACAAAAAAACCCCTCAGGGAGAGTTTGGTGATTTGACCGTTTACATCCAGGTTTGGTAATTCATGTATTTCATTCGTGCTGCTATTATCTTTGTACAATTGTTTTACATTTGTGAATTTTGGTGATATAGTGCCCTACCCAAAGAGATTCTAAGAGTTGTGGGTACTACGTGATGCGGTATATGTACGAGTTCTGCGGGTACTTCCCAGGTTTTAAGAATGATATAGACAAGGTAATACGAACGTTGTCTTGTATTTAATTCTTTCGGCAGATTTTTTGTGTCTTTATCTTAATCTCATTATGTGTTCCATTCCTTTTCTTGTTGCAGATTAAAGAGCATTATGCCAGATTCAAGACTTATGCTCATGCCGACTTGTTGCATGTCAGAGAGAGCATGGCAGCCATGTTTATGAGAATGGAGTGGTAGACTAGCTAGCTCTGATGCTGCTATCATGGATTTTGTTTTTTACAGTTTTCTGCACCGTTTTTGTACTGTTTTACGCTTCTGTTTTATGCTATTTCTTGCTGGGAGTCATCCTAGCTGTATCTACCATGTATAGGTTACACTGCTACCTTTGTAGCCCTCTGATTCTGTTAGTTGCTGCTGCTGTAACAGATTATATTTTTGTAATGAATTGCTAGCTGCTGCTGCTGTAACAGATTCTAGCTGTTGTATTGAATATTTCTGTTGCAATTGTGCGCAGAGAATGAATTTGCAATTATTATCTCTGTTGCAATTGTGTAACAGATTGAATATGCAATTGAATATGTTACAGATTTTCGATCTGGTGCTTTATTAGATGTTATCTCTGTTGCAATTGTGCGCAGAGAATGAATTTGTGTTGTTGGTATTTGATTCAGGTGGTTCAATTGTGCAGTTTCTGCCCTCTGTTGCTTATCTGTTACAATTCTGTCTCTGTTGCAATTGTGTAGATTTGTAAAAAAAATAATAATAATAAAAAAAATACACTTTAGATGACGGTTCTAACAATAACCGTCATCTAAAGTCCTTTGGGCGCGCGCGCCAAAAGACTTTAAATGACGGTTATTTCCAAAACCGTCATCTAAAGTGTCGACTTTACATTACGGTTTTACCAATAACCGCAATGTAAAGTCAATGACACGCGGGCCGGAAAAGGGCCTTTAATTACGGTTTAAAACCGTAATTAAAGACGTCGCCATCTTTATTGACGCCCGCGTAAATTACGGTCCACAACCGTAATTATACACGGTTTTGGACCGTAATTAAAGGGTTCCGTTCCACCAGTGATAACTTTAGGAGGAGCAAGAGAACACGTTATAATACTTCGTAATAATAAAAGAAATAATATAATGATATATTTCAAATTACAAAAATACAAGAAGAAATAAATTTTGGTCATGCCAGACACGGTGCCGGGTGTATGGCACCCGGCATTGGACTTCCTCCAATACTGCCGGGTTGATAGTACCCGGTGTTGCGTCCGGTCTTCTGCAAACTAAAAAATTTCAGTAAAGAATCAACAATTAGGAAGTACTAGAAGAGAGATCTAAGCGAATGGTGTAAGAAAAGAATAGAATACTATAAGAAATTTAACATTTTACGAAAGTAATTTAAAACTGAAAATAATTTGAAAATGCCGGACAGGTTGCCGGGTGGGTTGTATCCGGTAGTGGACTTCCTCCACTAATGCCGGGTTGAAGTTACCCGGCATACCACCCGGCGCGTTCAAACTCGAAATAAAGAAAATTAATTAAAAGGGAAAGGGAAGTTAACAAAAAAAAGTAATGAAAAAGAATATTTACAGACAAATCAAAGATTCGAAAAAAAGATAATGCAAAATAAAAGTTGAGGTTTGAGTATGCCGGATTGTGCGTCGGGTAAATTCTATCCGGCGTAGGACTTCCTCCCAGATGCCGGATTTAGAATACCCGACATAGTGCACGGCATTCTCAACCTATGAAACCTAATTAAAAACAACGAAAAAGAATTAGTAGAATAAAAAAAATGTTAAATGTGCCGGGTAGGAGACATCCGGCCTTGTACCCGGCCTATTCAATCGAAAATAAAAAAAATGAACAAATTAAAATAGAGAATCAAAGAATAACATATAACGAATAAGGCGTTTTACCGAATTTAGGACTTGGACTAATTCCAAGTCCCCGGCAATGGCGCCAATTTGCTAATCGGAAAATTGTAGGAATAAACTATATACAAAATGAAGAAAATAAATAACTAAACCTACAACTCTACTACGGGTAGCAAATAAAACCCGGTCGGAGTATAGTGTAAATATATTACGGCCGAGAGTATCGAACCCAAGGGACTTATAGAAAACTAGTCCTAATCCGGGCAAAAGCCTATTCTATAATAACAAGGGGGAAAAGTAAATGTGATTCTAACTAAGAAAACTAAATAAACTAACTTTGATTTGGGAAGATTATCAATGTAAGGGAAACATAAAACCAATAATCAAGGGTGGCAAGTTTCAAAGAGAATTTGGTCTCGTAAAATGCATACGCCGGGTGTACTGCCGGACCTCCACTACCCGGCAGATTCATGGCCTTGAATGTGCCGGACAACTTATACCCGGCACGACATCCGGCATCGTACATTTCGTAAACAACACTTCCAGATTCAGTTCTGACAAAAGGAACTCAATATTCATACTTGCATCGTGCATAGCTAATGCCGCGAATACAAACAGAATAATGGAAAATAAGAGACTAACCCTAAACCTTAGGCCTTGATGCCCCTCTTTCGGAACAACAAACTTAAAGATTACTGACCTATTAAATACCAAGAAATAATCTTAGAGAATAATAAATCAGAAAACCGTCAGGTTGCAAAAATCCTGGTTATTGTAGTAGAGTTTATGAAATACCCCAAACCTTGGTATGTTGTGTAAATGTTAAACTATGGTATTTAAAGGCTAAAAAGTGCCTTAGGAACATCAGTGTACAATTTAAACCATAGTAAAATGCAATAAAGCATTAAGACACAGTTTGAGCAAAAACATGCTCTAAGCTCGAGTGAACTTGGTTAGGACCCAAAGAGCCTACCAAGGCTTAATAATATTCAAGTATGATTTAATAAGGGTAATTAAGTCCTTAGGAAACTTTGGTAGACAATGAAACCAAACAAAACACAAATAAACCACCTTAAAGTCAATAAGAGCAAAAATGTGCTCTAAGCTTGGGATAAATTTGTATAAGACCTAATGGTTATACCTATACCTTAAAAATATTTAATTGAACATATTAAATCAATTACCAAAGAAAACCAAGCTTGAAACAAGTTAAAACACAAAATGTGCTTTAAGGAGTCTTAAAGCACGTTTTTGAAAAATTGTCTTGTAAATGAGTTTTGGATGGCTAAAATGTCCATCATTACTTTAATTAAATGTGTACTATATAGTATCACTTTGGTGGCTATATCAATGGGAATCAAAATTTCACATCTATGTGCCTTGTTTTAGTGAATAGTGATTTTAATAAGCTAGTTTGTAACATATGTGTTATAAGTTGTTTAATTGGTCACACAAAGGCCAAATATATGTTATATAATGAAGGGGCCACGGTTTTGGGTGTGTGAGTCATCACACTTGGCTAGCAAATAAAGAAACGGAGAAAATAAGTGAAAAGTATACTTTATAACATAAATATCTTAACAAAGTGTACTCTTCACCTCATTCTCTTCTTTCCTTTCATTTCACACGGTTTCTTCATCTTCTCCCAAGCTCCATTCTCGTTTTTCTACAGTAGGTAGCCACTCTCCATCTTTGAATGCTTGTAACTCATGGCTCCAAGCTCCGAATTCAATCCGAGACTACGTGTCTAGTTAGAGTAAGCTCTACATTCCTATTTTCTTTTCAAATCTTCAAAAGCTCCATTTCGGTGCCATGGAGATTCACCATTGAAGGAGCTTGAGCTCATATTTCCATGCCTTGTCATTCTCCTTGTTTCAGGTAAGGAAATCAAAGAAAATCCAAGTTCCCATCATTTTCTTGCATACCGAAAATTCACCTTACAATGGGCCCTTGTCTTGCTATTTTCTTAGCTTAATTCAAACTCAAGGGACTAGGAGGAGTCCTATCTTGCACTTAACCAAGCTCTCTTTCAAATTCCAAAGGTAATCATCAAATTTAGTGTTTTAAGACACTTATGTAAACCTAGGGTTTAATTATGAGTTTGAGTATTAAACTTAATACTCATTACCCTTATATGTGTACTGGTTAGAAGGTTGACAAGTGATAAAAGCTCCTTGCCGATTTTCAACCAAGAAAAACAAGTGCAAACAAGTGATAAAGCTTGGAAAACAAAGAGGTAAATGACCTCTCTGAATGTGGTTTTATGTATAGGGAATTGAGCTATATTTGCTTAATAAATAACCTAAAGAGCCAATGGGAAATGAGCTAGAAAACTATCCACATGGTGGACTAAAAAGACATGGGAGCATTGTTGTGTGTATTCGCAGGTTGAGGGCATTTAAATGTGGAGATTCAGTGTTTAAGTTTAATGTTATTTAAGGGCCTAAGAGCCAAGCAATTTAAGTTATGCACTATATTGTGATGTAGTGTAGTTAAAGGCTTAGTTGTGTGTAAAGGGCACTTCTTGTAAAGATGAATGTCTTGAATGGTTAAAGGATGAAAAACAATATGTTTGTGTGTAAGGAATGTCTATTAAGTGATTAAGTGTTCTTGGTTGTCTAAAGGTGAAAACCTAAGTGTTTGGGTGTGAGAGTTTACAAGAGAAGCTATGGCAAAATTTAGTTGATAAACAAAGGAGTTTATGTGATGAAATGAGATTTTAAGACCTAGAAGGTACTAGGAACTTGTTAAGTGTTAAGATGGTGGAAGAAGGTGAATCATGGTGTTCTTAGGTGTTAAGGTGCTGAAATACCCCAAACCTTGGTATGTTGTGTAAATGTTAAGCTATGGTATTTAAAGGCTAAAAAGTGCCTTAGTAACGTAAATGGAACATTTAAACCATGGTAAAACAACAATAAAACACTAAGACACGGTTTGAGCAAAAACATGCTCTAAGGTTGGAGTGAACTTGGTTAGGACCCAAAGAGCCTACCAAGACTTGATAATGTTTAATTATGACTTTATAAGGCCAATTAAGTCCTTAGGAAAACTTTGGTAGACAATGAAACCAAAA